>OY776112.1:299231913-299649685 GCA_963675035.1 Allygus modestus
GAGAATTTTTTTTTGCGAATTTTTTTTGCGAATTTTTTTTGCGAATTTTTTTTTTGCGATTTTTTTTTTTGCGATTTTTTTTTTTGCGAATTTTTGTTGTTGTTGCGAATCCTAACCTAACCTAACCTAACCTAACCTAACCTAACCTAACCTAACCCATCCTAACCTAACCTAACCTAACCTAACCTAACCTAACCTAACCCATCCTAACCTAACCTCGGATCAGATTTCTGATTGCAGATTCTTGTTCGTCTAGTCGAGCCGAGTCATTTAAGTACCCACATCGTACACTTTGGATGATGTTTACAAAAAAGGGGCCCGCACCACACTTAAGACCTTTTTTTTTGCATTTTTGGAATCTCCTCGTCAAGCCGAGTATTCTTAGTACCCACATGACATACTTTGGATAATTAATACAAGAGTTGATCAGGGTAACGCTACAACCAACAGAGCTAGCCCATCAGCGCTTGCGGTCAATTGAACTACCAGTGAATGCAAATTTTGAGGAGAATATAATTGCAATGCTTTGAACATATACTGCAAAGGGGGGTGTATCGATACACCCCCCTTCAAGTACTCTGCACCGAGGCAGACGTTCACACAAATAAGCGTCGCGTCCAGTCTACTGTCTGGGAATGCGGATGTTGTAATTTGATACCTCGACTGGAGGGTGCAGGTGTTCACACAAAAAACCGACAAGTCGAGACCTGTCTGGGAATGCGGATGCTGTAATTTGATACCTCGACGGGAAGACGGCTGACCCTTCTAGGAACCCATAATTAGAGACCACCTGCGTCGAATTCCGAGCAATAAATCACCAGTTGTCAAACACCCATGGTATCATTCTTGTTTTAGGCTTCAACAATTCCTGACGTATGGGGGAGCGAAAATCTCCCCCTAACCCATTATGTGTTAGGGGGAGCGAAAATCTCCCCCTAGTAATTAAATCAACAGAACACCAGTTGTCACGGTCTCATTCTTGTTCTAGTCTTCAACAATTCCTGACGTATGGGGGAGCGAAAATCTCCCCCTAACCCATTATGTGTTAGGGGGAGCGAAAATCTCCCCCTAGTAATTAAATCAACAGAGCTAGCCCATCAGCGCCTGCGGACAATTGAACTACCAGTGAATGCAAATTTTGAGGAGAATATAATTGCAATGCTTTGAACATATACTGCAAAGGGGGGTGTATCGATACACCCCCCTTCAAGTACTCTGCACCGAGGCAGCTGTTCGCACAACCGACTGACGCGTCCAGTCTACTGTCTGGGAATGCGGATGTTGTAATTTGATACCTCGACTGGAGGGTGCAGGTGTTCACACAAAAAACCGACAAGTCGAGACCTGTCTGGGGTGCAGCTGCGCCCGACCCCAGGAGGGGCAGGAGGAGCAGGAGGAGCAGGAGGGGCAGGAGGGGCAGGAGGAGCAGGAGGAGCAGGAGGGGCAGGAGGAGCAGGAGGAGCAGGAGGAGCAGGAGGGGCAGGAGGGGCAGGAGGAGCAGGAGGAGCAGGAGGGGCAGGAGGAGCCCCCCCCTCCAACCGGGCAAGGTTTCGTCTGTGACACTTTTGCCAGCCAAGACGCCTGCGGACAATTGAACTACCAGTGAATGCAAATGCGGATGTTGTAATTTGATACCTCGACTGGAGGGTGCAGGTGTTCACACAAAAAACCGACAAGTCGAGACCTGTCTGGGGTGCAGCTGCGCCCGACCTCAGGAGGGCCAGGAGGGACAGGAGGAGCCCCCCCCCAGACGCCTGCACCAACACTTGGAAGAAAATCCTCCTACATTAGAAGGATTTCCTTCTGTTCCCTAACATGAAAAGCTTTTGTGGCCTTGAAAAAGGCCGATTATGATGGTGGGATCAGGTGGAGGCTAAGGTGTTTGAAAACGTTTATTTTTTACTGTTGAAAAACTTTGTTACTTCATCAGGGTGCAGTTCATCGGTCCGCCGATTCCACCACATTTCAACAAGCATCATGTACTTCTGCTCATGTTCAATGGCGTAGAAGTGCTCCTCTTCAATGGGGTAGAAATTCATCTTGTAGTCCATGTCACGCTGCCAATATTCCCACTCCAAGCCGTCCAGCGGGCAATGGTTCCACATGCTGTTGATTCCCCGTCGTCTGGAGTACAGAGCGTCGTCAAGATCTTGAGTAGTTGAATACATTTTTGGTTCATGAACGTACTTGAACTTTTTGTCAATGCGCCATAGCCTCTTCTTATGGAAATGCTTCAAGGTGCATTCATCGTCGTCTTTTCGGTTGTAGAATTCATCACCTTCGAAGTAATCATCTTCATCGTCAAACGGTCTCTTCTTATTATTGCTATTCATTGTCGTTTCCGCTGCAACACATACATCCTCCAACTCAACGTCTGTGATGTCACAATCCCACTCGATGTTGGCCATGATCTCTTCGTAGCTGTTGACGCTTCGAAACTCAAGACTAAACTAAACTTTACTGCTAGGGGCGGGCTGTGCGTCGTGGGATGATGGGCGCAGGTGTACAGACAAAAAACCGTCGCGTCACCCTACTGTCTGGGAATGCGGATGCTGTAATTTGATACCTCTACGGGAGGGCGCGGGTGTTCACACAAAAAACCGACGAGTCGAGACCTGTCTGGGAATGCGGATGCTGTAATTTGATACCCCGACAGGAGGGCGACCGACCCTTGCAGGAACCCATAATTATAGACCACCCGCGTCGAATTCCGAGCAATAGTACACCAGCTGTCAAACACCCACGGTCTCATTCTTGTTCTAGTCTTCAACAATTCCTGACGTATGGGGGAGCGAAAATCTCCCCCTAGTAATTAAATCAACAGAACACCAGTTGTCAAACACCCACGGTCTCATTCTTGTTCAGGAGTTTGAAGTGTGTGGCTGTGTAATAGTGTTGCTGTGTGACGTTCTGTCAGAGCGATCGCCCGACGTTTTGACCTAACCTACAAAATGAAACACTTAACCGCCTATGTGTTTAATGATCGGCCTTTGTCTGTACTGTTTGACAGCAGCGATAATCCATGGTTCAAAGCTAAGGATGTAGCTACAATATTGGGATACGCCAACCCTAAAGAAGCAATCAGAGTACATGTTAGAGAAAAATATCGCAAAACAATTCCTGAAGTATGGGGGAGCGAAAATCTCCCCCTAACCTATAACGAGAAACATTCAATCTTTCTTAACGAGCCGGGATTATATTCGTTACTTATGAAATCTAAAATGCCCATCGCCGAGAAGTTTCAAGATTGGATCTTTGAAGAAGTTTTGCCATCCATTAGAAAAAATGGTCAGTACAGACTTATAAACGAGAACCAACGGCTGCTACAATCACTTACAAAGTCGCTAACAAATAACCGAAAGCTAGATCAAACAAATTCCGAGTTTAAAACTACAAATGATATATTGTGTATGGAAAACCAATCCATGAATCAAACGCTGATCGAACAGACATCTAAAGTGGCAGTGTTGCCTGAAGATGTAAATCTGAAGCATATATTTTGTGTGATGATTAGGGAAACCCTTCTAGAGCAGTACGGAGTTTGTGAATACAAGTGCATTCGAACACAGAAGAGGAATTTCAAACAAGCCTTGAAAAAAGCAAAGGAAGAAGGATTTACAATGTGCTACTGTAGAGAAAATGTCCCCAACGGCATAAACATAGTGAATAAGGCTAAAGAAGTGATGAAGAGTTACGGCATGCACATTGACTGCAGATACAACAACATCCTAACCTCGCACAATTTCATTAATGTAGTTGAACATATCTTTGACAATGCATAGGTCTGCGCTTGTGGACTCGTTCCAGAACCTTCGACGCTAGTCAGGTAGCAACAGTCGATACGTGCTCCAAAGATGACCAGTGTGGATGACGCAAGAAAAGTAATCACCATATCAATGAACAAAATACGTTATAAACGTAACAACATCCGAGAAAGGCTCGCAATCAAGTTAGTGTTGGATAGAGCGAGAGATGTGTTTGAGAGAAAATATCATATGAAACAGCATACTTATGAAAAAAAAAACAAAAATATTGAATATCATGTGAAAGAATATAACTATGAAGAAAACAAAACAGACTGTTAAATTTAACGAGGAGCTAAATACACAGTACACTTACGAGCCCTGTGAGGATGTACAACAATTAACGTGGACTCAAATCGCATTAGATGAAATGAGATTCCGCAGACCGTTGGAACTGATGTTGGGTGAAAAAATCAAACATCTAACCTATTGCAACAAGATGTGTCACAGCGAGTGCATACAGTTTACTTCAAGGGTGAGCAGACGCACCACCAGTCCGTAGTACGGTAGAAGTCACACGGTAAGGACGTCAACATGGACGCTTACGTTTCTGCGGACGACTATATCAAATCGTTTATTCAGGAGATTGAGGTTATGAACAATAATGCTAGTGATCAGACATTGGCATCACCTCAGACGTCATCTGTAAAACCGATCACTGCCTGCAAGAGACGAAGGAGGCCAACTCTCATCGAAGTGGAAACCAAGAAACCAGGATGGGTGCCAAAACCAACAGATGATTGTCCCATAGTGTCATGGATGGAGGATGGGAATACTTTTGCTGTTCAAAACCCGGGAAACAAAGGACAAATTTTATTGAAAATGAAAATGTACGATGGTACAGATATGGTGTTCATGTGCAGTTTATTTTTGGACAAAGATGGTGAAATGCTCCAAAGTGTTAGACAAGTAGTTGATAAAGTGGAAAACAT
Organism: Allygus modestus; assembly: GCA_963675035.1. Lineage (NCBI taxonomy): Eukaryota > Metazoa > Arthropoda > Insecta > Hemiptera > Cicadellidae > Allygus > Allygus modestus. Next base: position 299,236,649 of record OY776112.1, read on the forward strand.
GTGGATCGATAAATCAACAGGAGTACCGAAAATTACAGGCTTAACTCAAACTGTTACACAACGCAGTGCAGTTTCGCAACCAACGTCAAAGAAGCGAGCTGTGAGGAAGAAACAACGAGTGTCGCCAGCAGTCAATTAAAGCATCAGCATTCCCAGACAGGAGGGCGACGCGTCGGTTTTTTGTGTGTGAACACCTGCGCCCGGCCAACTACTAGAGATGTCGAGCAGCAGCACTTTCAAGCTAGAGTTTCCGAGCGTGAACGGCACTGCAGCAACCGAGGACCTGAGAGCTACCCTCAACAACTGCAAGTCTGACTCTCCGCTCTACACCAGGATAGACGATCTCAGAGAGGAATGCGGCTATCTCATCACTGCGATGGAGCGAGCCACAACACCCTTTGGCGAGACGATCATCGTGATCCTGGAGGGGCAGGTCGGGGACGACTTCTTTCTGCGAGTCTACCTGCCTAGGCGCTTCAACGAGGTCCTGAGCAACACCGACATCGAGCGCTACAACAGCGGGTTTGGAGAACGCCTTCGCTTGGTGAAGCGCAGCCCGAGGGGTTCCAATAGCAGATTCACACCTTTGGAGTTTATGTAAAGCAAGACTTGAAGATTATGTAAATACCTTTGTAAATTAGTTTTCGTAGTCAATACTTATAGTCACGTTCAGAACATAACCACTGTGTTATTTATTTCACTTAACCCCAAAAATGTCCTTTGGTAGTAAGTTTAAGAGCGTGAGTATGGTAACTGTGAGGTGTTTAGCTCATCAGCGTCATCATCAGAATCATCGATATTTGTACATAGATGTAACCCACCGCGTAATGCGATACAATTGATTGGAGCGCATCGTGTGTGAGCTGTCTTGTGATGGCGACATCGCACTGCGTTTGTAACAAAATAACGTGTACATTAACACGACGATCACTTTTCTTGCTTAAGTCACGATGGGCATTATGGCGTACGGGACGATTGGTAATAACAGCGTTTAAAGTAAACTGTGCACATTCGTTGTGATACGTCTTGTCACAGCACGTTAGATTTCACATTCTCACATTCAACATCAATTACAATTGTAGACGTAATCTCATTTCATCTGTTGTGATTTAAGTCCACGTTAACCGTTGTACATCCTCACGCGGCTCATAAGTGTAATGAGTATTTAGTATGACAATAAACTTCTCGAATGTTAGTACGTTAAATCGTAGCTTGTTCATTGACGCATCGATCCCTATTCTTGTTTCAGTCTCAATATGCATTATGGCGTACGTGCCAGATGGTACTAACAACGCTTGAAATAAACTGCACACATGTGTTGCGATACATCCAAACACAACAAGTTAGATGCATCATTCAATCATTCAGCATCAATTGAAATGTTATGCGTGGCATCATTCATCTGGTGTAATTTGAGGGAATAACTCGACTACGAACCTTTATCGTATGTTAGTTCGTTAACAACGTAAATTGTACATTAACACGACGATCACTTTTCTTGCTTAAGTCACGATGTGCATTATGGCGTACGGGACGATTGGTAATAACAGCGTTTAAAGTAAACTGTGCACATTCGTTGTGATACGTCTTGTCACAGCACGTTAGATTTCACATTCTCACATTCAACATCAATTACAATTGTAGACGTAATCTCATTTCATCTGTTGTGATTTAAGTCCACGTTAACCGTTGCACATCCTCACGAGGCTCGTAAGTGTAATGAGTATTTAGTATGACAATAAACTTCTCGAATGTTAGTACGTTAAATCGTAGCTTGTTCATTGACTCATCGATCCCTATTCTTGTTTCAGTCTCAATATGCATTATGGTGTACGTGCCAGATGGTACTAACAACGCTTGAAATAAACTGCACACATGTGTTGTGATACATCCAAACACAACAAGTTAGATGCATCATTCTAACATTCAGCATCAATTGAAATGTTATGCGTGATATCATTTCATCTGGTGTAATTTGAGGGAATAACTCGACTACGAACCTTTATCGTATGTTAGTTCGTTAACAACGTAACTTGTACATTGACGCATCGATCACTTTTCATGCTTAAGTCACAATGTGCATTATGATGTATGTGACGACTGGTAATAGCAATGCTTGAAGTAAACTGAGCACATGTGTTGCGATACGTCTTGTCACAGCAGGTTATATTGCTCATTTCCCCATTCAACATCAATTACAATTGTATGCGTAATCTCATTTCATCGGTTTTAATTCAAGTCCGCGTTAACTGTTGTACATCCTCACGCGGTTCGTAAGTGTAACGAGCATTTAGTTTTACATTAAACTTCTCGTATGTCAATCCCAAGTAATCGGTGTTTGAAGAAGTTTGCCTTTCCCTCAAGAATTGCCACTAGCATTATAACATACGCGTTTAATAACCAGATCGCACTTGTAATATTTTTGTATACCGATAAAAATTCCAAGTAATCGAGGTTTGAAGAAGTTCGCACATTGATAAAAAAAAAAAAATCCAAGTAAACGATGTTTGAAGACGTTTGAGTTTTCGCCATCACACAAGTTCCAATCTTGAGTAATGTCAACCCAAGAAAATGAAAGCTAACAGCATCACGTAGTTGTGTTAAGTTACGATAGGTATAGTTAGGTTTATTAAGACTGTTTCCAGTTAGAAAGGGGAAACATGGAGAGACTTATCTCATCGTTAGGTTACGATATCCAGTGTAACGTTAGGTCCCTGCATAGAAATAGGAAACGTAGACAGTTGTATCTCATCCTTAGGTTATGTTATGCTCTGTTAAGTTAGGTTTGTGCTTATAGATAGGAAATATTGTCAGTAGTATCTCGTCGTTAGGTTAAGTCATGCTCTGTTAAGTTAGGTTTGTTGTTGAACATACAAAAAAAAATCTGTACCTTAATGTCGGCGTGCGCATTATGATTATACCATTTTTAAATTGCGCACGCCGACATTAAGGTACAGATTTTTTTTTGTATGTTCAACAACAAACCTAACTTAACAGAGCATGACTTAACCTAACGACGAGATACTACTGACAATATTTCCTATCTATAAGCACAAACCTAACTTAACAGAGCATAACATAACCTAAGGATGAGATACAACTGTCTACGTTTCCTATTTCTATGCAGGGACCTAACGTTACACTGGATATCGTAACCTAACGATGAGATAAGTCTCTCCATGTTTCCCCTTTCTAACTGGAAACAGTCTTAATAAACCTAACTATACCTATCGTAACTTAACACAACTACGTGATGCTGTTAGCTTTCATTTTCTTGGGTTGACATTACTCAAGATTGGAACTTGTGTGATGGCGAAAACTCAAACGTCTTCAAACATCGTTTACTTGGATTTTTTTTTTTTATCAATGTGCGAACTTCTTCAAACCTCGATTACTTGGAATTTTTATCGGTATACAAAAATATTACAAGTGCGATCTGGTTATTAAACGCGTATGTTATAATGCTAGTGGCAATTCTTGAGGGAAAGGCAAACTTCTTCAAACACCGATTACTTGGGATTGACATACGAGAAGTTTAATGTAAAACTAAATGCTCGTTACACTTACGAACCGCGTGAGGATGTACAACAGTTAACGCGGACTTGAATTAAAACCGATGAAATGAGATTACGCATACAATTGTAATTGATGTTGAATGGGGAAATGAGCAATATAACCTGCTGTGACAAGACGTATCGCAACACATGTGCTCAGTTTACTTCAAGCATTGCTATTACCAGTCGTCACATACATCATAATGCACATTGTGACTTAAGCATGAAAAGTGATCGATGCGTCAATGTACAAGTTACGTTGTTAACGAACTAACATACGATAAAGGTTCGTAGTCGAGTTATTCCCTCAAATTACACCAGATGAAATGATATCACGCATAACATTTCAATTGATGCTGAATGTTAGAATGATGCATCTAACTTGTTGTGTTTGGATGTATCACAACACATGTGTGCAGTTTATTTCAAGCGTTGTTAGTACCATCTGGCACGTACACCATAATGCATATTGAGACTGAAACAAGAATAGGGATCGATGAGTCAATGAACAAGCTACGATTTAACGTACTAACATTCGAGAAGTTTATTGTCATACTAAATACTCATTACACTTACGAGCCTCGTGAGGATGTGCAACGGTTAACGTGGACTTAAATCACAACAGATGAAATGAGATTACGTCTACAATTGTAATTGATGTTGAATGTGAGAATGTGAAATCTAACGTGCTGTGACAAGACGTATCACAACGAATGTGCACAGTTTACTTTAAACGCTGTTATTACCAATCGTCCCGTACGCCATAATGCACATCGTGACTTAAGCAAGAAAAGTGATCGTCGTGTTAATGTACAATTTACGTTGTTAACGAACTAACATACGATAAAGGTTCGTAGTCGAGTTATTCCCTCAAATTAAACCAGATGAATGATGCCACGCATAACATTTCAATTGATGCTGAATGATTGAATGATGCATCTAACTTGTTGTGTTTGGATGTATCGCAACACATGTGTGCAGTTTATTTCAAGCGTTGTTAGTACCATCTGGCACGTACGCCATAATGCATATTGAGACTGAAACAAGAATAGGGATCGATGCGTCAATGAACAAGCTACGATTTAACGTACTAACATTCGAGAAGTTTATTGTCATACTAAATACTCATTACACTTATGAGCCGCGTGAGGATGTACAACGGTTAACGTGGACTTAAATCACAACAGATGAAATGAGATTACGTCTACAATTGTAATTGATGTTGAATGTGAGAATGTGAAATCTAACGTGCTGTGACAAGACGTATCACAACGAATGTGCACAGTTTACTTTAAACGCTGTTATTACCAATCGTCCCGTACGCCATAATGCCCATCGTGACTTAAGCAAGAAAAGTGATCGTCGTGTTAATGTACACGTTATTTTGTTACAAACGCAGTGCGATGTCGCCATCACAAGACAGCTCACACACGATGCGCTCCAATCAATTGTATCGCATTACGCGGTGGGTTACATCTATGTACAAATATCGATGATTCTGATGATGACGCTGATGAGCTAAACACCTCACAGTTACCATACTCACGCTCTTAAACTTACTACCAAAGGACATTTTTGGGGTTAAGTGAAATAAATAACACAGTGGTTATGTTCTGAACGTGACTATAAGTATTGACTACGAAAACTAATTTACAAAGGTATTTACATAATCTTCAAGTCTTGCTTTACATAAACTCCAAAGGTGTGAATCTGCTATTGGAACCCCTCGGGCTGCGCTTCACCAAGCGAAGGCGTTCTCCAAACCCGCTGTTGTAGCGCTCGATGTCGGTGTTGCTCAGGACCTCGTTGAAGCGCCTAGGCAGGTAGACTCGCAGAAAGAAGTCGTCCCCGACCTGCCCCTCCAGGATCACGATGATCGTCTCGCCAAAGGGTGTTGTGGCTCGCTCCATCGCAGTGATGAGATAGCCGCATTCCTCTCTGAGATCGTCTATCCTGGTGTAGAGCGGAGAGTCAGACTTGCAGTTGTTGAGGGTAGCTCTCAGGTCCTCGGTTGCTGCAGTGCCGTTCACGCTCGGAAACTCTAGCTTGAAAGTGCTGCTGCTCGACATCTCTAGTAGTTGGCCGGGCGCAGGTGTTCACACACAAAAAACCGACGCGTCGCCCTCCTGTCTGGGAATGCTGATGCTTTAATTGACTGCTGGCGACACTCGTTGTTTCTTCCTCACAGCTCGCTTCTTCGACGTTGGTTGCGAAACTGCACTGCGTTGTGTAACAGTTTGAGTTAAGCCTGTAATTTTCGGTACTCCTGTTGATTTATCGATCCACATGTTTTCCACTTTATCAACTACTTGTCTAACACTTTGGAGCATTTCACCATCTTTGTCCAAAAATAAACTGCACATGAACACCATATCTGTACCATCGTACATTTTCATTTTCAATAAAATTTGTCCTTTGTTTCCCGGGTTTTGAACAGCAAAAGTATTCCCATCCTCCATCCATGACACTATGGGACAATCATCTGTTGGTTTTGGCACCCATCCTGGTTTCTTGGTTTCCACTTCGATGAGAGTTGGCCTCCTTCGTCTCTTGCAGGCAGTGATCGGTTTTACAGATGACGTCTGAGGTGATGCCAATGTCTGATCACTAGCATTATTGTTCATAACCTCAATCTCCTGAATAAACGATTTGATATAGTCGTCCGCAGAAACGTAAGCGTCCATGTTGACGTCCTTACCGTGTGACTTCTACCGTACTACGGACTGGTGGTGCGTCTGCTCACCCTTGAAGTAAACTGTATGCACTCGCTGTGACACATCTTGTTGCAATAGGTTAGATGTTTGATTTTTTCACCCAACATCAGTTCCAACGGTCTGCGGAATCTCATTTCATCTAATGCGATTTGAGTCCACGTTAATTGTTGTACATCCTCACAGGGCTCATAAGTGTACTGTGTATTTAGCTCCTCGTTAAATTTAACAGTCTGTTTTGTTTTCTTCATAGTTATATTCTTTCACATGATATTCAATATTTTTGTTTTTTTTTCATAAGTATGCTGTTTCATATGATATTTTCTCTCAAACACATCTCTCGCTCTATCCAACACTAACTTGATTGCGAGCCTTTCTCGGATGTTGTTACGTTTATAACGTATTTTGTTCATTGATATGGTGATTACTTTTCTTGCGTCATCCACACTGGTCATCTTTGGAGCACGTATCGACTGTTGCTACCTGACTAGCGTCGAAGGTTCTGGAACGAGTCCACAAGCGCAGACCTATGCATTGTCAAAGATATGTTCAACTACATTAATGAAATTGTGCGAGGTTAGGATGTTGTTGTATCTGCAGTCAATGTGCATGCCGTAACTCTTCATCACTTCTTTAGCCTTATTCACTATGTTTATGCCGTTGGGGACATTTTCTCTACAGTAGCACATTGTAAATCCTTCTTCCTTTGCTTTTTTCAAGGCTTGTTTGAAATTCCTCTTCTGTGTTCGAATGCACTTGTATTCACAAACTCCGTACTGCTCTAGAAGGGTTTCCCTAATCATCACACAAAATATATGCTTCAGATTTACATCTTCAGGCAACACTGCCACTTTAGATGTCTGTTCGATCAGCGTTTGATTCATGGATTGGTTTTCCATACACAATATATCATTTGTAGTTTTAAACTCGGAATTTGTTTGATCTAGCTTTCGGTTATTTGTTAGCGACTTTGTAAGTGATTGTAGCAGCCGTTGGTTCTCGTTTATAAGTCTGTACTGACCATTTTTTCTAATGGATGGCAAAACTTCTTCAAAGATCCAATCTTGAAACTTCTCGGCGATGGGCATTTTAGATTTCATAAGTAACGAATATAATCCCGGCTCGTTAAGAAAGATTGAATGTTTCTCGTTATAGGTTAGGGGGAGATTTTCGCTCCCCCATACTTCAGGAATTGTTTTGCGATATTTTTCTCTAACATGTACTCTGATTGCTTCTTTAGGGTTGGCGTATCCCAATATTGTAGCTACATCCTTAGCTTTGAACCATGGATTATCGCTGCTGTCAAACAGTACAGACAAAGGCCGATCATTAAACACATAGGCGGTTAAGTGGTTCATTTTGTAGGTTAGGTCAAAACGTCGGGCGATCGCTCTGACAGAACGTCACACAGCAACACTATTACACAGCCACACACTTCAAACTCCTGAACAAGAATGAGACCGTGGGTGTTTGACAACTGGTGTTCTGTTGATTTAATTACTAGGGGGAGATTTTCGCTCCCCCATACGTCAGGAATTGTTGAAGACTAGAACAAGAATGAGACCGTGGGTGTTTGACAGCTGGTGTACTATTGCTCGGAATTCGACGCGGGTGGTCTATAATTATGGGTTCCTGCAAGGGTCGGTCGCCCTCCTGTCGGGGTATCAAATTACAGCATCCGCATTCCCAGACAGGTCTCGACTCGTCGGTTTTTTGTGTGAACACCCGCGCCCTCCCGTAGAGGTATCAAATTACAGCATCCGCATTCCCAGACAGTAGGGTGACGCGACGGTTTTTTGTCTGTACACCTGCGCCCATCATCCCACGACGCACAGCCCGCCCCTAGCAGTAAAGTTTAGTTTAGTCTTGAGTTTCGAAGCGTCAACAGCTACGAAGAGATCATGGCCAACATCGAGTGGGATTGTGACATCACAGACGTTGAGTTGGAGGATGTATGTGTTGCAGCGGAAACGACAATGAATAGCAATAATAAGAAGAGACCGTTTGACGATGAAGATGATTACTTCGAAGGTGATGAATTCTACAACCGAAAAGACGACGATGAATGCACCTTGAAGCATTTCCATAAGAAGAGGCTATGGCGCATTGACAAAAAGTTCAAGTACGTTCATGAACCAAAAATGTATTCAACTACTCAAGATCTTGACGACGCTCTGTACTCCAGACGACGGGGAATCAACAGCATGTGGAACCATTGCCCGCTGGACGGCTTGGAGTGGGAATATTGGCAGCGTGACATGGACTACAAGATGAATTTCTACCCCATTGAAGAGGAGCACTTCTACGCCATTGAACATGAGCAGAAGTACATGATGCTTGTTGAAATGTGGTGGAATCGGCGGACCGATGAACTGCACCCTGATGAAGTAACAAAGTTTTTCAACAGTAAAAAATAAACGTTTTCAAACACCTTAGCCTCCACCTGATCCCACCATCATAATCGGCCTTTTTCAAGGCCACAAAAGCTTTTCATGTTAGGGAACAGAAGGAAATCCTTCTAATGTAGGAGGATTTTCTTCCAAGTGTTGGTGCAGGCGTCTGGGGGGGGGGCTCCTCCTGTCCCTCCTGGCCCTCCTGAGGTCGGGCGCAGCTGCACCCCAGACAGGTCTCGACTTGTCGGTTTTTTGTGTGAACACCTGCACCCTCCAGTCGAGGTATCAAATTACAACATCCGCATTTGCATTCACTGGTAGTTCAATTGTCCGCAGGCGTCTTGGCTGGCAAAAGTGTCACAGACGAAACCTTGCCCGGTTGGAGGGGGGGGGGCTCCTCCTGCCCCTCCTGCTCCTCCTGCTCCTCCTGCCCCTCCTGCCCCTCCTGCTCCTCCTGCTCCTCCTGCTCCTCCTGCCCCTCCTGCTCCTCCTGCTCCTCCTGCCCCTCCTGCCCCTCCTGCTCCTCCTGCTCCTCCCGCCCCTCCTGGGGTCGGGCGCAGCTGCACCCCAGACAGGGCTCGACTTGTCGGTTTTTTGTGTGAACACCTGCACCCTCCAGTCGAGGTATCAAATTACAACATCCGCATTCCCAGACAGTAGACTGGACGCGTCAGTCGGTTGTGCGAACAGCTGCCTCGGTGCAGAGTACTTGAAGGGGGGTGTATCGATACACCCCCCTTTGCAGTATATGTTCAAAGCATTGCAATTATATTCTCCTCAAAATTTGCATTCACTGGTAGTTCAATTGTCCGCAGGCGCTGATGGGCTAGCTCTGTTGATTTAATTACTAGGGGGAGATTTTCGCTCCCCCTAACACATAATGGGTTAGGGGGAGATTTTCGCTCCCCCATACGTCAGGAATTGTTGAAGACTAGAACAAGAATGAGACCGTGACAACTGGTGTTCTGTTGATTTAATTACTAGGGGGAGATTTTCGCTCCCCCTAACACATAATGGGTTAGGGGGAGATTTTCGCTCCCCCATACGTCAGGAATTGTTGAAGCCTAAAACAAGAATGATACCATGGGTGTTTGACAACTGGTGATTTATTGCTCGGAATTCGACGCAGGTGGTCTCTAATTATGGGTTCCTAGAAGGGTCAGCCGTCTTCCCGTCGAGATATCAAATTACAGCATCCGCATTCCCAGACAGGTCTCGACTTGTCGGTTTTTTGTGTGAACACCTGCACCCTCCAGTCGAGGTATCAAATTACAACATCCGCATTCCCAGACAGTAGACTGGACGCGACGCTTATTTGTGTGAACGTCTGCCTCGGTGCAGAGTACTTGAAGGGGGGTGTATCGATACACCCCCCTTTGCAGTATATGTTCAAAGCATTGCAATTATATTCTCCTCAACATTTGCATTCACTGGTAGTTCAATTGACCGCAAGCGCTGATGGGCTAGCTCTGTTGGTTGTAGCGTTACCCTGATCAACTCTTGTATTAATTATCCAAAGTATGTCATGTGGGTACTGAGAATACTCGGCTTGACGAGGAGATTCCAAAAATGCAAAAAAAAAGGTCGAAAGTGTGGTGCGGGCCCCTTTTTTGTAAACATCATCCAAAGTGTACGATATGGGTACTTAAATGACTCGGCTCGACTAGACGAACAAGAATCTGCAATCAGAAATCTGATCCGAGGTTAGGTTAGGATGGGTTAGGTTAGGTTAGGTTAGGTTAGGTTAGGTTAGGTTAGGATGGGTTAGGTTAGGTTAGGTTAGGTTAGGTTAGGTTAGGTTAGGTTAGGTTAGGATTCGCAACAACAAAAATTCGCAAAAAAAAAAAATTAGCAAAAAAAAAAATCGCAAAAAAAAATTCGCAAAAAAAAATTCGCAAAAAAAAATTCGCAAAAAAAAAATTCTCAAAAAAAAAAATTCGCAAAAAAAAAATTCGCAAAAAAAAATCGCATAAAAAATTCGCAAAAAAAAGTTTTCAAAAAAGTTCGCAAAAAAGTTTGCAAAAAAGTTCGCAAAAAAAAAAATTCGCAAAGTGTCACAGACGAGACCTCGGGGGGGGGGGGGCTCCTCCTGCTCCTCCTGGTGTCGGAGTGTCCAATATACCCTACTCGCGACCCTCTAGACTATAGTGGGTCGCGGGAACAAATTTAACACATCAGTTTTGCAATGTTTCCTCTGATGAAATGTAAATAAAATGAAACATACCTCACTACATATGTTTTATTTTCACTTCTAACTACTGAATTACAAATCCTGTTATAAATAATATAGCTATATATTTTCAAAATAAAGTGTGAAGAGCAATGCACTTTTAAAATGAAAGTTTAGAACGAGAATACTAGTTTCAATAGTTTCAGTAGTAGCTTGAGCAACGACTTCAGTGAACATCGAACGACGAACATCCCCTTCCGTCCCATTCCTCCCACCCAGACAAACAAAACATTATGAATTGGTTTTTGTTAAAAGAGCGCAAGTCATAAAAGTTAAACTTTTGAAAAATTAAAAAAACTTTATATTTTCTCTAATATTTAAAAAAAATTCCAAAGCCAATTTTTGTTTTAATTAAACCTAGTGTTTCATATATAGTGGCATTTTTAAATAACTTGGAAGAGCCGTTTTGATGTAATTAAATCTCAAAATTCTTTAAAAAACGCCCTTTTAACATAAACCTAAAAGTAATCGAGAAAAACTCTTGAAAAAAATGGGAAACATATTTTTCAAAGCTTTAAAATCAATTTTAATAATTTGTAAAACATAAACATAGTTTACATACTTAGATAGGGAAAACAATATTTTAATGTAAAAACACTTAAAGGTAAAAATGGGAACATCATGAGCTAATCTTCGCCGTCTGACTCAGGTTGAAAGTCACTGTCAGGATAGTCAGCATCTGTTACAGGCCAGTTTGTTATGATATCAAAGTACTCTTTGTACTGACCAGGAATGTATTCTTTCATCTTCAAAATATCCAGGATTTTAGCCTTTTTTATTTCAACTTTTCCTGCTGGATAGGCTGGAACCGTGGGTGGTTGAACAATTGCCTGAGATTTTGACATAACAAAATTGGAAGGAGGCATCAAACTGTTGATTGAAGAGAAAGCTTTAATGTGCCCTTTCTTTTGTTTCTCATAAACAAATTGAAATAATGTACTTATCTGAAAGTAGACTTTGTCTTTTTTTGGCTTTTTTACCCTTCGTGTCTTCTGAAATACATGATTTTTTGTAGTACACTTTCATCCAAGTTTTAAAGTCAGTCCAAAATGTCAGAAGATTTGATTTCACAAATTGTAAACTTATCTAATCTTGATGTGTTGGATTTTATGTGGTCAGAGATCTCGTTTAACGTGTATATGCGGTCATGTGTCTTAAGACACTTTGATATGGTACCAAAGTCTCGATCGCATGGCATAAAGCTATGCCCCCGCATGGGAAAGTATTGAGTAACTTTTTGGAATTTCCCAGAATCAGTTAGAAAAAGGCAAAGTCTTGATAACGCCTGATTTTTATTTTGGCCGCTGCAATTATCACAAAACAACCTCAATTCAGTGTATTTCTCGTCAGGTAGCGTATTTAAATACTTATACAAGAAGGAAAAAACCTCATTGGGCCCCTTTCTTGCTACTCCTTCGTGGTATAAATAAATGTTAGTAGTATTGGATTTAATGTTGTGCAATCCAAACACGTTTACTGAAAGCTGTCGTAGGTAATATAGCTCTTGAACAGGCATTTTTGGAAGCGACACAGTCTTCATGTAGTCGAATGCCAAAGAAAAAACATGAGTTTCATCTTTAGATTCATCAGATGACTCATGTTTTAGGGCTTTATAAAACTTCTTGCTCTTTCTGACATTGACAGCAAGCTCAGCTTCAGCGGCTCGTTTAGCAACCATGTTGAGGTGAGGGGATTTTATTTTATTTTTTAAAGCCTCACAAGTGCAACAGACATCCACCTGAGGGCGTCCAAATCTGCAATTAAAGTTGTCTCGGTAAAATTTCCAGTAAAAGGATTTGCTCACTTTGATGGTGGGGTTTGCATCACAAAACAATTTCCACATACGCTTAAGGTTGAGATCTGGTGATAAATAGTATGAAGTTTTGCCACTGTAATGGGAAGACTTTAGGAGAAATGACTTTATGTGTTCACTTACTGCATATTGAACATCTATTGGCTTGTAATAGGTGATACTTTTCCCTCTCATATCGTCTGGAGTCTGCCCCATGAGCTTAAGCTGTCGCAGTCGTCTGACTCTCTTTTCGCTTATTGAATATACAGATAAAAAAGCGTTGAAACATACCTGTTTTCGCTTAGTTCCTAGTATTACGTGATATTTGAAAGATGCATTTTTTGGACCTTTGTTGTCTACATTGTCTCTGTGTCTCCGTTGTTGTACGTCAACAATATCAATATTTCCTTGTAGGTATAAAATGTGTTTCGACTAAACACAGAACGTTGTCTTATGAGGGTTTTATACACTAGAAAAGCCAGTTAGCGAATTTCCCCTATAGGGAAGAAGCTATTACTGTAGGTCTCATGGTAAGACTTAAGCCCGAGCCCATGATAACTTTTTGTTTTGAGGTCCCCAGATGCCAAAAACACTATTCGTTCAAATTTATATATATATATATATATATATATGTGTGTGTGTGTGTGTGTGTGTGTGTGTGTGTGTGTGTGTGTGTGTGTGTGTGTGTGTGTGTGTGTGTGTGTGTGTGTGTGTGTGTGTGTGTGTGTGTGTGTGTGTGTGTGTGTGTGTCCGTGAATGCGATAACTTGAGTAAAAAACATCCGATTTCGATGAAACTTGGCTCAAATGTGTAAAGTGACACTCATGACTTTAAGTTCGAAAACCAGAACAATCGGACCATGGAAAAGGGGGTTTATAGATTTTCAAAATTTTCCAAAAATCAGTTTTTTGCACTTTTTACCCTGAAATTTTTAAAACGCACAGCTTTTGTTTTAACCATTTTATAGAGCTTAACAAATCAAATAATATAGTATTTTGAATCATGAACCTAGGTTAAGTGGTTGCGGAGAAAATCCAAAAAAACGTGTTCATAAAATCTCCCATGTTAATCTTATGGGAAAATGTTTTTAGCTTTTCCTTAATTAATTTTACTGTAAACTTCACATTTGCTTTTACCAATCAGTTTAGCTCTACAAAACAATCATTTTGGTGTTTAAATTGTGATTCTACGTCCAACCGTTGCCGAGATATTCAAATTGCTAAACACAGTACGTTGTCCAATGTTATCCTTATGGAGAATATTTAAAATTTGATATCTCGATTATTTATGAACGTATATTGATGAAACTTGGTATGTGGCTTCACCTAGTACTGGTATATTGATATCGGCACAAAAAATTGATTTTTTGTTTATTATCCTCCTAGCAGCAAACCTGCATACTCATCCCTAATGTTAATTTCATGGAGAATACGTAAAGCTTTATATATCCCTTAATTATGAACATAAATCATTAAAACTTGGTATGTAGCTTCACCTCGTTGAGTTATATTGATAATTCAAAAAAAAAAATATTGTTATCTTCCTCATTGCAGCAAACCTGCGTTCTCAGCCCTAATGTTATTCTTATGGAGAATAAATAAAATGCTATGTCAGTTATTTATTTAAGTATTTTTATGAAACTTGATAAGTGGCTTTATGTGGTAGTAAAAAATATATTCATGCATAGGAAATTCGCTGAGTACGCAGGTTTGCTGCGACGGGGGTATTTTTCCTTTGTTACAGTACTTTTCTCATACCCAGCAACTCACGCCTACTTTCAAGCCTGTCTGGACCTTCTCCTAACATTATAATGCACTAAATTGTATTCCCAGATTTGCAGGTAAATGAAAACAGGAGCATCAGAACATCCAAAAAAAATCCATGTTTTCAGATTTCAATAAAAATTGGAATAAACACCCCCTCTTCGATTTTTTTTATTTTATGTCCCCAATTTCATATTTTTGCCCCACCCCCGATTTTATATTTTTGCCCCCCTCTTTGATTTTTTATTTTAATTTTATTTCCCTCCTATTTTATATTTTTGCTCCCCCCGATTTTTATTTTTGCCCTCACCCCATTTTATATTTTGTTCCTCCCTCGATTTTATATTTTTGCCCCACCCCCAATTTTATACAATAAAACCCCGCTTAACCAGACATCGCTAAACCGAAACCCGGGTTAACCGGGACGGTCTACAAGAAATATTTAATCAACAATAGAGACGATAAGTCCGGCGAATGACTCATGGTGGACCAAGAGACCGTCTGCCGCGGCGGTTACTGAACTTAGGGGTAGTTTTGACAGGTCTTACCACATACTTGATCCGCCCGTGAGGGGGTGGAGGGTTCGTGTTCACCGAGATCGTCATGTCCGAGTTCGTCACATCTACGAAAATCAATGAGCCGTACTAATTAGGGTCGGCCGTTTACCTGCCCCGCCGGGGGTTGACCCATTCTGCATTTTCCGCATTCCAATATCGCACTAAATGATCAGTGTACCATCAACCCTCACACCTGCTGCAAACTCCAAGATAGATGTTTGCGTATTTTTCCGAAATTAACCTTGATATACCAACAGTTCATTATCCGAAAAATTGGGTTATCCGGAATGGTCCCGCCCCCATTATTTCGGTTAAGCGGGGTTCTACTGTATTTTGCTCCCCCCTCTTTGATTTTATATTTTGTTTTATCTTGTCCCCCTCCCTTTTATATTTTTGCCCCCCCCCCTCGATTTTATATTTTGGTCTCCCCCTATTTTTATTTTTGCCCCCCCCATTTTATATTTTGCTCCCTCTCGCCGATTTTATATTCACGCTCCCTCCCCCCTTCGACGATATTTTTATATATTTATTGTGCTTGAGTTCTTTTATTTCTAAAATCGAATCCAAAGTGTTGCGTGTACCGATTTAGAATCGCAAACCACACGCCGTTTACTGCCCGACAGCAACAGGACCCAAACTATCTGCCAGTACATTTCGTTAACTTTGATTTAATTGTACATTAAATGTAAAAGATAATTTTAATATTGTAAAATAATGTGGATTGTTATTTTATTTAGTTAATCTACCATTTATATACAACCCGTACGAAGGACGGTATATTCACCTACTACAATAAAACCTACAACCATTCTTCCGTATATTCAATGACTCGCTTCGCTCGCTGGGGGCTCCGCCCCCAGACCCCTGTGGGGGGCTTCGCCCCCAGGTCGCTGTTTGGCCACAGTTTAATGTAAACTGGTCCAAATTCTATTTAAGACCTAAATTCTACAACTATTCCAAGGCTTTGATTATTTTAAGTGTTTAACCTATAAAATCCGGTTATATGCCTGTTGCTGAATACGACTTGGCATGGAGACGTAGTATGTTAAATATTAAGCCTCAATGTATTACCTAAGTGCTCGAAAAAGATGAATACTTATAAGGCGTCTTTTGAACCTTATAAGGAATACGACCACCGTTAACAACCTGAAATACTATGACTTTGGGTTTATACAATCCTTCTGCAGCAAATATGACATGATTTATAAGAGATTTAACCCTCGAAAAAGCGTAATATAGAAAATACACCCGAAATACACGAATAAATCTACAAAAGCTCAAAGACTTTGATTTTTTTGGGTGTATAAGATACTTAATCTGGGCGTGTGAGTGTTGCTTGGTACTAATTGTAATGTAGGAATACGGTGTGATAAATATTAGGCCTCTAAGTTCTATATTAGACCGAAAAACCATTAAAAAATCTTAAAAAAGCTTAAATTTAAAGAATCTAGCGCTACCTAAGGATGAAGGGGGTGAGATACGGCAAAATTACAACAAACTAAAGTTGTAGTTCGTCTAAAATCCGTGGCACATAGTCTTCGTTTTTCGATAGGACAACCCGTTTGGCCGCTAGAGCTCAAATAAAAAATACTACATTTTGATTTGGTATTCCCAAATTTTCCTTTTGAGATAGTTCAAACTAAAAATAGTAGGATTTGGGAAGAAAAGGTGCAACGCACACGCAAGCCATATATCACGATCCTAGTTAAAGTATAAATGGTGATACGTGCATTCTAATTAATAACAATTGTTCCGGAACCGGCATTTCCTTACTACTTATACTTAGAAAACGGTCAAATCTATAAAATTTAAGAGTTTTTTTATTTTCCGACAGGTTTAACTAATAAAAACTGGTCAGATTTCTGCTGTTATTTACTAAGTGTGATGTAGACATACTGCGTGCCCAATATTAGGCCTTCATAAAGTATATTAACGTGATAGGAAATAAAAAACCGTCACAAATTCTTAAAATTTGAAAAAATCTAGAGCTATCTAAGGGTGAAGGAGACGAGATACGACAAAAATTCATAGGACCAAAGTTGTAGATCTTGCAAAATCCGTGGCACGTGGTGGTGTCCGTTGTTTGATAGGACCATCCGTTCGCGAGCTAGAGCTCAAAAACTGGAATTTTAAAATAAGCCTTTTTTGGGGGTTTTAAATATTTTTTTTGGGGGGGTTAAAATAAAATATTGTTAGTTTTGGCAATTTTTCTGGGGGTTACAAGGTTAAATCTACCTGCATGCAAAATTTCACGTCGTTAGCTCTTCTAGAAGTGGTCTAGAATTCGTATACCTCAGTGAGTCAGTCAGTTACACAAGCGGCTGTATATATGTTAGATAGATACAACGGATTAGCAACGCACAGTTTGTATAGGACATATATTTAATACTTTTTTTATTTCTAAAGACATTTTTTATCTGTTGATTTCAATGATGTTCAATGATCATGATTGTGTTTGCCAGTTTTGTCTAAATATTTTAAAATTTATAATTTCGCTGATCTACTATTAAGCCAAAACTTGTTTACTATTAAGCCCCGCTTCCATTAAACATTGTTGGAGGCCGTTTCCATTCTTCCAACTCGTGCCAACATTTCCCGCGAAAAGCCGTCTCCTCTCCACGCGCGGAGCGTTCATGCATTAGATTACAGGTGTAGCCCCACTTGTGTTGCTACACAAGTATGTTAATACAATGTAACGCAAAAACTATTACAGCGTTTGTTAAAACTGTAATAAAATTTCCTACTTACATCAATTTTCAATAAACTCTCCTTGTATTTTTTCATGTCAAACCAAATTTTAAAAAAATTTAAAAATTAAAAAAATTGTTTAATTTAAAAAAAATCAATATGTGTTGGCTATAGCCAACTTAAGTGTTTATCTGTCACTGTAATAAATCAGTTACATGGAGTTTTCTTTAGAATTTAGTGTGTCAATATGTTTCAGGAAACCAAACTAATATAAGATTTTATTTGCTCGTATAGGCCTACTTATAATTTTTTACACGCAAAACCAAGGCTAAAAAACGATATTAACAATTAGAGGTCGAAATTTTTAACCAGTTATTTAGTTCATGAATCTGATGGATATAAGCGTGGCGTCGCAGTGGCGGATTTAAGCAATTGCCGCCTAAGGGCTACTAGGAAATCTGCCGCCCTCCCCCCTTTGTCCTTTTCGCCGCCCAGGTTTACCCACATGTTATATATCTTGTTTGGTTATTTTGTGACAGTACCTAAAGAAGTTACGAATTTGCTGAATGAATAAGTTTAAGAAATTTATGTTATTTCCTAGTTGAAAAAAACAGTAAAATAATGTATAATTGGCTTGATTCAGATTAACACAGTTTAATATTCAATATAGCGTACTCAATGACAATCAGCCCTAGAGACAAATGTTGGTGTTAAAAGCAGTGAAGCAGTGCCACTTTTAGTAACAAGAAAACCCTTCAACAAAGGCCTAAAAATTCCTTCTTATACTTCATCAAAAAATTAATTTTATACCAACGCATTGACTACTAAAAATTATAATAAATAACCTTTAAATAAGATATGATTTAACTGTAGCCTTAAAATTCGTAATTCGGACCATTAGCCTCAAAATTCTGACTATTTTAATCCTGAATTAGCGCTTTTCAATACAGTTTTTCAGTCATTTTGTAATTTATACTTTTATACAAAGAATTGTTCATATGTTTTAGACGATCAAAATATAAAATTAATTGATGTAGGCCGTAGGCCTAATCTTCATAAAACTCTACACATTTTCAAATACTTATTATAGTTTCATCTCCATGATGTTGTAGATCCAGTGAATTAAAATCGAAGTGACTACGTACACGTCCAATGTAAGGGCAAATTCACTTCGCTACCGCTTAGGTTTGGTTAGGTTAGGTTAGGTTAGGTTACGTTAGGTTAGGTTAGGAGGTTTTCTGGCTCTCAATTTGTTTTAAAAATCACAGGAAAAGTAACGTACGGTGCTTAATTTGGAACGGACGTGAACAGTAGCGGCTCACGTCGGACGTGTACGTAGCCTCTGCCAATTAAAATATAATACTTACAGGAGTCACTACTCTCTGACAAATAACCTTCAAAAAGCGTGCCGTCATATTTGGTATTTTGTCCTGTTGTGGTGTCAACTTGTTGGTGGGACGGTGTCTTTCGATGTACAAGGCGGCTTGTTTTCAGCACTATTTCCAAAGCCATATTAAAAGGGTGTTTTCATTTAACTCAAATCATAACTTTGCTTCGAGATAAACAATAAAATTACATATAGAATATTTAAGATTATAAAGTTAAGTTTAACATCATCATTCGCCTAAAATGCGACCAGATATTAATTTAGAGACTTCAAATATCACAGTTTTTCATTTAATGAAATGGGAGATTTTGACACCGTCCCACCCAACAAATGTATACAGAGGTCTCGCCTGGAGTAAAAAACTGTAGCCTAAATGCTGACCACCATTTTGACCCTCTGTCAACTATGCTCCCATGGCAACAACCAATCAAATCATATCTTCACAAATTATGTTAGTCTTTATTTGTCTTTGGTCAGATGTTTTGTTCTAAAAAAATATCCTCCAGAATGAACGACTATGTGTGGTAGCCTTTGGTGGTAAGTATAAGACAGCTGAAATAACTTTCTTTGTTACCTTGAGTTTGAAAATGAATCGACAATATCATTGTAGTCTAAATTTTGTTATTGCCATCTCAAATTCGATTGTTGCAACATTTATCAGCCGTGTGCCTTGGTCATTATTGATATTGTGTACAAAAATTTTTAATGCTATGCGAATGTACGGGTAAACTTGGAAGTCCGTGAGTTGGACGTAGTCATAGTGGCACAGTGCCTGATGTAGTTCGTGGCTGGCCGCCCTTTCTCTGTAGCGTAATCGTCTTGTCGCTAGTACGGATGAATGACAAATGCATTATGACTGTTCTGAGGAACTGCAGTGTGAGGGACTGCAAGCGTAATACATTAGTCTCTGATTACTACCTTTACCTTTAAAAGGGCGGCACACCGCCATCGTCATCTGTTTTCGTCAAAATGTTCCCCGTTTCAACATTTCTTTTGTAAACAACTTATTAATTTTCTGTAAATTTGCCGCCCCTAATAACTTGCCGCCCTGGGCTACAGCCCCTATAGCCCCCCCTAAATCCGCCACTGGGCGTCGGCTGCTATCGCTCACTGCGCATGCGCGAACTCTGCTCACAACAGTGATGGGTGTAGGGACACCGTTTCCATTATGTGTTTTAAAAAATGTGTATTTTGGTCTAATAGCTTCTAAAATGCAATATGGAATAGTGTGCTGGGGCTATACTTATTCAAATTTATTAAAACCAGTTGTAAATATACAAAAGAGAATTGTTCGTTGCATGCTAAAAAAAACTATGATGGAACCTTCTTTTCCTCTTATTAAATCGTTAAACATACTCCCCTTAAAACACTTATACGTTTTTAGAATAGTAAGCACTTTTTTTATTAAATCTCAAAAATGGATTTCAATTGAAAGAGGTTATGAATTAAGGCACCAACGATCGAACTCATTCTTTATACCATTGCCTAGGTTAGAATTTTCTAGACATTCTTTTGAATACATTGGTCCAACTTTGTTCAGTAAAATACCAAATCACATAAGGAATTGTTTTAGTTTAAAGTTTCAAAAATTAATAATTATTTGGCTATTTGATATTCCAGATATAAATATTCTTTTTGAATTCAATGTTTGAGTATAGCGCTTTGGCCAGGTAAAGTTTGTTAAAATTGTTCGGTATTATGTCATTATGCCTGATACTGTTTATTATTTGTACGATATATGTTTCTTTATTACGATAGTTAGCACTTTTTATTTATTGTCATTACTGTTACTTTGTTAATTCAGTTTTTGTAATGCACCGGCCTGCATCCCTTTCTTATTAAAATGATGGTCACCCCGACACAGGTTCGCCTTTGGGGGACCTAATTTCTGTTTAGGTACTTTGTTTACTTATTAACTAGCACTTAATTATCTTTGTTTTGTTGGTTTAAGACTCTATGTTGAATCATTTTGTTGTTTATTGATTTGTTATTTATTTATGTAATAAGTGAATTCAATGTTATGTTATGTACTTGAATAGAAATAAATACTTTCTTTCTTATGTTTTGAGCCCTCCTAAAAACATTACTGTCAGCTGCATCGGCTCAAAACACTTTTGTTGGCCAACAAAGTTCAAAACCGTTTGCGAGCGTTTCCATTAAACATTTTACTTGAACTTTGTTTTGAGTTTAGTTCAAAACAATGTTTTGAGCAGAAACTGTTAGAATGGAAACGGGGCTTTAGGAATACTTTGTATATTTAATTTTAAATATTATTCAATGGCTTACTGATGCCTAAGACTTTGTTTCAAATTTAATATTTGTGCTTCATTGTTATCAGATATCTTATCCGTGCAACAATCGTATTTTATACTGAATCTTGTTAAATACTCTTTCCAGTTTCTTTAAAGTGATCACATTTTAGCGAAACTTTGGTATGTGACTTCAACTAGTTGTGGCCTATTTATTCTTTGAACAAAAAACTGTTTATTTTATTTCCCCCGAAGCAGCAAACCTGCATACTCAGCCCTAGTGTTATTGTTATGGAGAATAGTTAATGTTTGATGTCTCCCTAAGTTATGAACCTAAATTAATAAACCTTGGTATGAAGCTTCACCTTACTGAGTTATTTTGATAAATGCATAAAAACATTTTTACTATCTCTCTTTTTTTAGCGAAAACCTGCGTTCTCAGCCCTAATGTTATTCTTAAGGAGAATAAATAAAATGTTATATATCACTTATTTATGAACGTATTTTTATGTAACTTGGTAAGTGGCTTTATGTGGCAGTGAGACACATATTTACGCATTGTAAATTCGCTGAGTACGTAGGTTTGCTGCGACGGGGGTATTTATATGCTAGTAGAGCGTTAACAAGTTGTTCAAATACGTTTTATAATTAATTTTAACAGTGATATCATAGATCTGAGAGACTTAAACAAATAAACTTTAAGACTGAATTCTTTAAAAATGACATTTTTAAATGGTATATTAATCGCTGACAAATTGTAGAACAAATAAATATGTTTATAACACATGCGGAGAGGCTGGTTGAGTCGAGTTGCCATTTCAGAATCTTGGGGCCCTACGACGCGATGTTCAGAGGGCAGGCGGGTAGCAAGGCGGCTGGAGAAAGTGGTTTGACCACTTGGGGAAGTTGGGGGTTGGGGGAAGTTGAGGGGAGGGTTCTGCGTGTGTGTGAGAGAGCGTCCGGGGCTCTGCATGTGTGTGAGTGAGCGTCCGGGGCTCTGCATGTGTGTGAGTGAGCAGCGACTGGCCTGACCTTTAGGCGGAATAGCTTGTCAATAGAGGCGACTGCACCACCCTAACCGGATAGATCGCATTGTTCGGCAAACGAATGTTTAACCTAAAACTATTAGTGGTTGCCGTTTCGGGGCAGGCCCCAAATCATAGAAAAGTATTAAATTTATTTATTCCAGTAAAGACAACGATCTTAAAATTTGTTTACATATTTTAATAAAACTCATATTTTTGTTTTAAGCCAAGTGTATCACAAACATCACAAACAGTTTTGTTCAGAAAATTGCAATTACCATAGAGAAGATAAAATAATCTTTCTTCTCTGTGCAATAACTTATTTTACCCTTAAATCTGCATTGATCTAAAATCGGGACAAGTATCTCATATATTATTTCTCTAGCCTGATTTTCTTTCAATCCGCGAGATCTTACTTATTCCTTTATCAAACTCCATGATTTACCCCTCATTTTAAGCTTATCGTGCCGGCTATTAGCGAAACATAGACCCACGGTCTAAAAATGTATCGCTTCCCGGAAATTTTTAATAATATGAAAGACAAAATAAAGGGAATAGTTTGTTATGACAGTAGGAAAAATGTTAATAAACATCTGATCACGTAACAAGATTTGGTTCGCAGTTCGCAGCGTTTGTTGCAGCAAACCTGCGTACTCAGCCCCAATGTTATTCTTATAGAGAATAATTAAAATTTCATATATCGCTTATTTGTGAATAGATTTTTATGAAACTTGATAAGTGGCTTTATGTAGTATTAAGACATTTACATCTCCATTGGAAATTCGCTGAGTATGTAGGTTTACTGTGACAGGGGTATTTTGATTATTTACCTCTATGCATTCCCAAATCTGTTCTCTGACTGGAACCAAATTTTCTCTAGATATTCAAATAAACAAAGGGAAGATTTAAAGCCAGGTTCCTGTTTGATACCCCCTTAGGGATCCACCCTATATAAAAAACAACATAATTAATGGGGGGGGACGGACTTTTTTTACACACTGTATAAAGACTCACATGGCTAACATCGCCGACCAACGGGAACGCATCGCTAATGTCGCCGACCATCGGGAACGCATCGCTAACGTCACCGACCATCGGGAACGTATCGCTAACGTCTCCGACCATTGGGAACGTATGTCTAACGTCGCCAACCATCGGGAACGCATCGCTAACGTCACCGACCAACGGGAACGCATCGCTAACGTCGCCGACCATCGGGAACGCATCGCTAACGTCGCCGATCATCGAGAACGCATCGCTAATGACGCTGGCAATCGAGAACGCATCGCTAACGTCGCGGACCAACAGGAACGCATCGCTAACGTCACCGTCCATCAAGATCGAATCGCTAACGTCACCGACAATCGAGAACGTATCGATAACCTCACAGACCATCGGGAACGTATCGCTAACGCCACCGACCATCGGGAACGTATGAATAACGTCGACGACCATCGGTAACGCATCGGTAATGTCGCCCATCATCAAGAACGCATCGCTAATGACGCTGGCAATTGAGATCGTATCGCTAACGTCACCGACCAACGGGAACGCATCGCTAACGTCACCGTCCATCGAGATCGAATCGCTAACGTCACCGATCACCGAGAACACAGAACACATCGCTAACAAATCGCTGGCAATCGAGAACGCATCGCTAACGTCGCCTACTATTCAGAGCGCGTTACGCAATTACCGAGATCGCAACCTGAAATTCCCGGTTCCGCCGAAAATTCCCGCATAGTCCACGCATTTTTTCCTGGTCATCAAAGGTCACGCATAATTCCCGGTTTTCCAGGTTTTCCCGGTCGGTGGCAACCCTGTCTAATTAAAAATCACACATACTCTCACAGAATCACACATATTCTCACAAAAACCCATACATATTCTAACAAAACACCCATACATATTCTCGCTAAAACCCACACATATTCTCGCTAAAACCCACACATATTCTCGCAAAAACCCACACATATTCTCACAAAATTACACACATATTCTCACAAAAACCCACACATATTCTAACAAAAACTCATACATATTCTCACTAAAACCCACACAAATTCTCGCAAAAACCCACACATATTCTCACAAAAACCCACACATATTCTCATAAAAACTCACACTGAATGCTCACAAGGGACATAGCTTAAACAAGCATAATTTGAAAAGTGCGTGATACCACTGGATTCCAATAATTTTGTATAGCATTTTCTAACCGTTTTCGTTGTTGTACCTTTTAATACACGGGACTTCTCACAAGTGGCACATGGTGCCGACATCTGTGTATTCTCACAAGGGATACTCATGTCAGTCTGTGTGTGTGTGTGTGTGTGTGTGTGTGTGTGTGTGTGTGTGTGTGTGTGTGTGTGTGTGTGTGTGTGTGTGCCTGTGTGGATGTGTATAGAGCTAGAGCCCTAACTAATGGGCCGATTTTTATGAAATTTGGTATATAGGTACTAATCCTCGATATCTCCAGGCGTTTTTATATTTTAAATTTTTGATTTTTAAGGGTAATAATCCCCCAAAAATTGCCAAAAAAAATAAAAATCCAAATTTATCAAAAACAGCTCTAAAGATTATAATTAAACTTTAGTAGTTTATAGAACTTAAGATTTCCAATAAAATGACACCACCCGCATTTCTGTAAAAATTCGGGTTCAGAAATTACAGGACTTAAAAACATCCAAAATTCAGTTTTTGTATTTTTTATAAAACATACAAAAATGTTAAAAAATATTACTATTTACCATTAAAAAGAGCTCAAAAAACTAAATACATTAGTATTTTGAATTACTATTCTACAATTGCTGGTTGACGAGAAAATTTAAATTTTCATTTTACGGTAAACACAGTACGTTGTCCAATATTATTTTTATGGGGAATAGAAAGATTACTATTTCTCTCTTATTTACTGATCAATATCATTAACACTTTTTAAGCAGGTCAAATATTGACAAACAGATGATGTTCGAAATATGTTGCCACTTAAGCCTTTGGGGGGGATGAGGGGGCATTTCCACTGTGTGTATCAAAAGATACTGTAGTGCGTCCATAAAAGGGATTTGGGTGGACATTTTTGAAAACAACTTATTTAAAAATTTTTTGTAAATTCAAGCGTAATTTATATTCTATATTTAGTAAATAAAAGTAATATTTTTCATTAAAGTTAGGCTAAAAGGGAGAAAGTATGTGTCAGTTTCCGTTTCCTGATACCGTTTATTATAATAGTAGTGATAAAAATAAAAATAAATAATTAACTAAATATGTGAACGAGAAATTAAAAAAATCAAATAAAAATGGTTAGATGCGCACAAAATAATGCTTTGCGTTTTGTTGCACTAAAAACATTTTACAAATATAAATAATAATAATACAAACTAAAATGGATGATTAGGTTGAGGACGAAGCACTCTGTGATTGAGAATTGTCAAAATAGTGCAGTTTGTAGATTCAGTTGTTCCCCGTCTATTGTTTTTGTCAAATGGGGTGTGGGGTGTTTTCGTGGAAAGATGGGAATTTGTTAATATAGTTTATATTAAAGACTTAATAACCTAGGACCGAGCTTTCTGTCAGAGGAAAATCTGTTAGTGTTTTACCACATGAGAGTGTTACTGTGACACATCATCGGTCGTTTTCGATCAGCGGATAACGTTATTTTGTTATGATTCGAAACTCAATAAGCCCAATATTAAAATTTGAAATTTTCAAATGGGCTTTCCATCCAAATATAAATGTTCCTGTTTAAGGATTTTGTCAATAAATTTCAGAGGCCCTAAACTCTGTTTTAAAAGTTTAACGAAAATCCTTCTGTGGGACTTCGAGGTCAGTTTTACAGACAGAAATTGCTCGTTTAAGAGTAATAACAGAGTTACGAAAACGTGGACAATAGAAGAACTGTTGGAATATGTAATAAATACCACGTAATCAATAATATTTCATCTTTTATGTTGTACGTAGGACGTATCGAGGAAAGCAAATACTGAGCCGCTTTAGTAGAGTAATGATTTAAATTTATGTCACAGTGTTCAGGAAAGGATTATGAATTGCACGAATAACGATACTAGTAACTCGCTTATGATCCTCTATCAGACCATATATATCAGGCTATATATTATTAAGATATTGTTTAATAAGTAATGTAAGATGGTTAATAATACAATCTCCGATTGTCATAGAAACTACAGATAGAAATAGTAAGCAGTTTGTTTGACGAAATACGAGTACGTCAGTAACGCATCAAGATTGATATAAAGAGAAGTTAAGAACTAATAGATATATCATATACAAACTCCACAAAATAGGGAAGAAACGAGAGTTGGCTATGAAGATAAACCACCCCCAACACCTCTCAGCTATATTGTCCAATGAAAAGTTTGTAATGATATATTTGAGAACACGTACTTTTGTTGTTGTCTACATTGATATTTTTAGAGAAACAATCCAGTTTATTATAATAAGCTCGTCTTTACAATTGAGCTTCATACATGGAACATTTTATAAAAAAGTGTATAACTCTAGGAGGATTCGGGTTCTTTTTTAACTTTTAACCGATTTCAACTGCCACTCTTTATTTATATATCGGTAATCTACAGTAAAGTTAACCTCAGCAACAGTAGTTGTCTCAATCATGAGTCAACCCTGTTTCACCTTAGTTAATTCTCTCAGCATCTCAGTGCTCTTGACCGCAATTGTGACGTGGTTTTAAATTCAATTAACCTGCTTTCTGTTCAACGTATTATTAAACTCCTGAAAGCTTTATAGAAAGTCCGGTTTTTATTACATTGTGAATGCAGGCGTAGCTTTCTGTCAGGCATATATGTCCTATGTAACCAGTTTACTGCATTTTTGATTTAAATTCAAACTATAACGTGTTATGGCACTGGGGATTCGAGAATTAACATAGGACATATTTTAATATTTAAAATAATAATGAAAACATAGACTTTATTTATTTGTTTCAAAGTACTTTTTTAGTACAACTCCTGAATAACTTCGTGCCAGGATATAAAATTGTTTTACAACCATGTAGACATGTAGATTCAAATCTAAATATATTTAATATTAATCCTCTACATACAATATGTGTATTTTGAACTAAAATTTAGATAATTTTCGAAATTATAAGAACACAATTTAGTAATCGTATTACAAATTTAAGAAGGTCTAACTCTGAATTGTTTATGTTTATGTAAGTGATTAATTTAAAAACGTATTTAATGTGGTCAATATGTTCATCAGTCTTATTATAGTTTCGTAAATTACCACGACATTGTATGTCATACATAGAATCATGTCAATCATGCTTGTTGGTACGTTTCCAGCAGAGATTGTTCCAGTGATTTATTGAACAGGTAGACTGTTTACATGAAATAATTCATTAACCGTTAAAGATTAAACAATTCAAAAGGAACCTCCCAATGTGTAATATACATTTCCTAGTAACAATGTTTTTCAAAGCTTTTGTTTGTATTGTGTAGTGTTTGTATCCATTTCAGAATTTTAAAACAGTAAACTGTTTATTCCTGGAAACTTCTTGATTAAAATTGTAACACTCATTAGTTTTCTTGGTAAGAAATAATATCCTTCATGTCCTTGTTCGAGAGTTCAAGAGTATATCCTCTTTGGAAAACAGCCGACGTTCTGTTTCTCATAAACTCGGCCTCTTCATCGACCGCGTCTATAACAGCGTTTAACACCCAATTGACCTACTCTTGTGACACACGATATTGAGTGTTTATTCAGTTATTTTGCAGTGAACTCTATAGCTTGAAGTAATAATCGTATACACCAATCTCTACAACCTCTAAAGGATTTAAAAGTTTCAATCCTGTAGTTTATTCCGGGTTAGTGAATGTAGATATCGACGAAGTTGGTGGCTAACGTTTTGGATACATTACAATATCCATCTTCAGGGCGGCGTGAATTAGTGGCGTTAATTTAACATGAGTCAATTAGTGAATTATTAGTAAGTTATTAGTAACAGTTGTGTTTTAAATATAAATCGATCAATTGCTTAACGATTGCTGTGCAACGAATATAAAAGCAAACTGTAACCAACCACATGGAATCTTGGAATCAGATATATTTTTAAAAACCATCTGTTTTATTACAGATTTATATAAATATAATTTTATCTGACAGTTAACTGCTCAGGAACAATTAGTTGATGAGTTACGTACATAAATAGATCAAATTCGGGAATCAGGAACTGCCAATGCTGTTTGTGCCTCTCCTGCATTAGACTTAACATATTTTAAGGACATTTTAAGATTAATATTTAGATTAAGTTGTTAAATAATACTGTTATTTAATTATTATCTAATTATTTGAGTTATTTATTACTCAAATAAGTTATTTAGATAACTGAATTTTAGTGTAACCGTTTTATTTTTATTTTTAACTACCGGTTCCTAGCTGCATTGCTACGCCCAAAAATTGTGTTTGAAAATCCTTACTCATAATATTTGCATTACTACTCGCTACATAAATTAATACACAGTCGTTTACGATATTTTCAATTACTTATCTGGTAAAATGAGAAATGATCTTTTCTTCTTAAGAGCAACCTGGTAAGTTTGTAGTCCAGTAGGACGAAGCCATCAAGTCCTAAGACTTTGGTTAATGGCCCTAAACCTTCCGAGAGCGAACTTGATTGAAAATGCAAAGTCTCATTAATTTCGGTTGAGTGGTTTAGGAGTCCGTAGGGAACATATGTATGTATGTACCTTCCTATAGCGAACTTGATTGAAAATGCAAAGTCTCATTAATTTAGGTTGAGTGGTTTAGGAGTCCGTAGGGAACATATATACATACGTTCATTTATTTTATGGATACAAATTAAGAGGACGTTGTATATTCAGGCGCTGCTGTCAGCTGATCAGGTGTAAGTTGGAGTGAAATTCGGAACTGCCCAAACAATTATTGCACTGCCGATGATGTCACACACGATGATGAATTAAACAAGTAGTATCGGTCTTCACAATCCCAATCGAGTCGGGCTTGGATTTCCATCCAAAGTTACACCTTCGATATTAATTACGCAGGTAAAAACAGCATGGTAATAACACGTATAAATAATAAAGTTTCCAACTAATCGCCTGCCAAGAAGTGTACATTCCTACGCGCCGGAAAGGAGGTAAGTTTCTGTGACCGACCAGCTGAGCGCAGCCAACCCATGGAAGATCCCACTGTTTATTCGAGCTTGACATCTGTTTACCAAACCCCACATTTCTTGTCACTACATGGCAAAAAACACACTTTTGTTTGAAATATAAAAATATGATAACATATTAAATTTAGTTTGTGAAGATTTTTTTCCAAGCCTGGCTAAAAAAATATCAATACAAAAATATTTTTCTGAACACTTACAAACTTCTTTATTTAATTTGTTCCAACCCCTACTAGGAAAAAATTGGAACAGATTTCTTTTAGAGTCTACTTTAATAATTTTCTTTAACGTTAGATAAACTATAAACCGTCCTTTCCCTTTAAGAAATTTTAGAAGAAATAAATCCAACATGACATTAACGTTCAAACTAGTAACTACTATTAACTTCTTGGGTAACAAATAAAATTAGGTAATTTTATTGTAGTAATATTACCTAATTTTTGTTTCATCAAATTAAGTTTTGTATTGGTCACGATTAAATCCCGATTAGGGCTCATCGATCAAAATAAATATGTGATGATATAATAATATAACTTCGAGCAAACAGAAAGTTTAAGGCTTTGTGACAACAAGCATTAACACACTAACATGACCGTACTCATTTTGCTAACTAACCGTCTCTCATTTGTCAACAGCAGCAGTAGACGTAGCGTCGCCGGCGCCGGCGGTGTCACTACACACTATTGAACACACTTGTGATGACGTCAACATAATGATGCATAACTCATTTGCTCGATCTGCCACGAAATGATCCGTTTCGTCCAGGCAAACCTGCAGCGGAGTCAAGCAGCTGACGCCATTCTTGAGCAGCTTGCTTGGTCAAAGCCCAGATCGGGATCGTCAGCGAGCCCTACCGGATCAAAACCAGTCCATCTTGGTTTTATGACCGGCTTGGCACCGCGGCTCTCTGGATTCCGGACAGTCGGGGGATTCAGGTGTTGGGTCACGGATCCGGTGACGGTTACGTCTGGGTGAGACTTCGGCGTGTCAACGTATACAGTGTCTACCTCTCTCCCAACTATTCCGCCGAGGAGTACCGGGAGAGGCTGGAGGCGCTGGAAGACAGTCTTCAGGGTGTCTCGGGGTGCGTAATAGTGGCTGGGGACTTCAACGCGCGTGCCGTTGAGTGGGGCATGCCAGTCACTAAAGCCCGGGGGAGACGAATCTTGGAGATGGCCTCGAGGCTCGACCTGGAAGTGGCGAACAGAGGGGACACGCCGACATACCGAAGACCTGGTTTTGGTGACTCCATACCAGATGTCACGCTGGTATCGGCAGGGTTGTTTCCTCTGGTAGCGGAGTGGGGGGTGATGGATGTGTACACGGCCAGTGACCACGAATTCATCTCCTTCGATCTGGAAGAAAACGAGTTGTCTCGTCGATGCAGTACTCGAAACCCAATTGGCTGGAATCAGGCCAAACTGGACAGGGGACAATTCGTTGAGCGGCTCAGTCGTAGCCCCGAGGCCGGTTTGACGGAGCGCTTTGACTCCGCTGATCGAGATCGGGTCGAAGCTCTCGTGGGCTCCACAATGCAGCTGATCGAGCGTGCATGCGACTCGTCGATGCCTCGGAAAAAACTTGTCCGGGGTCGTCCAGCGGGGTACTGGTGGACGGACGAAATCGCGGAGCTCAGGAGAACGGCACTGATGCTTCGCATGAGAGCGCAGAGAACTCGAAACTGACCGGAGGCTTTGGCCAGGTCGGCAGAGCACAAGACTGCGAAAAAAACTCTTGCCAGTGCAATTTGCCTGAGCAAGGCTCGCTGCTGGAAGGAGCTGTGCCGGGACGTGGACTCCGATCCATGGGGAAGAGGGTACAAGCTCGTCACGAGAAAGCTCGGGGGAATGGGGGCCAGCAGTGCGTCTATGTCTGCAGGCACGGTCACGGCCATCGTCGATGCTCTCTTCCCAAGTCACCCTGTGAGGCGAGAGGAGAGAGTAACGGGGCCGGTGCCTGGATGTTCCTTTGTTCACGGAACAGGAGCTTGTGGCAGCGTCGTCTGCCATGCACAACAACAGAGCTCCAGGCCCTGATGGCATTCCGGTTGAGGCTCTGAAGGTTGTGGCGGGAAGTCACCCACATCTGCTGCTGCGCATGTTTAACGCGTGTTTGGCGGCGGGTGTGTTTCCGTCACGCTGGAAGACAGCTAGACTGGCGCTCATCAGCAAAGGCAAAGGTGACCCGGAGTCCCCGTCGGCATACAGACCACTCTGTATGTTGGACACGGCGGGTAAACTCTTTGAGAGGTTGCTGAAACCCAGATTGAGGTCAGCTATCGAAGCCGCTGGGGACTTGTCCCCCCGGCAGCACGGCTTTCGGAAGGGCCACTCAACCTTGAATGCCGTGGCTGAAGTCCTGGGTGCCGTCCAGCGGGCTGACACGGCCTGTCATCAGGCCAGGCCGATCGTGCTGCTGGTCACCCTGGACGTTAAAAACGCTTTTAACTCGGCCCGTTGGGTGGACATGCTCCAGGCGTTGCAGCGGGACTTCAGGGTACCGCGACTGTATAGCACAGAAGCAGGGGTCCGTTCCAAAGTGGTCACCGCCGGCGCGGCGCAAGGGTCGATCCTTGGCCCTGACCTTTGGAACGTGGCATATGACAGAGTGCTTCGCCTCGAGATGCCACCACAAGTCTATCTCGTGGGCTACGCAGACGATGTAGCCGCAGTCATCACGGCTCAGAATCCGGAGGTGGCCCAGCTTCGCCTCAACCAGGTGATGTTTCGGGTCAACAGATGGATGAGCGGTCATGGACTTGAGCTGGCGGTCGCCAAGACCGAGATCGTCATGCTCACGTGACGGAGAATTCAAACAGTAATCCCTATGACTGTTGGTGACGTGGAGGTCCAGACGAAGACTGCGGCGAAGTATCTGGGAGTGGTGCTCGACCGCCGCCTCACATGGTGGGAGCACATCCAGGTGGTTTGCGACAAGGCGACGAGGGTTGTTCTGTCACTCAGCAGATTGATGGGGAACGTCGGAGGCCCGAGGTCCAGCAAGAGGCGACTTCTCATGTCCACCGTCAACGCCACTCTCCTGTACGGCGCAGAAGTGTGGGCGGGTGCCATGAGAGTCAAAAAACACAGCAAGAGAATTCTATCCGTACAGCGCAGGGCGGCTCTTAGGGTTGCCTGTGCGTATCGCACTGTGTCTGGACTGGCTGTAATGGTTGTGGCTGGAGTGTATCAACTTGATCTGCTCGCCGCTGAGAGGCAGAACATCTTTCGCCGTGCCCCTGATCTCGGAAGAGCCCAAGCTGCTGTGGAAGCCAGACTCGAAACTCTGCGAGTTTGGCAAGAGTGGTGGAACGGTGGACTGGAAGGGCGATGGACGTTTCGTCTCATCAGAGACATAAGCCCGTGGTTGAGCCGTGCATTTGGGGAAATTGACTTTTTCTTGTGTCAATTCCTGACGGGCCACGGGTACTTCAGGGAATACCTTTTCCGCATGGGGAAGGTGAGGTCACCTCAGTGTAGTTACTGCCCGGAGGAGGTGGATGATGCTCATCATACTTTCTTCCGGTGCAGTCGTTTCGCTGAAGACAGGAGGAGGCTCGTCTCTGCTGTCGGCGATCTGTCCCCGGACGTCGTGGTGGGGGCGATGCTTCGAAATGAAGACTCCTGGAGATCGGTTGCGCTCTTCGTGCAATCCGTTCTTCGGGTAAAGCGAGACGAGGGATGCTTAGGTGACCTCTAAGTTTCCCGAAACGGTGACGTGACCCGTCTGGGCGCAAGACACGCGGGCCAGTGCCGAAGTTGTCCGATAAGGGTTCCGGCCTGGTTTTTCCCCGCGGCTCCGTAGGAGGTTTAGTGGGTATACCTCTCAAGAGGGAGTCCCACACTGTTCCTTTGGGTTCGTGCATTAAGCGTTCCTCCTACGTAAAAGAAAAAAAAAAAAACTCATTTGGGAATTCCTTTCCAAAAAATGTAGGAACCATCTAATCATGTATCAGATTAATAAACAAATCAGGCATAATTGTTTATTCATGGTATGTTTATAGTTTTGATTAATGATTTTAGTTTGACTTGTAGAAGACGTAAAACTGTACGTGTATAATACTTTTTGATATTGTTAAAGCAGCATCATACAAACTGACGGTACGCGGCTTTGGTAGTATGTCTACTATGTCCGACTCCGGTTAAACGGTCCTGGTCGGGTGTTCATGACCAGCTATGAGTGGGAGTTGTGGGGCTGTAGTAGGGATTTTGAAGCACACAAAGAAAAATTGCACAAATAATGTAATACAAAGTGTTTAGCAATGAATTAAGAGAATTTACAAAGTTAAATTATTGTGATCTATTTTAATTAAAACGTATAATGGACTTGATTCAATGGACATTTTTTACGAAATAGTTAGTTATCTTACCATTCCTGAAATTAATACCAGACTAATAGTTTTTATGATTTATCATAAAAAAATATGGAATTCGCTTATTACAACTTATAAATCAAACTTAAATATCACCTAATTTTTTAAATAAATTATGGACTATAGATTTTGTAAAAAAGCAAGTTTTAACTCAAAATAATTTTATTTTATTTGTTAGACTGTAAAAAATCAAATTCATATGACGTGCATTATGAAACAAATTTAAATGAGTTTAAAATATGTTTCATCGTCACATTTTACGGTGTGCGTGTTTGTTACGCAGCGCGTGTGGGGAAAACGCGTCATGGGAATAAAACGCTCAACTATCAATCTACCTAACGCTCAATCTATCTAGGCCATCAAAAAACAACCTTAAGTACCACTATTATTTTACGTTAAGATTGTAAACAATTAATTCAATTTATTTTTAACAACTTCATCATAAAACATGTAAAACTAATGCATGAATAAAAATCAACATATTTACTGAAGTAATAAGAATATCACTATTTTGTACCACAAACTAAAACTTCATATAAAATAATGCTAGCAAATCATTGACATTTATTTCAAGGATTTGGATTACATCAGATGTAATTGATTCACCACAGAATTAAAAACGATTACTTTAACTAATAAACCATCGATACAACCAACAAACAAAATATCGTAAATGAACGAAATCAGTATTTTATCTTAGGAATTATTTTATTTTTTTTCCAAATGTAATTATTTCCTAAACAAGCCATAAATTAAACAAAAATAAACTAATAACACAGATTTTTACCCTACAATGAAAACAACAATTAAATATAACTAAACAACCTTTTAAACCATCAAACCACATCAAAACACACCCTTCGTTAAATTGTATATGAATAACCATAAATATAACAATTATTTTACTGAAAGGGAACGTTGACAATGTTTACGAAGGAGGTTATTTATTTTGAAGGTGAGATCGCAGATTTTATGACATACAGTTGATTTGGGCCGCCGCGACGCCGACATTCCAGTAAACGTAAACCAGGTAGTGTGCAGTTTGTTGTGATTTATAAATACAGCGGCAGAAGCGAGTGAGGGGGCGGAGGCACTCGACTGCCATACCTCCACAGACATGGTGAGTGACTACTTATTTACATAATTTTTGAAGAAAAACGAATTATCATTCACTTATTCCAAATAAGAGATACTATTAGATTGGCATCTCGATTATGACATGAGATGCCCTAGCGATTAAAGTAGGACTTTAGAAAATATCTGTAAATTAATATCGGTTGTGTTGAAAAGGTTAACATAAATCAAAAAAGAAAATAAAGGAGCTTAAAATACCTGAAAATAAATCAAGTCACAATGCCTTAAAATTAATAGCCATAAAAATAACAGTTTACGAAAGCGTACGCTTTGAGTGTTTGGTCCTTAATAGCCCTATATTTTACAACGATAACGTTCTTTTAAATTTTATCGATAGTACGGATAACTTATATGTATTAATCCTGAATATTTTTATCGTTGCATTCAATTTATATTTGTGACTTTATTAGTATTTCACTATACCTCGTCATACTGTATTCCTATTTAAAGTGATCGTTCTATAGTAATTAAAATCGTTTTATTAAAAAGCTGCAAACATTAACTAAGCAAAAAAATACGATTTTATTTTATTATAGTTAAACATTA
This sequence comes from Allygus modestus, assembly GCA_963675035.1. Lineage (NCBI taxonomy): Eukaryota > Metazoa > Arthropoda > Insecta > Hemiptera > Cicadellidae > Allygus > Allygus modestus. Next base: position 299,272,221 of record OY776112.1, read on the forward strand.
GAGAAAGTACCTGGGGCCGAGCTTTGCTCGGGGGAAGGCCAGTAAGTTTGTTTAGATAATTGGTGTAGTATTTCACCACTTCCCCTTACTGATAATCATATGTTTATAACTCATTTAAGGTCACTTCAGTTGTTATTTATAGCTCAATGTCCCTTGGATTTATTTTACTACTCTATATATGTAATCTTCACTCAAATCTTTTAATCTCTGCTCTCAGGAAACCACATATTAATAATCATAAACAACATGAGTATTACTTTGACAGTTCTCTGGTTGATTGTGAACAGCTGTTACAATTCTTTTGTTTTGATTTGAAACTCCATAAGCCCAATGTTAATTTTTTTAACTTTTCATTTTAGTTTTTTTACATTATTTGTTTTTTCCTGGGAATGAGGCCTGTCTAGAACTTATTTTTATTCCAGAAATTAGTTATTTTGAACGTTTGAAGGAAATCGTTGGAGCCGTTTTTGAGATCAGTGTCGCAAGCAAGCAAGCAAGCAAGCAAGCAAAGCAAGCAAGCAAACCTTACTCATATTAGAGTATAGGATGGCTTTAATTCATTTTTACATAGTTATCACACAACAATATGTGCCAGTATTTTGTCAAATTAAATTTATTAAAATACAATCAGTTGTAAAATAACAACAGTCCTACGACAAAATAAAATGACTAAAACTCCTAAAACAAGTATTATTGGCCTGTAAACTAGTCAGTTTGGTACTTAAACAACGTACATGAAGATAAACTATTGTGATCATCCTTAAAAATAAAAACTTAAAGAAAGCGATTTATAAATTCATTGTTGTTAGAGATACATTCAGTTTATACAACAACGCTTTTAATGTTAATAGTAGAACCATTTAAACTATTTCAATTATTATTTAGTTAAAGATACAATACTACTAAATCAATTATGTGAGTATCTTTAATCATTACTAAACAGTTATGCATTACATAAAGCAACAAACATAATGGAGGCACAAAAGAATACTGCTTCCTAAGTAAAAAACGTATTTGTTGATTTAAAAACTGACGTTAGTGCAAATAATAACATTAAAATTCAGAAAAAATACTTATCAATTTAAACGATATGTTTATATTAAGTTTAAATTTGTACTATTTGTTTAAATTTGTATATAAAATATGTGTTTAAAGTACATTAAATGAATGTATTTCTTTCTTTCAGGACAGCGACGAAGAAAAAATGCGTGGTAAGTTAAAGATAGAAAGTATTAGCTAACCAAACAACAACAAAAATAAAGTTGTTAAAACTGTTCTTGTAAACGTGCAATCCCAAATAACCGATATATGCGGATATAAATTTATTAACCTGCAATTTTGATAAGCACTAAATAAATAGGATATAAATGGGACTTAAAACTTTTGGATTTTACAGGTCTTTCGTATTAACATTAATTATGTATACAGAATTCATAATCAATGGGTTTTCTTAGCAAAGCAAACTTTAAAGTTAATTTACTGTTAAACACGACTTGATCAAATAAAGGAACTTTATTTTTTTCATCTTGTGTACATTATAATATATTTAAACGAGAAAGCGCTGCCACTTAAAAAAGTTAGTAATAAAAACCTCGTACTGATATATTTTATTTTTCCCAAAGCCTAAAATATATACAAACTCGATAAAAACCATCAAATTAGGTTGAATAAAAACAGTTTAAATATCTTTACTTTCAAAGTGATCCCCTTTGGTTCTAAGGTATTTAATCGATTTGATTTAACTGTGAGTGTTTGATAACAAAAAACTTCAATCAAAGTTCTTCGATCTTTTTTACCAATTTGTTTCAAATCGTGTTTCACTGGGCAGGTTTTGCTTGGCTCTCTTGTTTTTATTTTTTATTTTTCATTTCTTACACGGTTCTGTTAATTGACATTTCAGGTAGTCAACACTCTGCTTAATTTAAATGTTATATTTCACTTTCTAACGGTTAGAACCCAATTATTGGGGAATTTGGCACAGTAAATAAGTTATGTTATAAACTGAGTGTATTTACATAGCCCTACAATATTTCACCTCACAACCGATAACCTTTCAATGCAAAACATTATCACCATATAATGTCAGAATAAATCAACCAGAAAATAATATATACAAAATAAATAAAATAACTCTTGTTCAATATTTACAATATATAACACTAGTATTATTAGAGAATTTCCTATGGAAAAGTGAACTATTAGCATGACCCGCACGGTGAAACTTAAGCCCGGGACCACCATAGAAGTTCCTAACGTGACCCCCTGACCATTTGGGACGTTAAAAAAAAAAAAAAAAAAAAAAAAAAAAAAAATATATATATATATATATATAGGTGTGTGTGTGTGTGTGTGTGTGTGTGTGTGTGTGTGTGTGTATGCACTCTAGCGGTCGTATTTTTTGTCCGCTTTACTTCAAATTTGGTAAGGATGTTCCTTTCTATAATCAGTTGGACAAGTTTGTTGGTCAAGACAATCGGAAAACTCAAACCCCCTTTTTTGGGGATTATTCTTTCAAATTTCGAGTTTTCGGGCCTAAAAAGGGTCAGAAAGGCCCCGGACGTAAAATTAATGCTTGTATTAAGATGGTAATGAGTGAAGCGAAAGTTTTAAGCCCTCTCTCGTCATTCTAGCATAAATATTTACTGAGTTATTAAAGAAAATGTATATCGGCTAAACACAGTACGTTGTCTTATGGGGTTTTTACATTAGAAAAGCATGTTATTCATTTGTTGGTGTATTTGTATCATCCCCAGCAACCTCGGGCCTACTTTCAACCCTGACTGGACCTTCTCCTAACCTTATAATGCGCAAAATTGTATTCCTAGCATTGCAGGTAAATGAAACCAGGAGCACCAGAACAGCCAAAAAATCAATATTTTCAGATTTCAATAAAAATGGAATAAATGTATGTTTTACACTGGTTTTGAGTTTTCAAAGTTTTGTATGTGGAAATTCACTTCCCTCACGTCAGCGTGCTGCTTGCGAACTCGTTTGTTTATTAGCATAATAACCCAATTGCCATGAATATGGTTGGGCTTTTTCTTTTTTGTAATATTAAATAAATATTATAATAACATAGTGGTTTAAATATCTGCTTATTGGTAATCCAAATTGTTGCAATGGCAACTAGTTTCAACTTCTTACGAAGTCATCATCAGGCTGTGGTTATCTTCATTAGAAGAACGTCGAATTAATATAAATACCGGGAACATTAAAGTACCTAACACAGACACGACGGACACAAACATTACACTAACACGAAACATATACGGCCTATATTCGATCAACGGCGACGCAATCCCGGCGGAGGTAGAGTCCAGACTCAACAATACAAAATAAAATAACATGTATATAAACTAATTAAGATCAATCTGAAGTTGCGAACAACACCTCAATTTTGTATTAACACTTTTACAAGCAATTGTTCTTAAATTTGTTTGGATTGTTAATTTTCTTGAAATTTTAATTTACATATATTCACATTTTAATTGCCATATATTCTAAATTGGTTAAAAACAAATTATTTTTCCTTATTATTAAAATGGGGTTTCCTTGCAGTGATGCGCAAGGCGTTCCAGCTGTGTGACGTCAACAAGTCCGGGTTCATAGAGACGATCAAGATCAGCGGGATACTGACGACCATCGGCCAGGTATTCGACGAGTCGGAGCTGGAGGAGGTCATCGAGGAGGTCGACCCGGAGTGTTAGTATTGCCAACTGAGTAGAGAAAGATGTTACCTATAACTAAATACTAAAAACCTAATATTATCTTGTATGAAAACTTAACGATGGAAACAATGGCAGTGTGGACTTTAGAACAATATCAAGGTCCAGCAAGCCTTATCCTCTGTTAAAAAATGGCCTCGGAAAAACTTGGTCACTGATGCATCCTGGGGTTCACAGCTCAAAAATTAAGTTCTCGGGCATCTTTTTCTGATGCAGATCCCTAAACCGCCTAACGTATCGCTAGCGTCTGATATTTACCGTGAACATAAAACATTTTACTGCTACGTGTCTAATGTATAGTCGCAAAAGCTAGGAGTTATAAGTTGCAAACATTTGTCTCCTGACGAGTTAGCAGTAAGTTACTTTATCAAATTGACATATATAGTATTAGCCTCTGAGAGATAGTAGATACCACCTGATAGAGGATAGTAAAAATAATACTCTACATTTCCATATGGTTGACTATTTATTTCTGATAACCAATGGTGTGATTTTCGTTGCTATTAATTACTATAATTACTTAATAACAATAACTTAGGGATTTGGGTGTTAAATGTGTTCAGTGTCCACGTTATGTCCATTCCAGCTTTTACGAACTACAAATTTTGCTCATTATATTTCAGTTATCCATTGCGTTTATATTACTTTTATTATATATATTATATATTTATTATAATTATATTATACTTTATTATACTTTTATTTATATATTTATATGACTTAAACAAATAAAAGGTTTATGGATATTCTGTTATATTGATGAGCAAAATCGTGTGGTATGATCTAAATTTATGATAATTTTGAGCAAAGCAATCATTGAATTAAGTTCAGAAGGATATCCAACCATTCATACTATTATAATAAGAAAGAGGTGTCTATCTATGGTCTATCGATGTTCCCTTTCATAGAAAAATCTCTAAAACTGATTGAGTTTAAATTTGACATGAATGTATAAGCTTCAAATTGGGCAATAAGGGCTCCAAATAAACCAATTCGTGTATCAACAATTACTTGGACTTTAATAAGAACAGTTAAATTCTACATATACCTAGAATGAAGTAAATTACCATATATAAATCGTGCTAGCTAGAAATATAAGGTCTGAGATTTTAAGTTTATTTTCTCATGTTTCAGTAACGGGAAAAGTAAACTTTGACCAGTTTTGTGAGATCGTGTCACATTTTCTAGAGGAAGAGGATGCGGACGCCATGCAGGCCGAGCTCAAGGAGGCCTTCAGGCTGTATGACAAAGAGGGTTAGATAATATACATTACATATAAACTCATGGGACCTTGTGATAGCATGTGGCAGTCAAAACTATCACACCAATGTCTTTTATCGTTTTGGGTTAACTAGAAAGAACATTAAATAATTAATTATGACAAATTTGGACGGATACAGATGATATCTCTCCTCAAATAAAATTTAATTTGAGGAGACGTATTATCTTCAAGACAACTTACATAAACAATTGGATTTAATACAGCAGATTTTGGATGGTTAAAGGAGTACAATCTTTGGAAAGTCCTGTGACAGAGTGAATGACTTACTAACTGTTAATTACATTGTTTACTATGTAAGTAACACAATGTGGACACTTTATATTTTGTCGTCCTTTGCATTTTGTATTATAAAACAGAGCTGTGAAAAAATCTACAACATTATAGCAATGTTTATGTGTGCAGGTAACGGATACATAACGACGCAAGTGCTAAGAGAGATCCTGGCGGCTCTGGACGACGCACTCAAGCCTGAGGACCTGGACGGCATCATCGCCGAGATAGACACTGACGGCTCCGGCACCGTCGACTTTGATGGTATATAAATATGGTACAGAATAAATAGTATAGGAATAATACTACTACTAGTCGTTGAAAGAAAGGAACTGGGTGAATGTTTGTTCAGTGTTCGTACGAGTAATGTATTAATAAAGTAGGGAGTAGGGGGGAATTACGATGGTATGAGGGTAGCGGTATTGTGTACCTCATAGTAATCTAGCAAAAATCTTGGAAGGTGAATTATGGAGTATAATGGTCAGGAATGGTAATAATACACCACCGCATCCGGCCAGTCAAGTTTATCTTTTAAGAATTAATCCTCCCACCACCCAAGAGAAGGGATCATGTAGTGTTTAAAATGGTGGGGTGGACATGGAAAATCAGCTTTAGAGAATATCGCTTCCAGACCTAATACGAAGAGGTAATTCTCAGGACACGATCAGCTGAATATTATAGGAGGGCAAGACACCACCAGACCCTTCCTGAACCGTGTGGGATTTAGACCCATTTGGAATTCATCGGTTTAAAACCCTTCCTCATAGGAATATTTTCCGTCCAAAACCTTCCTTTCGTTTTCTTGCTTTGACGATGTTTCCTTGCTTTTAAAATAATTAATATTAAAAAACACAGGACCTTCTTAGCAAAAGCCAAAAGGAACCTAAATATCAAAATAGATAACCGAATACATACATTTGTAAATAGCTTGCCAACGTTGTTTGTGGCGACTCTAGCCAGAGTTATATTTGTATAAACCAGTCGAGGAAACTGTCTTGGGGAAACACTGTTGTCTAGTGCAAAACACTAAAATCTTCAATGTTAAAAACACTTTTTTACGCTAAAACTGAATCTTTTATTACAATTAAAATTAATTCTACGTAAAGTTAAAATTAACTGATGTATTAGTTTCATACGTTTTCTGTCACAGTCACAGTTTGGGTTCTTATGTAATTCCTTAGTTACTAGTTGTTCTTAGTTTCTAAGTCATCGGGAAAAATTTAATGGATATTATTCAATGAGATAGAAAGGCTAGTGATACTAGAAGAAAAGGCTTGCAACCACATTCACTGTACGTAAAACTGTCTAAAAATTTGTAACTTATGAAGTGCAATGTATAAACTTTATTTGAGATACTCTTGATAGTAGTTAATACTCAAATCAACTACTACTCATTCTACTAACTCAATCAATCGTGATTCATGAGAATACAACAATAATTCGTAGGATTTTTACAACTATGAGAAAACCCACTCACCCCTCTGAAAATCTAAAGCTATATGATTAATAAAAAATTACTTTTTATTGAAATACTTAAAATAAACCGTTCCAGTAATGTCTTTATTTGATTTCAGAGTTCATGGAGATGATGACTGGAGAGTGAGAATCGGTCGGTCTCCAGTGTAAACTTGGTCAAACTACTGCAGGAAGTGATAACAAATTTATTTTTATATTAAGGTTCTGTTTTGATTCTTCTATTTGTATGTTTTATTTTTAAATGGGATTTGTTTGGTTACAAAATAAATTCTGCCCCAAACATTTATAATTTCTTCTTGTAATTTATTTATTCCTTCTTCAATCTCTCTCACAAACAAAGAATTTCCAAACGATTGAGTAAGTTTGGGGATTGTTTGATTGGAAGATTATTAAAAAAATTCCATTGTATAACATTTAAAATATTTATTGCTTCATACATCATATAATGTAAACTATAACATATAACAAGTTTATAAATGTGTCACAATCACTTCTCTTTTAAACAAAAATCCCAGCATAATACTTATAATTATGTAATATTGTTTTAATTAACGTTTTGTTAAAGTATGTATACGCTGTTGATTTTTAAAGGTTCTCAAGACCTTATATGTGTGTGATAAATACCAATTTATTACCTTTGAGGAAATTATCAAATCATCAAATAAGAAAATACCCCCTTTGCAGCAAACCTGCATACTCAGCGAATTTCCTATATAGATGTAAATTTATTAATACTGCATAAAGCCACTTACCAAATTTCATTAAAATATATTCACAAATAAGCGATATATATACAATTTGAATTATTCTCCATAAGAATAACATTGGGGCTGAGTACGCAGGTTTGCTGCAAAAAGGAACACAACAAATGGGTTTTTATGCTAATGTCAATATAACTCAACTAGGTGAAGTCTTATACCAGTTTTTATTCATTTATGTTCATAATTAAGGGAGATATAGCATTTAATTATTCTCCATATGAATAACATGGGGGCTGAGTACGCAGGTTCGCTGCTACGGGAGCCTTTGGAAAAAAAATCTTTTTAGAGCAAATATCAATAGACCACACCCAGATGAAGCTGTATACCAAGTTTCGTCATTATATGTTCATAAATAAGCGAGATATAAAATTTTTCTTTTCCTCCATAAGAATAACATTAAACGACGTACTGTGTTTAGCACTTTGAATATCTCGGTAACCAATTGACGTAGAGGAATGATCAAAATACCAAATAATGTGTTTTTTTAAGCGAAATCCAATGGTAAAAACTAAAATTTGACTATTTCAAAAATTATGTGTAAAAAATTCAAAAAACTGAATTTTTGGGTACAAACCCCCCAAAACACCTCTTATGATCGAGCGATCTGGCTGGTTTTCGAACTTAAAGTCATAAATGTTGCTTTACATGCTTATACCAAATTTAATCAACATCGGATAATTTTTACGAGAGTTATCGTGCTCACGGACACACACACACACACACACACACACACACACACACACACACACACACACACACACACACACACACACACATATATATATATATACAGTTTCGAACGAATGGTGTTTTTTGGGTCTGGGGACCTCAAAACGAAAAGTTATCATGGTCCCGGGCCTAGGTCTTACCATGCCGACTACGGTAATAGCTTCTTCCCTATAGGGGAAATTCGCTAAAAAAACTCCCCTCAGTTTAAGGTAACATGTTTTAATTGAAACTAATTTTGACTAGCCTACAACGTTCTTTAAGTTCTTCTTGAGGTTGTTCAATGTTTCTTGTAAAGTTCGGAACCACACTTACCGCAGGTGCGGCATCCTCTTCTTAGCCAGGCAGCGTTCCTGACAGGAAACTTATGTTAATCCAGCTATATTATTTTATCCTATATAATAAGGAAAATCCATCAGATATTATTGGTAAAATATTATTGAAAACTATGAAAAAATGAGAGGCTTTAGAGAAGATGTAATGAGATGGACGATTTAATTTTTAAATTCATCTGCAGAGAAAAGATGAAACGTGTAGTATTATTTTTATTGGTTTAGTGTCAATACGAGATTGCGAAAGCTTATGCGCATGAGTAAATAATACTCCCTTCTCCGACAAAGGCAAAGAACAGGACGCCCTTTATCTCCACATGTTTCAATATTGCATATTTCCTATATTGGATATATTGCTTTATAATGAGACGAAAAACTTGCAATTAAATCTTCGAAGCAACCCATTTTATTTGGATGTCAAACGATTATCTGAGATTTGATATAATCATAATACTAAATAACGCTAATACGCGTTGAACTTTAATTTAAGAACGTTAGTTTGAAGGGGAATACCCTCAGAAATTATCAGTTATCCAGAGACATGGCCAAAATCCCCAATCTGCTTTTGTCAATTAGTTCTTGGCCTTGTCCAAATACGAATGTGTACACATATTGGGAATCTTTAAATGTGTTTATTATGCGTAAGTCCCAGTGACATGCTTATGTTTATATGTTGGCAAAGGTTTTAAACTTTAAGTCGATGAAATAGAGTTCCAATTTATTTTGACAAGAGACATTTTACTATTCCCGATTTATTTGATAAGTCCCGAAACTAGTAATCTCGCAGAATTAGTGGATTGATGTCGACAAGGTATGTATCCTTATTTTATAAGTCATATCTCAATCTAATAGGCAAAAAATGTGAAAGAATTAATTTTTAAATACATGGAAACGAATCGGGAATCCACCGAAACCAAAATAAAAATGGTTATCGTTACAAACACCTACCAGTTTGAATAGGTAATATGTTCGTTAGGTCAACCACAATGCATTTGTCAAAATTAATAAAATATTCCAAATTTTATCGGGCTTCACGATATTGGCTTTAAAAGTTTTAATGATTATCTATGGAAGTCGGTGATTTTATTTGATCAGGTAGTAAAGTAAGGATTGATAGTAAGGATATCAATGAAGTGCCGGAACGGCTTGATATTTATTTTACTGTCACTCAAGAAACTATTTTGTTGTACCTTCCCCAGTGGAAGGGAAGAGCCTCTAATCACCGCAAAACCTAGTTTGTTTGAAACTTTATAGACTTTATGGATCTTCTTGAAATGATTCATAATAAGAAAACATAACTTGCTAATCTTTAACAAATCCAACATCGAAGTTTTGCAACCTTCAACCGGCCCCCATTTTGTTTCGAGTATAGGTTTGCAGCATTGAATTACACTAAAAGAGACCTACAATGCAATATGAAACTGCTTTTAAGAACCTGTCACGCTGATTTTAAGATTTTTCTTCCGTTTCTTTTGTTGATTTGTGGAGATTTGTTACTTTATATGTAATAAGAAAATAACTATTAAGCCCCTCCGGTACTTAATTGACCCCTTGAGACGTTCGTAAAAGTTAAAAATTTTCTTAAGAGAATTCTGCAAAAACAAATATATTTTGCTCTCCATGAATCTTCCTGCTGTAATTTGAACTGTCAGGCCTAGTTTGTTTAAATAAATAAACTGTTTTGAAGGTTTAAGTCTGGGCCCAATTTTCATTGGGATATTAATCATCCTGGTTAAAGAATCAGTTGGTCTTAGTTATTAACAATAATTCACAAGGTATCTCACTCATTCTACAATAATAATTCATTCGTATTCTCTCTAAATAGTGGCTTATTGAATTACTCATTTGCGTATTGAAAATATACAAGTAACACCCAGTTTATTTACACGAAATAAGCGGACTTTAAGCTACATTTTGTACAATTCTCTTTTATAAATGTTGCACACAATGACAAGGACGCTCGCCTCGAGGCTGCGAACGTCGGGTGGTTGCTGTGTAAGACTCGAGTGTCCGTTGCAGGCCTGTAGGGGGCCATTACAAGACTCTGACGTCACTGTAATGGGTCTGACAGGTGAACACAAGAACTGTTTACCCCACACCTCACTTTCCTGTTTTGTCAATCTGGTTTCAATGAAAAATGTTTTACAATACGATTGTTAAAAATAACCGTCCAATTAATTTTAACAGTTTAAAAGGGCTTTCGCTGGCCTATCGGTTAGCGTCTTGGATTTCGCTTCAAGGGATCAAGGGTTCGGTCACCATAATACCCACTTCTGTATGGGTTTGGACAGCTTTTAAGAAAAGCAATTTGTGTCCTTTCCAACAAAACGCCGTTGGTACTTATTTGTAAATAAAATGTTCATCAAGTAACTTGGTAGATTCTATAAAATAATAATCGGCATAGTTTCTCCACAGGACATTCTGGAAGTTTAATCTGCAACAAAAGTTTTTTTAAGGATTGATTTTGTTATATCATAAGTTAAAAACAGCTCGAATATGTCTAAATATCTGCTTTCAGTCATAGTGAGCTCCCACCAAATAGAAAACAGATTGATTACATACTATTTTCAATATTCTAAACTAAATAATCAGTAGTCGGATATATTTTAACAGGATAAATCCACGTTGTACTGTTATAGTATAATGAAAAGACGTTGAAACTGAATTGTTACATAAAATAATGTTAGTTAATATTTAAAGGTAATGATCAAAAAGGCGAGGCCTTATGAAATAATAAAGAAAAGTAAACCTTTACGTTGTATGGTTTTACGTTGCATCGTTTTAAACCAATTCATTCCACATTTTATTAAGAATGACATAGCTTATCATAATGGTCATCGGTTCTCACAGGTAGTCATTGACGTGATTTCGATTCTTAATTTGTTTTAAGATAAGATACATAAAGCAGATTTATATTTTGTCATAAATTAAATTAATCGTAAATGAACTTTTAATACAATAAAATAACAGTATTGTTGCTACAATAGACTCACCAAACATCTGTGTCTTAAACATCTTTCTCACGGCCATCGTCGATCGTTGATTGGTTTACAAGTATTTATATAACTTTTGAAGAATGAAATCATGAGTAGTCCTCTTCAAAGTGTTACAACAATAGCACCATGTGTCCATCGTCAGTCTGACAGACACTCGCCCAGATATTATTAACAGCTGGTGAATATGAAACAGAAACGGCTGTATTGTAGTCGGTTACCGTCCATGTTAAAAGGTAGGACGCCAGTTCTGGGAACTCGTCTGTTGCCCGTCTGCAATCATGGTAAGTGTTTACTTGCAACCTTTCACTCAATTATAACAAGAGATACTCTTGTCTACTACTACTTTACTTAAAGTAAATAATAGATTGTCGTCCAAACAAAGACTTTTTGTGTACTAAAATAGCAATGTTTTGGATCATTACACGTAAGTGTTCTCACAATATAACCACATGAGTGAATCAAGTAAGAAAACACATTCTCGCACATGTTTAAAAATATTCACGCATATTTATACGGCGTAAATTATAAAAATAAGTGTTAAATTACAAAATACTTAGAAATTTTAATATTTTGTCCATTGGAGAATGGAAACGAGGACACGAGACTTGATAGTAGTAGAGCCCTCAAGTTGTCACAAGTGGATTACCACGTTACATATCAAAGATGACGAATTTCAGTATAGTTTAAACATGTTTTTAATACCTAAACAACTTTACACCGTAATATGGAAAAACATCTGAACAAAGTTAACCTTTATTAAATTTATAAAATTAATCCCAGAAATTGTTAACTGTAGAAATTTAATGTAATCAAATTACAGTTTGAAGTTTTAGATGTTAATTTTGCCTAGTAGGTCGTATAAATTAATTGATCAGGCAAAGAGGGAGAAATATGTGCCGAGGTTGTGTTATTTTTTAATTTATAATAATTATTACCATTTTTACAAAAATACCGTACTTTATGTTTACTTTTATAATTACATTATAAATCGAGTGAAATCTTGTAAATTGGCAAGTTTATGCCTTACGAGTTGAATACGTTTGAACTCGGGTAACGTTGCGTTTGTCGGAATGTTTGATTGGTATTATAGAAAGTACTATATTGTTGCTGCCTGCGTACCAGACAGTATCTAGAATGTATTTGTTACCATCGGCGACGGAGTGCCTTGACCTCGTACGCCTCTCCACACTTAATTTGCTGTTTCTTTATTGTAGTGCGAGGCAGTTTCAGCACTACTATAAAACCATTCTTTCATCAAAACAGACATGAAAATAAATCTCCTATTTCGGTTCCAACTAATCCCTTTTTTATCTTTGATCAAAGGTATTAGAATAAGAACATTTTAGGATAAATTTTACCCTACATATCATTATTAATAATGTTTCATAGCATATACGTATAAAGTTAATTATGATTAATAATATGTCAATATTATATTCCGATACGTTAGCACGTTCTAGGGACTATTGACATTTTTATTATTTAAGTATATAAATGTACTTCACAGCTTAAAATAAAACTAACAAACCGCGTCGTGGCGTCTTAAAAAATTCACCTTGTTTATTATCCTAGACCTGTAATAGATTTTTTTAAAGATTAAGACTAGTTTCAGTGTAGACAATACATGAACAAGACCTGAATTTTAATACGGGCTCAGACAGTAAACCATATTCGTTCAAAATTTATAAGCATGTTTTCTGTTAAACTACTACTTAACTATGGTTACCTATGTTATTGCAAACGTTCTTTGTGCAATTTTGGAAATAAAACATTTATTTATTTATTGTGGTGTCATATTTTATAATATGATCATAAATTAATTGAATGGGATTTGGATTTGCTATAGGTGGTTAAAACGATTTACTTGATGTTAAGCAAGTTCCACACAACTGTGAACATATCTAAACATAATTCAATATGTTTAACTTGAGAGTTTGATAACGCTTGCAAAGTTTACGTTTTATCTTCTGAAGGATAAGTTATTCTCTAACTACTTAGTTACAAATTTCGAGATAAAGATGAGATGAACCAGTTTTTTTCCCCCAAAAAGGTACCTTCAGTATTGTCTCTAGCAGCAGTAATACCGGATTCATTAGCAGAGTCATATGGCTCATTGGCAGAGACAGGACCCATTATCAGCTGATGAATGTAATCTTCCAGCTAATTGAGAGTATCGCGCCGTCAGCTGGGGCAAACCTTGTTAGCGACTGCCCTTAATCCGCAACCCTCTACTTTCAGTGTAACTGGAAACAATAAATTACATCTTACAATACTGAAATAAATATTTATACTTATACTTTAATTACATAGCGTCGGTAAATAAACAAAACATTTGGTTCAAGGGTGTATGCATATCTTCTGAATTGTACGTAAGGACAGTATGAATGTAAATATATTTTGTATTGTTGTGAGACATCATTTATTGTATCCTGTTTAGTTGTTACTACTAAAGAAATTTCTTTTATTTCAATGTACAAATGTTGTACTAAGCTCTTAAACGAATAAATTGATTCTTGCCAAGATCAAAACCATACAGGATTTAAAAACTGATTAACCTGATAATTGTATTGCAAAATGTATTAGATTATAAAAACTCGATTATCAAAAATACGCTATTGAAGATGAAACGATATAAAGAGATAAAGTTATAATAAGGTATTTGCTTAAAGAAAATAAATAATAAAAGAGTAGTTGTTAAATAGGTTTTCATTTTGCAGGATGAAGACGAAGAAAAGCTGCGCAGTAAGTAAAAATTTCCGTTGTCATATTATATTGTATTTGTGCTAAATATTTACTATTAAATATATTGTATGATTTTACCGGGATGAGACAAATCTAGATTAATATCAAATCTAGATTGAGATCAAAGATCAACATAACATTTCAATCTATGGTTATCTTATATGGTTTTAAACCTCTCCAAGCTGCTGAACTACGTGGGAAATTTAATTTCGAATATATAAAAATGCAGGGTTTACCAATACCGGTCTATTTTCACACCCGCTTCGTATACTGAAATCTATTAGAGTTCTGCCTCAAATAAATATTACAAAACATTTCAGTTATCGCATACTTAAAATGTAGTCAACCTTTTTACAATTTTGAATTTAAAAACATTTTTCTTTTTAATTTTACAAATCAATGCAGAAAAGGTGTTTATGACATAGTATTTTGTCGTCATAAACGACCTCGTGAGTTGCACATTTTGAGCACCGCCTCGAAATATACCGGATTGGCAGGCCGACGGGAAGCGGGGCTCCAAAACGGTGTCGCCGCGTGGCTCCGCTCACACTGACACGCTTGGCACGCGTGTACACACACCTGCCGTGCGAGAGAAAAAAACATTTAAAACAGGACATATGGTATTGCAGTATATGGGCATATTAAACATCATGGTTATTCCAAGCATTTATTTTGATTTAAAACTATTATGCTTTTGTCAACCGCATTGCTAATAACCATGAAGATTATATCTTGATTTTCAACCGCAATAGTCACTGGTTTGGAGATGCTTGTGAGACTATGCTAATCCTATCCATAAATTAGTGCACATAATGATCAACATTAGATATTATTGTACACAGTGTTGCAATGTTTCGATGTTATGTTTTCTCATTTTGTGGGAAAAACCAAGCCTTCTCAGGATTGAAAGTTTAGTAAAGATTAGATAAGGATAGAGAAAGAGAGAGAGAGAGAGAGAGAGAGAGAGAGAGAGAGAGAGAGAGGGATAGAGAAGATAAATTTTAATAGAGAAATAGAATAGAGGTAAGATTCAATCCTCTATTTCTAATGCTTTCCAAATGTAAGGTAGGGCACGATCTGCTGGTTTTTCTAAAATATTGGGAGAGTTCTCGCTCATTAAGTATTTCTAGCTTCCTTTTACAAAGAAATGCACTAGGGACTATACACTGGGTTGTATCTTAGCCCTATAATATTTTGTTTGCCTTTTCTCAACCAATAATCATATTCTAATAGTTGTTCATACTGTCACAATATAAGTGTTTTTACAACTAAATTTGTTATAAACATTACCTTAATAATTAAATGAGATCTCTTACTCCCCCAAGTTATAATTAATGATATAAGTTAATGTAAATGATACAAATAAATAATAATAACACTTTAAGTTGAATATTTTCAATTTGAGTTTAAGAAACTGCGGTTTTTGAAATACAATAAATTTTAGTACAATACTAAATAATGTTATGATGGGAACCAATCCAGTCTAACCATATTTCATGTTTTGATATATTTTTGTTATACAAATAAGTTAAAGCCACGATTCAACACATAAACAGAGGATATGAATAAAACCCAAAAGTATAAATAAATCGCCCGAATTATTTTAAAGATAATGTTTTTGAAACTAGTAAAATTCTAAGGTCTAATAATCACTGGAAGATGATTTATAATAATCACTAAACTACTAAAATTCCAATTATTTATATATAATATAGTTTGCTTGGCTGTAATCACTGACTATATAGTCAATGCTGTAATGTTCCTCTTATTATTTTTGACTGAACACTACAATTGGTTACTTGATTAATGAACAGATATTAAACAAGTTTTTGAACTAAGATGTTTATAACTACTAATTTTTATAGTTTATTTATACTTTACCTAAGTTACAAATTTATTTACCATTAAATTTTATTAATATTTTATTTTAATGTTATGCTAAGCACTGACTCAGGAAGCGTATTAGAGTCAACTATCAGAGATTTCCGGATGAGCAGTTTTCTTCTAAGACCTGAACTATGGTGTCGTCTTATAAGGAAACAATCTAGACAGACTAAGTATTAATACAAAATGCATAATCTTTTGATATTCAAGTGCAAATTAAAATGCTACAGGACGCTTTCTTAAATATTTGTTTTAATACGATTTTTTTATAATTCTCTTGTGTTGATTTTTATATACACGACTATTTTTCCAGTCATGCGCAAGGCGTTCGCGATGTGTGACACGACCAAGTCTGGTTTCATCGAGACCAGCAAGATTGCGAGCATCCTCAACACCATCGGACAGGTGTTCGACGACGAGGAACTCCAGGAGATCATAGAGGAGGTCGACGTCGAAGGTTACTGTCTAGTCAGCTGTTACTTTCTATAAGTTAAAATAAAAACTAGATGGTATCCCAGTTCCTCCCTTGGCCAAAGTTACAATCCAGTACAAACGTAATGTAAAAACTACACGTGACAAATTACAGTTAGAAATATTTCTTTGTAACAGCTGTTTATTTAAGGGAAGTGCATAAAGAAGAAAACTATGCGAAATGTACCCTGCAAAATCTTTTCCTTCATCAGAATAACGTGAGAGCTTTGTCAATCAGTGGGGCATAGCCCTGAAGTCAGAGGGGGAAATTGACTCCTTTCCAATCGTCTATAGACGGTTAGTGTTGCTTTAGCAAATCCCTTTAATTGGACTTCTCAATGGTAAAAGTGGTCATTATATAAAAACGAAGTTGACTGAACAAAATATTTCTTAGGGTAAAATGCAATATTAAAACACATAGTCTTGCATGTTTGGTTACATATTACGCAATCTAAATTATGTAAAGAAACCCCTAGGATGCACTATGTTTGGAATATTTATAAAAACACGAAATATAGTCAATGTCGTGTTACCTATACCCATAAACCAAAGTGGGTGATGATAAAAAGCAATAGCCTCTAGATAACATTCAAATAAACTTTTGCATAAACCAACTCTTCAGCGTCAGTTAAGCATTGGACCTGCATACTTCTCACCCACCCCTGTGATGTCACAGCCGGTTTCAGCAGGTTTAAGTAATTTACACGGTTTCAGTATATAAACGCAATGGGAACAATCATTTTGCGCTTTCATAGTGCTCACATAAAAATACACAACAAACTGAGTGATTTGTTTTTTTTTTCCAATGAGTGATGCTCTACTGAAATATCTAAAGCTCTGATTTGTACAATAAACGCAATCGCTCAAATCCCGGTAAAACCTGCTAAGAGAATCCAAATTGGAGAGAGTAGAGCAGAGTATTATTTAGATTTACCACCCTAAATATATTAAGTTTTTTTGAAGTGATTTAAATAAGAAGTTTCTTAAATTAAAATATTCCATGGACTATACTGATCTAGGCAATCTTAGCACAAACATAATACCATAGTATTGCATTTTACCAGTTAATATAAATAAATACAAATCTTACATCAAATCAAATACAATGAATTAATTATTGCATATGTTAACGGTCTTTTAAAATAATTGTATTGTGTAGGCCTACTATATATCACGGTATAGAATACCGTATATACTTCAACGCCCAGAGTTCTTACTATAAATACCAATGAAACAAAGATAATGTACACATGACGTTTGCCAAATGCGATGTGTTGTGTTTGCAAATACTTCATTTGTTTAAACTAACACATTCATTTGTTGGCACCTCCTATGTATAGCCTATCCTTCCGAGGGGCAATGTCGCGTCGCGCGGACGGCTAGCAGCGAGCCGAGCCAGCCGTGCGACCGGAAGTCCGTCTAATTCTTTAGTTTATTTTTGTCGATTATTCATGAATAAAAATCTCAGCTTGAAATATGATAGTACTTTTTCATTGCGGAATGTCGACCTAACCACATGGCTTCTGACAGTTTCTTTAAAATATCCTAGTATGTCTTTAATCTTTTTTGACGATGCATGACTATATTTCTTGATTTCTCCAGGTTTTCTCGGATTTTCCGGCTATGGAGGCATATCTAATATATATTTATTTTCGCATTTAAAAAAATAGTGTGGTAAAATACAATATTTAAGGGAATATTGTATGATTGCTGTTACAGTACGTTGTTAAAATGATATAAACTTCATTTTAATGACGTTTAGCAACGCATTTCTGAAATTATTTTTTATAAAAATTACGTATACTTATCTAAAAATGTTTGGTACTATACTCAGTGCAACTAGCGCCTCTTATATAACCGTAATAATCCATTTAAGTAAGTGTAGCAGGCGGTTGAATGTAAATTAGCGAGCCGAGCCGGCCGCTGCCTGTAACGTCATAGAAATGGCATGCAGGCCCACTTGTACTACTATAGGCTCCGGGCGTATAAAAACACTTGACCTCTTCAGAAAGTACCTAAGTCAATTATTTAGCCAATAATAAAACAGTTGTAATAATTCGCAAATTAAAAATATGATAAAAGCTGTTTTAAATTTAAACGATATTTAAAGCGGATGTAACGTAAGTTTGTAACAGAACAAGCATTTTAGGTTTCATAGGCAATTTTTATTATAAGGAAACATTTTAATTATTTTTCCAAACGTAATAAAAAAAGCTCTTAGCTTGGGTTACGTAAATGTTTGTTCATATTCGCACGCTTTCCTACCCCCCTAAAATTGGCTGAAAAGGCGTAGCTCTCGTCAAAGTGCTTCGAAGTAAAACTCTCCACTATTCTTAACGATTAAAAAGGATGGATAGTTGAAAGCAGCAAATATGCAAATATGGATAGTTTTCCAAATATGCACCACCACGACAGAGTTTTATTTTCTGATCCTATTATCACGCGAGCCTGTATAAAGTAGTAATTAGTTTGCACGCAGCACGCTGGACGTGGGGGCAGTGAATTTCCACATAAAAAAAAATCTTGTTCTATTTACTTGCAATGGTGGGATGCAATATTGCGCATTATAAGGTTAGGAGAAGGTCCAATCAGGTTTGAAAGTAGGCGCAAGATTGCTGGAGGTGATAAAAATATACCATTAAATGAATAATAGGTTTTTCTAATGTAAAACCCCCTAAGACAACGTACTGTGTTTAGTCGAGATATAACTCGGTTAATATTTATGCCGAGAGAGGGCACGAATGACGAGAGAGGGCTTAAAACCTTCGCCTCACTAATTCCCATCTTTTTACATGCATTAAATGTACATCCGGGGCTTTTCTGATCGAAATTTGAAAGATTAATCCCCAAAAAAGAGATTTATTTTTCCGATTGTTTTGCCCAACGAACTTGTCCAACTGATTATAGAAAGGAACGTCCATACCAAATTTGAAACAAATCGGATAACAAATGCGACCACTGGAGTGCAAACACACATATACATACAATATATATATATATACATACACACATATATATATATATATATGTACATGAATGTTTTATATATACAGTATAACATTTTGAACGACCCCCAAAACCAGTTCAGGGGGTCACGTGAGGAACTTCTATGGTGGTCCCGGGCTTGAGTTTCACCGTGCAAGTCATGCTAATAGTTCACTTTCAATAATAAATAGCCGGGTAGCGCGTATCCTTAATTTTGTGCGGTCTGTGTGTAGTGAAGTCGGGTAGAAGGGGAGATCGTGGGGCAGGATGTCACTGTGTGTTTTTTGTTGTTTTTTGGTTGTTGATTACTTTACTGTTGAATAGTTCTTTACTTCAACGTTCTCGAGTAACCTCAAACTATTCTTTCTCTGTGGTACGAACTAGTCTGGAGTTCTCAACGTGGCTGTCAAGTATTTTAAACTTGTGTTTTACGCGTATCCTCTGTTTGGTAGAAAGCGGCAAAGTTGACTTCGACGGATTCTGCGAGATCGTCAGTAACTTCCTGGAGGAGGAGGACGCTGAGGCGATGCAGGCGGAGCTCAAGGAGGCCTTCAGGCTCTATGACAAAGAAGGTACAGATAACTGAACAAGTTAACAACCATAAAAAAATAATACTTAAACCTACGCTTAAACCTACTTTACAGCATGAACATGAAACATTACGTAACTTTAAACATGACAAATTAAATTTATATGTCGTATGACTTACTGGCAAAAATTAGAAACAAATTTATTTTCCCACATAATATGGTAAAATAAAGGTATTTGGAATTTAACTAACGAGTTAAGTATAATCTTAAAATATCTCCAATTATTAAGCTAAGTCCAACCCCCTCAGCCAGCTAAAAGCCAGCATTAGCACTGTGGAAGCCACTAACCCTCCCGAAAAAGCCTGCACAAAAAGAATGTCAAATAATAATAATAATGATAAAATGGAACGCTTATAGCGCATTATTAAAATAATAAGCTGCTATTAATGTTTTGCATTAATTGTCCTTAAACTATGAGTATTAAACTATATAACTATGAGTAATATGACAATATTTTATGGACGCAGTGGAGATGGAGGTAAAAATCTCCAGTTCTTTCTGATTTTATGAACATCTTTACTAGATTCACCATTGCTCTGAAATGGAGCCACAGATTCTGGGTTCTACCGATACCCTTTGATTTCTGCAGATCCTCTTCCACAGTTCTGACGAAATTCTGAACAGCATCAAATCTTACTATATCATTGAAATCGAATTCACCTGACATTAAAGTTGAGTATAATTCCTTTAAATAGTTTTATTAGAGTAAAACCATGTAAGGATATCTCCTGAATTGTTAATTCCAACATCCTTAGCATATAATTATCACTTTTTATTGTAAAGAATCCATGATTTTAGGATTAAATGGCTTTCATTAGATGTTTTGCAAATTAACTTACATTTCCCACCTTAACAGCTCCGAAACTATTGGCAAAGAAACTTATATAACCAATTTGAGTTTAAAATTTAATGCACTTTAATTTAGTATACCACATTAAAAACTCTAAAATGAACGGTTATCGAGATAATTGCAAAAATATTAGAAATTACACTAATTTTACACTTTTTCTCCCCTCCCCCTCCCAAACCCGACACCATTTTGGAGAAGACGTTTTACCACATTTAAAGGTAAGGGTGATAATCCAGCACAGAAGGGTAAGGGTGCAGGATGTTTCCAGCAGTCAGACCTTTTGTTTTTTGGAGTTCCAGGTCTAATGCTAACTTTACTGTACTATATACCATAAGGTTTGTAGTGAGTATAGCAATGCGATATATCGAATTAGGAAGATGAATGTAAATATTTTCAGGCAACGGGTATATAACAACAGCGGTGCTAAGAGAGATCCTGGCGGCCCTGGACGACGCGCTCAAGCCTGAGGACCTGGACGGCATCATCGCCGAGATCGACACTGACGGCTCCGGCACCGTCGACTTTGATGGTAAACTACAAAGTTGTTTAGTCTGTATAAAAGTAAAACCATACCAGGAGCTACTGAGTAAACAGTAAGGACTTTCATGATACATCACTTGGGAGTTGTCTAGCTCTGAAAAGTTGTTTGATGTTCACTGTCAAAAACCTGTTCATAGAGATCATAACACTAGGGTCTGGGAATAATGTGTTACGACGAGATCAAAGAGGAAGTCGGGCCCTTGAATGCTAGCACTGGTAGAACAAGGAAATTATAAGTTTACTATAAAACTATACTATAGCTAAATGTGTAAACTAGAGCTAACTCCGAAACGATGTCATAAGTGTAAAGAGATGTTTCATCGGTTGCAGAATTCATGGAGATGATGACCGGAGAGTGATTGGGCTGTCACTTCCACATCGTCCATCACCGCTGACATGACGGATTGCACCTTTGATGTCACAATATTAAAACAAGCGACTGACCATTAAACATTTTTACTGTTACTAACTGGGATTTTTCATTCAAACATCCCATGGTAATTATTTTCTTTAACACATTTTTCTACAATCAGTAAACTTGTTCAGGTATATTCCTCAATGCTTATTAACAATATTAAAAGATGGTGAGAAGATAAATACAAAGACTAAAAAAGACGAAGACATAAACTCGATAGTTTATAAAGTCGCGAGGTGTTAATTTGTTGTTTAATATTGCATAGAAAGATTGTTTATATACTACCCTCCTACACGAAGCTATTTAAACTCAAAGAATAATACATACAATTATTAGTTGTAAACAGTTTGTATGCGTTGGTTATAAGTTGTAAAACAATGCAACCACCCTAGTTTACATGATATAGGGATTTTTTGAATTGATCCAATTCACAATAAAGCCAATAATCTTTAAAGTTGGACACATGTGAAATTAGTCCAAAATTGTACACCGGCGAATCACCAGATGGAGGAGAGCCAATGTCAGTCAGCGGATATGTAATGACAGCAAACAAGCAACACGAACAGCAGGGCTACTCAGCCAGGTGTGCCAACTTGACAGCTCCGAATACTTTTCTCAACGCCTACATTAGTCTCCTCTGGCCAGGGTTTTCAGATAAGGTTGGCAGCTTCTCTGTACTGTAGATGTAATTGCCCCCTTGTTTTCTTAAGATAAATATTCGGCCCCAGAAAAAGTCGATAATCTCCGCATGGCAGTTTCTAGATTTCATTAACTTGTTGCTTTTTTAAAATTAATTATAAGATTTTTAAAGAATCTGTAAAATTAAAAATAAGCAAACCTTCAAGAAAATGTTATCTTCTGTGTAGACCTTGCTAAAAAATTAAATAAAATAAAAACACGGACAGTCGGACATTATCCAAGTTTACCGACCTGACAGTTTTTAAAATTCTTCGCAACGCTCACGTCATCACCTGACGCCAAATAGGACTATGACGTCACCGTCGAGAACATCAGCACATGGTACGAATACACTTGGTAGAATATTGGCTCATCCCTCATTTATCTCAACCATGAGTAGCTACTGGTTCATTCTAAATTCCACTCCAAACAAGAGAATACAGTTTAATTTGAGAAAACGCTTTTGAGCTTTTCAACCAGAGTTTAGTTTGATTAAAACAAGTTAGTATTTAAATATTTTAATTTAATTAGTTTGAATTCCATAGCAGACTTCTCCAACATAACCGAAACAACAGTGAAATGGACAGTGCAAATATGAAATGTTTTTGTTATATAACATTTAGGATTAAACAAATTAATAAACTATTTTATTCAAACTCGAATGTGCTTTTAAGACAATTTATTATACCGTCTTCTTAACGTATCTACACTTAAAAAATATATGCATTTGCGATTCTCGAACAATATTCCATAAATAAAACTATCAAAATAAAATCGGGAACTAGCAATAAGTGGCTGGAATGAAACGACTCCATACAACGCACCTAATGTAATATTCATAAACATATAAGTAAAGTGGCTCTCGTGTCATTGGTTAAGTCACGCCACTATAAACCTACCCGTAACATGATCGATCATTATGCGTTGCTAGAAGATTAAATGCAGTAATCGAGCCTTAGTGGATCGCAACTAAACTTTTAATTCAATAAGTCTAACATATTTTAATGGCTTAGTATAAGAAATATTTTATTGTTTTAAAATACTAAAGTATATACAAATCAAGCTTTAAATTAAAAAGTAAAGTTATACAACGGAAAACATACAGGGTGAGTTTCTACTGACGCCCATAACTTCGCCAGGGGATTCTGGTAATGATAAAAAGGAACAAAATAGTTCCAGTAAACGCTAGTCCGATTCCGAACCGTTTGGTCATAATTGAGAAATTTGGTTTTTCTACGAAATATTGGACTTTGTCCTACTATTTACTTTATAAAAATGAAATCAATTAACCTAGCGATTGATATTTAAAATAATTAGAAAGCGCATTAAATTTGTTATAAAACCAAGGTTACATGTAAAAATTTCATTTCATACCTCGGTTCCTAGCCAAGTTGAAATTAAAAATATGCTATAATTAATTATTTAGGTTAAGTTTAAAGACCCTTTTTTGATACTTTAATCTGGTGCAATGCGATGTCCAACTAGATAAAAAACTTCCTAATTTAATAAGCTTTAAATTGATATGCTATTTTAAACTGTTGTAGGTGGGAATAACAGAAAAACTACCATCAAACTAAAGTAAAACACTGTTTACTGATTTGGTTTTAGCAAGGTAACAAACCTACTAATAATAATCTACTCACTGATTTACTGTGAGAGGGCCGAGAAAACGTGTCCGCATCAGCATCAGACAAAGTTGTGGTCATTTCGAAAACTTATTCAAGTAGCAATCAACATTGTTCATTCTGAAGGCTTGTAATTAATTTGTTAATGCAAAGTAAACATTGAGTTACCGTATTACAATTTTGTGGTCATTTGCCTTGTATTATTAATAAGAATACCTTCACTCGTAAACCGTGTTTTTATTTAGGTTGATAGTAGTTTTTCTGTCATTCCCACCTACAACAGTTTAAAATAGCATATCAATTTAAAGCTTATTAAATGAGGAAGTTTTCTATCTAGTTGGACATCGCGTTGCACCAGGTTAAAGTAACAAAAAAGGGTCTTTAAACTTAGCCTAAATAATTAATTATAGCATATTTTTCATTTCAATTTGGCTAGGAACCGATGTATGAAATGAAATTTGTACATGTAACCTTGGTTTTATAGAAAATTTAATGCGCTTTCTAATTATTTTAAATATCAATCGCTAGGTTAATTGGTTTCATTTTTATAAAGTAAATAGTGGGACAAAGTCCAATATTTTGTAGAAAACACAAATTTCTCAATTATGACCAAACGGTTTGGAATCGGACTAGCGTTTACTGGAACTTTTTTGTTCCTTTTTATCATTAAAATCCCCTGGCGAAGTTATGGGCGTCAGTAGAAACTCACCCTGTATAAAATAACCCAAATAAAAGTAAAATTTAAAGTCCAAGCTTCAGTAATCTTGAGTGAGGAAAGAAATGAATAACATTGCAATAATATTTAAACATATGTTTTAAGCATATAAGTATGGATTCAGCAACAGTCACATAGCATACCATGTGGCTCAGTCACATAGCATACCGAGTGGCTCAGTCACATAGCATACCGTGTGGCTCAGTCACATAGCATACCATGTGGCTCAGTCACATAGCATGCCGCGTGGCTCAGTCACATAGCATACCGTGTGGCTCAGTCACATAGCATACCGTGTAACTCAGTCAAATAGCATTCCGTGTGGCTGCGTCTAATGAGTCATCAAAATAATTTCAAGACAGAACTTAAATAAGGTTGTGTAAAGGTTGTGTATAAACGGTGTTATGTAGAGAAAAATTACATCAACCAAAAATTATTACCACTACCTTATCTGCCTGATGTTAAGTATGCCTGATGTTTTTTAAGTATTTTCACGGTTCTTAAAAACACTACTATTTTAAAATGGTATTTTTGGCATTTTGTAAAAGAAAGGTTTGCATTTGAATTTAAAACATTTTTGTAAATAGAATATAAATTTAAAATTATACTGTGGATGGATACTTATATATGCGATTGACCTAAAACCCCAAATATATTTAATAAGTATGGGTATGTTAAATCTGACAGACTGCATATATTATTTCCTAGCTGGCAAATGATTAGTAGGATGTAAAAATTCCATAACGTTTGAACGGCGGGTGAATTTTTTGTTATTATTTGTAAGTGAGGATGTTAGATATTAAAACCAGTTAGAGCAGTCATGTTAACCATGAGAGTTTAACAATTATTATCCGTTACAGCAAACCTGTTAAGGGTGCGCCGTACCTCCCTTCCGCACGCTCAAGTAAGGGGTTTGCATCTCCCTCATTGTAGGCTAAATTGTTAACCAATTAAAAATAATTTGATGTTATTTAATTCAATAAATGTTCATCTAGAGATCATACGATTTAAAAATCGTGATTTTAATTCAAAATAAGTAGTAGGCCATTAGTAATGTTCTCAAATTAAGCGTTTTTCTAAAGATTCCTAACGTATGGAGAAAAATTATTTTGGAGAAAAGGAACCGTATGATCCCTAGATTGGAATCTGAAAAGTGTGAAACTGCAAATACTTTGGTATAAATCTGTAAAATAACAGTGCGATCGAGGAGAACAAAATGGTCTTCAAGCGTAAATATGCATGACCCTGCTTGTTGGCGGCGCCGGCGCGGCGCTAAACAACAATGAATTCAATCTGGGTAGGGCGCACCCTTAACTCAGAGCAAGTTCCAATAACTATACATTCAGTATAAATGTTCATGCACCTCACTGTCACATTAAGCCACTTACCAAATTCCTTAAAAATATATTTTTTTATAAGCCACATATAATGCAGCACTTCATTTATTCCCCCCACGAATAAAATTAGTGATGAGTACACAGGTTTGCTGCAACGGAGACGAAACAAATTATGGGTTTTCTGCAAATATCAATGAACCACAAACATATAAGCCAATTATACCAGATTTTTTAACCAACACTAACGAAGCAACACCCAAACACCAATCCACTTTGTTTTAGGAAAATATTTGTCATGAGATTAATAAACAAAAATCTGAACATAACCAGTTATAGGTTTCGTCTCATAAATGATAATCATTTAAACGTTAATCTTTAACATACAGATGTTAATTTTAAAGATATTTGTATTAACATGATCATGTTAAAACGTGCTTCTCTGGTGACGATAACCAATTTAATGAGCAATGTACATTAAATATTTCAATAAGGGTTTTAGCATTGGTGAAATAAGATTACACATTTTTCTATTAATACGTTGCTGGCCGTATTACTTTGTGCTATTATTGAGAGTGAGGATATTGAATTCACTCGACCAAAAAGAGAAGTTGAAAAGAAATGAGCTTTTCATAGTATATAATTAAAACGCGAATTATTATAAACAGGAATACCTGTTAAAAATCATAAAATAAATTCAACGACTTAAAATAACACATACACTTTAATTACACTCTTAATAGTTAAGCTTCTGCACAGCTATTGCCTTATACACATGCATATTATGTAAATTAAAAATAATCATGAATATTGCACACCAGTTCAATAACAGAACATAAACACTTATTAGACAATATATAAATAAAAAAAAAATATATATATATATACCTACGGTTAGCAATTACAGTACACCACGTCCTATTTTATTTTACTTTAAGCGCTATAGAGTGAAAATTACACGTATTTTTGACGTAGGTGAAACAATCATAAAGGTGATGAAACACAGCTACGCCGCGCCGCGGGACATCTGCTGTTTACACCGGTAGTTGTGTAAACTCCCGCGGGGAGCGCCAGGGTGTACACCGGTAATGAACTGGGGATAATACCACCGCTGTGTTATCAGTGTTAACGATCTGTAGAATGTAAAGTGTTCCTTTAATAAACCGCACTTACAAGAATATTACATCAGAGCTTTAACACGTTCCTGCAGTTTTAATAACGTTAAGTATTCACGGACATTTGCATTTTTTATATTAAACAACTTTTTGATTAGCATATTACGTGTTGTTGTTACTTACGGGATGTAATAAAAGACGTCTTGCAACACTTAATATATATTTACACTTATACTGATTCACATACAGACGGTAAACATATATAAAAGATGATACTAGGCTATCGATTTCGACCAGTTATACCGGTCATCATCAGGCCAATGAGAGAACTGAACTCAACTGAGAACAGTTCTCTCATTGGCCTGACGATGATCGGTGTGACTGGTCGAAATCGATAGCCTAGTACCATCTTTTATATATTTTTACCGTCTGTATATGAATCAGTATAAGTGTAAATATATCTTAATTGTTGCAAGACGTCTTTTATTACATCCCGTTTTTTATATTACTATTAAAAATGCAAAATACCAAAACATTAGTTTAAATTATGGAAAGGTAATTAGTAGTTAGTAGCAAGTAATTTGTAAGTCATAATAAAGTTCAGCTAGGGGATGCTTATTAAAATTATGACATGACACCAGCATACAAAATGTATAATTTAAAATTCCTATTATGGTTTTTGTAATTTTGACCAAAGAAGACAAATGCAGATTGCCTTGTGATACACATAGGTTCCACGGCTATCCCACTACTTGGTGGATTGGACTTAATCAACAGATATTTTTCGATTGTCACCGTTTATAGTCAGGCAAATGTGTAAATATTTGGTCTGGAGCTAGTGAGTATTTGAGTTTGTAAAGCTCCTGCGTTACATTTATCAAATCAATCATCGAAATGAATACCTTTTTTTAGAAAAGTTAGTTTTTAAACTAAATTGAAACTCAACAGGAATGTTGTAGTGTTGTGAGGTGTAGTTTATTTTATCCTGTGTAACAGTAACAACACGTATTATGCTAAGTAAGAATTTATTTAAAATTGTATTTAAAAATTATATTCAGTAGTAAGTCAAGTGTATTGTACGTTCAATATTTTTCTATAATAGTTTGATTCTCTCGGAGTGTGATTACTATAATAACTTACACAGACGAAATATTTTGCAGTCTTATCTTTTTAGGAACACCAAATTTCTTCTCCCAAGGCAATCGATGTTGTCTTTGGACTCAATGAGACAGGTATATCCACAGGCTAAACGTGTTTGGTCTTTTACGTTTTCTTAAACCACAAGATCTTTTAGATATTAGGAACACAGACGTCAATATCGCCTTTTATCTATAAATTTACTGTATAATTTATTTATTTACAAGGTTCACATTGCTTAAACAAATAAGCTGCACTTGAAAACATATAACTTGTCAGACATGTCTTATCAGAGTAAAAAATAAGAAAAATTGTGTATTAAATCTAAAACAAAACAGATAATTCCAATTCTTTAAGGTACTCCTTCAACATTTGTTTTGTTTTGTTGCATTATTTGGAGGACCCTATGCCCTTTTAATACTCATATTATTATGTTTATATAATCATCTGGCCAAATAAAATCATCTTCTGTCATAGATATAAATTGAAACTTTCAAAGGCAGCGGGGCGAAACCCTTTGGAAGTTTTAGGGTGACCCTATTCTTTATCAACACTTCTTCCGATATTTGGACATCCTGAAGTAACTTCATCAGGGAATCCTAAGGAACATTTTGAAATACAATCTGTTGGGGGTTTGTCACATAACACCTATAAATTTAGAATTGCCGCAGAAAAGTAAAATGGTGGATTTACCGTTTGATTACATCCACACCAAAATTAGCGTTTAAATATAGCTGATATAGAAACCCGTAGTTGTGCATAAAACTTTACAAACGTAATCCATGAACAAAGAAATGAAGCAGATTAAAAAGGTAGTTTTTCATGAGCCTGTATCAAGTTACAACGTTGTTATGGTTATTAGATGGCCTTGATAGATCGTGACTACCAGCACACTACACGACGTAAAATGAGTTGTAAGCACGCATTGCGAGAGACTGTAGAAAAAAATGTATACTTCACTGTTAGAGTAAACATTTGTGATATGATATTTATTACATTTTACTAAAATGTACTCTACATTTCTTCTTTTTAAAACTATAATTAATAAGAATTTATGACTTGATCGACTTTTGTGGTGTAAATTTGAAAGTGTCACAAAAAACAAACGGGAATCCGATCAGCCAATTCATAATACATCTTATTGGGTATGAAAATCTCTAGAGAAAAGGGTTAGTTTAATTATTATTCGCTAATAACGCAATAACAGCTTTTATAATTTCGTGTGGTAAATAAATCAAAATTAATACATAGTCTTTCAAAGTTATTGAGTTTTAATTGCCAGCGGATAGCTATATCCTATAATTAATACACAAGCCATTTTTCGTTCATACGAGCAAGATCTAAGGGACTACTGAAA
This sequence comes from Allygus modestus, assembly GCA_963675035.1. Taxonomy (NCBI): domain Eukaryota; kingdom Metazoa; phylum Arthropoda; class Insecta; order Hemiptera; family Cicadellidae; genus Allygus; species Allygus modestus. The sequence continues at coordinate 299,302,227 of OY776112.1, forward strand.
CGAGTGTTATGGTTGATGTGAAAATTAGAAGAGACCATTGTTCAATGTAAATCAATCGAAATGAATATTGAACCACTGTTGACACATTACCAAAACATAGCACAGTGGCAAGGTAAGATATTACAAACATTTGATAAATAATGACTTCTGGAATAACAACGCAATATTTATAATACTGTACGTTGTAAGGGGTGATGCATATTTAGAAGCATGAGGAGCACATTTGTTCGATTTGGAGCAGAAGGTCCCACTATTGCATATCACATTTTTTAAACGATCCGTTTTCTTTTAAGAATGCTAATATAGGAGTGAACAAAGTGCAAGTGAAAGTGAGACTGTTTGTTACACTAATTACATATTAAAAATTGGGTTTCATAACATATTCTGTGTGAATGTAAATGCAGCCTTGCTTACAAGGGATATCTGCTGTTAGTGAAAATAAAGTTGAACAATGCCAAGACCGGATCAAAAATCATAGCACGGTGGGTTTAGAAAAGAAACAACAACATATGTATGCTGTTTATTCTTATATGGATCATGATGATGGTGAAAATACATGTTGCCAATTTCCCTGGTGATCTAAAACATTAGGCACGGGGGAAAACGCGGTGGAGGGTGCGAGGTGGAAAATCAATGATATATCGTAACGGTAGGAGATTAAAAATTGATTTAAACTCATTATAAATAAATATAAGAGAACTAATATTACAAATGAGTCTGTTTAACGACTACTTGCAGTATTAACATTAAAGTTGGCGCCTCTTTGCGTATTTTTACTGAACATTAATTTAAATTACGTCTTTCTATTATGAGCTTCAGACTAACGAAGAGTCGAACAACGCAAGGCCAACACGGATATTAAATAAGCGGTATCAGGAAACTGACACATACTTTCTCCCTTTTAGCCCAACTTTAATGAATAAATTACTTTTTATTTACTAAATATAGAATACAAAGCACTGTAGAATGTACAGAACATCTTATAAACAAGTTGTTTTAAAAAACATCCACCCAAATCCCTGCTTTGGGGGCACTACAGAATCTATTGCTACACTCGTGGTTTAAAGAGGAGAAATGCCTCCCATTCCCCCCAGGGTTATTAAACGGCAAAATATTACGAATTTCCTCTGTTGGTCAATGCTAGCTTGACAAGCATATCAAGATTAAATGAAATTGATCGGTAAATAAGAGAGAAATATTAATTTTTTTATTCCCCATAAGAATAACATTGGACAACGTACTGCGTTTACCGCAAAATGAAAATTTCAATTTTCTCCGAAACCAGCAATTGTAGAATAGTAATTCAAAATACTAAATTATTTAGTTTTTTAACTCTTTTTAATGGTGAATAGTAATTTTTTTATTTATGTATTTTTATGAAAAATCAAAAAACTTAAATTTTGATGTTTTAAGTCCTCTAGTTTCTGAGCCCGAATTTTACAGAAATGCGGGTGGTGTCATTTTGTTGGAAAATTAAAGTTCTACAAAAGACTAAAGTTAAATCAAAATCGTTAGAGCTGTTTTTAAGAAATTTTGATTTTTCATGTTTTTTGGCTGTTTTTGGGGGATAATTACCCTTAAAAATCAAAAATTCAAAAAAAAAAATGCCTGGAGATATTGTGGATTAGTCCCTACATACAAAATTTCATAAAAATCGGCCCATTGGTTAGGGCTATAGCTCTGTACAAATCCACACACACACACACACACACACACACACACACACACACACACACACACACACACACACACACACACACACACACAGACATCACGTAAAAACCACTTTTTTGGGGGTTCAGGGAGCCCCAAAATGAATATTTCCACTAACAACTCAAATTCGAAAATTTTGACGAAAACAATACTTTCTCCATATACTATGTATAGAGGGAGAAAGTAAAAAGATCAAACGTCAGAGCACCGAGTGCGGCGCCAGGGCTGTTGGTGTTTACTGTGGTGTTGACTCGGGTTTACTGTATATTTATTGACTCATTCGTCAAACAATAGAATCTGTCTTTATTAAAGTTGACACTCTAGGGCAAATATTCACATCTAGGTTGAGAAATCCACCAAGCTAGTTATTTAGTTATAACTATTCTGTATACTGCTTTATTATTTATAACTCTGTTACTACCCCTCGGTTAATATAAAGAAAAACAAAACCCTCCTAAATTAAGCTATGGTTGCATTTTAAATATATTACATAAATATTTCAGAAGATATAATTATAAAATATAACCTATACACATAAACTATATATAGATATAGTTAGTTGGATGATGCTTTCTAAGAACAGATCGACCTTAGATAGTAACAAGACCAGGGTTTGGACCATTCCCTATCAAAACGCTAAAAATACCACTGGCGTAGATATACAAAAAAAATTAATTCCTATTTCTGTTATGAACTCAACGATGTTTTTATATACGTTTAACAAACTATTTTAAGGATATATTTGATGAATAAGCTATGTGTTACACTACATAAAACACTACAACAACTTTTTGAAGAAAGGTAATTCCTTAATATTTTAGTTTATACAAAAATCCCATATGTATTAAACACTTTTGACGATTTAGTTGATTGGCACCAATCACAAGAACACTGTCACATAAATGGCAGTACATTTACGGTATATGTAATATGGTATAATGTGCAAGACAATCTATTTCACTTGCAATTCAGATCATCATAGAAGTAAAATGCCTTGTACCCATCTTTTAGCTTATTGAACGTTGTGTATGTATTGAATGGAAGTTAAAATATATTTAAAGTGTTATAAGGCTTTTTAATTTGCATCCCGTATTTAAAAGTTTAAATTCACAACTTGTAATATATATCAAAATGATGATTCATTTGTGTCAGATCAACGTAAAATGGTGTAGTCAATTATAAATAAATCTGAGCTTGCCATTGAGTTTATTCTGGCAAACAAAGGAATGCGCAGCTGATAAAGTGAGAGCAGACCTAACGCCTCGGGGAGAAATATGCTAGCGCACTCAAGTGTTGCAGTAAACAAAACATAAACACACTCACCACAACAGATCTGATCTTGCATGCTCAGTTTACCTCGTCCAGCTGGTGGAAAATATATCTTCATGTTTTATGGTTCGGTCACACATAATTCAGCCTGTTCTTTTACATGTACGCATTAGTTAATGTATCGCACTAGTTGCTTGTTTTAATTACTATAGTATATTCAGCTAAACACATCGCATTGTTTTATTAGTCTTTCAAATAACGTGGTATTGCAGTTGGGTTATGTATATATTTAATTCTGTTTATTCTGCTAACTCCATACATCACTTGGATATAATATGGTTATACAGAGATAGTATGGCATTTATGGATGAATGGTGAACTCCTGTGTCTGCCATTATAATTTTCACCAAATACTACATTGATATGGTATTAATGAATGGTACATTAATTATAGCTGCATATTGGAACTAAGTTCTAATTGCAGAAATAGGTAAAATAAGGACATTTCCCTATGTATAATTAGGTTATAAATCAAGAGTTCACCATGATTAGTAATTCCATTTCAATGTTTAGAACACTGTAATTGCATGACGCATTTTGTCTTAATCGGATGACAGTATATCTAAAATATGAATAACAATTAGTTACACAAGTTCTTACTAGTAATTTAGAACTACAGACACGCAAACACACAACCAGCAGTAAAGGTTCTTACTAACGGTCTTAGTAGAGAAATTATGTAAGTAACACGCCTTGCATCTTTTATATTTAATATATTTAGCTTTTTAACTAACATATTTCATACGTCTTGCAACAAGCTAGCATGTCGATACGTAACGGTATGCACCATTGTCTGATTGGGCCTGATGATGACCGGTGTCACTGGTTGCAATCGATCGCCTTGTACCATACTTTGTGTATATTTTACCGTCTTGTTTGTAAGTACAGTATAAGTGTAAATATAAAACACACTTATATGGTTGTGAGACGGAGTTTATTTATCCTGTTTATATTATTTGTATTAGAGATTATTGGTATTCTGATTTCTGGTTCATATGATTCATTATTTAATATTCGACACATTTTGGCTTATAAGGTCATTTATCATAGCACTAAATGACAAAACTGCAGTTTTCTTAAAATTATCAAGTTATCTTTGAGCTTACTATTACAATTTGTTTATGAATAACCTTCGTGTTTTGATGGGAGAACCGGTTTTGGAATATTAGAATTAGGTAAGCAAAAAATACATAGTTTTCTCTTGAAGGGAAAAGATTGAAAGATTGTTCAAACAGATATATGGTGAGAACAGAATCTCTGTTTGTGTAGGTCCTGATTTATAACCTCTGGTTTATTCCAAAAATATTTCCGTTACAAAACAACCAAGCAAATTCGTTCACCCACTGATCTGCAAAATATTCTTGTCAACATTATTTGTGAAAGTTTATATCTTCTTGAAATTTATGTTAGGGAAATTATATATATATATATATATACATATATATAATTAATTATTATATATATATATGTACAAAACCCCTTTTAGCGAATTTCCCCTACAGGAAAGAAGCTATTACTGTAGGTGGCATGATAAGACTTAAGGCCGAGACCGTGATAACTTTGTTTAGGCCCTCAGGTGCCCAAAACACCATTCTTTCAAATTGATATAAGTTATATGTGTCCGTTAACCCTTGTGAAAAACGCCCGATTTGGGTGGAATTTGTTCCAAATGTGGAGAGTAACATTATTTAAATTCGAAAACCAGAACGAACGGACGATAGGAAGGGGGTTTTATGCGGGTTTAAAATTTGCCAAATATAAGTTTTTATTGGTTTTACCCCAAAAGTGTAAAACCTCTAATTTCGTTATAGCCATTTTAAAGAGCTTAAACAAAAAATAATTTAGTATTTTGAATCATTAACCTAGGTAGAATGGTTGCGGAGAAAAAACAAAACAAAAACATATTCATAAAATGTTCCATGTTTATCTTATAGAAAAAATGTTTTTAGCTTTTCCTCAGTTGATGTCACTGAAAACTGCATATTTGTTTTTACCAATAACCTAAGCTCTAAAATGCTATTATTTTTGTGTTTAAATTGTGATTCTACGTCCAACCGTGCGGAGATATTGCTAAAACAGTACGTTTTCCAATGTTATCCTGTTATATGGAGAATAAATAAAATAAAATATAATACCTACATGATTTATTAATGAATATTAGTGAAACTTGTTAAGTGGCTTTATCTAGTAGTAAGAGACATATAAATGCATTAGAATTTCGCTGAGTACGAAGGTTTGCTGTGATGGTGGTATATATTTTATAATTCTAGGTCGCATAATAACTCCCAATTCCTTAACCTCATAATATTACCTATTTACATTTCGGAGACAGTTTTTAGGCAACTTTACTTCCTTCTCCTAGTAATCAATATTGGTTGCTTTGACCAACTGTACTGTTAAAATAAATAATTGTTTAAATTACAATTCATTTGTTTACAATCATCCTTTTGCTTATTCAAAATCAGGTTGAACAATATATAAAGATGCACTAAGTTTCTATGTTCACTAGTTCGTCGTTGAGATATAAAAAACTTCCAAAAACCATAGTTTGAAAATGGATCCGAACTAGAGATGTTTAAAAATCATTGAGCATGTGAACTGCAATTCCTGCTGAGGAATATTTGAAAGATTTTGATTTTTACTTAAAGACTGAACACTCTTTGGGCACTTTAATGATGCTATAATAATCATTTAAATCCTAGAAAGGATTATATTTGTTTTCTTGGGTTGCTATTTTATTTGTATCAAATTGTTGTTACAAAATAATTTATTTATCTTATTATTATAAGGGCTGTTCACGAATAAGTGTATGGAATGTTAAATTGGGCATATACTCCAATTATTTGCTACATAAATATACATTGCCTCAACATGATTTGTGACGCACCGTAAATTTGGAATAAATCAACGATCTGACAAGTATTATTCGGAACCCTTGCAAAAGTAGCTCATACAAATTATGACTTTTAAAATAAACGTAATTATAATTCATTCTGCAATATAATAATTAGGTAAAAATTATAGTAGTTTTTAATTTGATTTTGTGTACTACCACGATATTGTTGTGAAGTAATGTTCACTGCGGTTTCGAGAATATATTATAATATTGTAGATAAAACAAATGTGTTATTATTACTGGTTCGTATAAATTATATGTTAATTTGGCAAATAAATTATAATTGAATGAATTGATCATGCATTATTTTAAGGACAAGTTCTTAGCATATTTTCGTAATCGTATGACTTAGGACTGAAATATTATACACTGAATACTGAAGAATCTTAAAGTCTGAGATGAGAAATATGAGCTCTTGCTGTCTCTAACATAAATTTCAAGAAGATATAAACTTTCACAAATAATGTTGACAAGAATATTTTACAGATCAGTGGGTGAACGAATTTGCTTGGTTGTTTTGTAAAGGAAAATATTTATGGAATAAAAGCAGAGGTTATAAATCAGGACCTACACAAACAGAGATTCTATTCTCACCGTTGATCTGTTTGAACAATCTTTCCATCTTTTCCCCTCAAGAGAAAACTATATATCTTTTGCTTACCTAATTCTAATATTCCAAAACCGGTTTTCCCATCAAAACACGAAGCAAAACACGGTTTTCCCATTTATAAACAAATCGTAATAGTAAGCTCAACAATAACTCGATTTTAATTAGTCGAATTTTTTTAATTTTAACTCTAATTTTAAGAAAACTGCAGTTTTGTCATTTAGTGCTATGATAAATGACCTTATAAGCCAAAATGTGTCGAATATTAAATAATGAATCATATGAACCAGAAATCAGAATACCAATAATCTCTAATACAAATAATATAAACGGGATAAATAAACTACGTCTCACAACCATATAAGTGTGTTTTATATTTACACTTATACTGTACTTACAAACAAGACGGTAAAATATACACAAGGTATGGTACAAGGCGATCGATTGCAACCAGTGACACCGGTCATCATCAGGCCCAATCAGACAATGGTGCATACCGTTACGTATCGACATGCTAGCTTGTTGCAAGACGTATGAAATATGTTAATTAAAAAGCAAAAGATATTAAATATAAAACATACAAGGCGTGTTACTTACATAATTTCTCTCTAAGACTGTTAGTAAGAACCCTTACTGCTGGTTGTGTGTTTGCGTGTCTGTAGTTCTAAATTACTAGTAAGAACTTGTGTAACTAATTGTTATTCACATTTTTGATATACTGTCAACCGATTAAGACAAAATGCGTCATGCAATTACAGTGTTCAAAACATTGAAATGGATTTAATAATCATGGTGAACTCATTATTTATAACCTAATTATACCTAGGGAAATGGCCTTATTTTACCTATTTCCGCAATTAGAACTTGGTTTCATTATGCAGCTACAATTAATGTACCATTAATACCATATCAATATAGAATTTCGTGACAATTATAATGGGAGACAAAGGAGTTCACCATTCATCCATAAATATGTCATACTATCTCTGTATAACCATGTTATATCCAACTGATGTATGGAGTTAGCAGAATAAACAGAATTAAATATATACATAGCCCAACTACAATACCACGTTATTTGAAAGACTAATAAAACAATGTGATGTGTTTAGCTGAATATACTATAGTAATTAAAACAAGCAACTAGTGCGATACATTAACTAATGCGTACATGTAAAAGAACAGGCTGAATTATGTGTGGCCGAACCATAAAACATGAAGATATATTTTCCACCAGCTGGACGAGGTAAACTGTGCATGAAAGATCAGATCTTTTGTGGTGAGTGTTTTTATGTTTTGTTTACTGCAACACTTGAGTGCGCTAGCATATTTTCCACCGAGGCGTTAGGTCTGCTCTCACTTTATCAGCTGCGCATTCATTTGTTTGCCAGAATAAACTCAATGGCAAGCTCAGATTTATTTACCTGCAGTAATAGCTTCTTTCCTGTAGGGGAATTTCGTTAAAGGGGGTTTTGTATATATATATATATAGAGAGAGAGAGAGAGAGTGAACAGAGTGAACCATGAACAGAGTGATGACAAAACTGAATTAATATAGACACATAACTCGTTTCACCTTACAATTAATGTATACATTAAAATGGACCGTATCACGAAAAAAAATAATTTTGTAAAGAAGGAAATTGGATATTAAAAAAGTTATATGGAGTTTATGGTTTTGTTAACAGCAATTAAAAAAAAAAAAACAGCCAGAAAACCGCCCAAGTAAATGTATGGTTTGCTCTCAATTTATGTTTAAGGTTTTTTCCAAAATGTCAATACAGTTAGAGTGTTTGAGCTCATGTTAGAAGATTAGTAACAAATATAATGTTAACAGGACCTGGACTATCGAGTTATACAAATAAAAGGCGTAGCTTATCAGGCGAATAAGAGAAGCTAAACCACTTGTATATTTGGAGTAAGGCGAATGAAGGAATTAAAGTCACCTATATTTGGAAGAAGGCAAATTTCCGCCTTTCAAGAAAATAAGCATCGTAAATTTGCCTGCCATGGAAGAATATTGAACCACCAAAGTGGAAACACTCACTATGTAATTTGCCTCAGCATAAAAAAAATCAACTTTCTACGAACAAAGCTTGGCCTCCAAATTGAGTAAATTAACAAAGTATAAAGTAATTGAGGGGGTTCTCTTACCCTAATTAATTATATAAATAATGAATATAGCAGGTGTTAACCAGCAAAATATATATTAAAAATTAAATAAATTAGAATTTGTATGAAAGAGATTCCAGGTTATTTGAACGCGAGATGTTAAAACACTAATGGAAACATGGCTAAGTAGTAGCAGGAGTATTTAACTCAACGCCCTTTGCCCTCCCGCGCTCTTAGCAATTCTCTGTTTGTGAAATGAGTTCCACTTGGGGCAAACAAACATGCCGATGCATTTTTAATCATACGCCTTTTAAAAATGGTCATTTGTGTTTTATTAATGCTTATGGGAAGAGATAAAAATAAGTTTGGAAGATAACAAGTTTAATGGCTTAACGGTTTTATTGTTGTAGTTTAATGGTATGTGCCTTTTATGTTCTTAAGGTACATAAAATTAGTTTAATTAATGTTAGAGGAATAGAACTATTGAATATATTTGACAAGTTGCCTTATTTTAGTCTATTACCAACAGGTGCATTAATGTTTCAATAAAACAAATTACAATAACTTTGTCAGGTAAACCCTGGACGAGAGCGGAGTAATTAGGAGTCTCTATGAGTTAAAAAAAACATATTAGCTTTTATATAAACTTAAATGCAATTTAAGCTAGCTCTCTTAATACCCAGACTTAGTTTTTACTCTTTTTAGCTAAAATAATTTAAAAGTAATCAATAACGGATCTTGTTCTCTTTATAACTGAAGTTTTTAATGATTCCATATATTTTGTTAACATACAAATCAATAATTAGATTTAATCAAATAAATACTATGAAATAATCCATTTAATGATTTATTTGTTTTCGTTTTTGAAGAAAATGAAAATGCAGTTACGCGCACTATTGACCTAATGGAACAAACGCAAGTCATACCAGCTAAAACCTTCAATAAGGGCCCACTCTTTAAAATTATAACCTTTGACCTTTGACCTTTTATAACGTTACATTAGGCCAGGCCTACGTCCACTGGACTCACACCTCACCCAACCGTAAAAACTACAATACAACTATTCCGCAAGAAAAACTAGGTCAGTATTTTTTGTTTGTAGAATACCCTGGTCGGAATGAGACGCAGCCCTAGTTCCCCTCACCCTCCCCCATCCTCACACAGATAGCTCTTCAAGTGAAGTTGTCTCCAGGAGGATCCCTTCCCTAAGCGCACAGCGGAAGAAAGTGTATTACGCGTCAGTCACATATAATCGATTTTAGTCACACTACCTACAATTTATCAGACTGGAAGATTTGTGTATCTTTGAACATCATCGAAGTTAATGTCTGTTGAAGTACAGAAAGGAATTGACCGGAAAACAGTTTGTGGAACAAACAATCTTTGTCGTACGTTGCAGGGTGATAAAGCGTTAGCAAGCAGAGGTCTCATTTACTACGAAGTTCCGGATAGTGGAGGTGGTTTGAATTATTAAAATGAGGCACTGCATCATTATTAAAGACGTCCGCACACATTCGTGCATATTCTAAGGCAAACATGAAAGAATTATGCGTAGACCCTGCAGAATTCTCTGACGGGGCAAATAGGGGATGCAATAAACCATTGGCAGGCAGACTGTTGAACTCCTCCTGTATAATCTAATAAATTGTTTAAGTCATTAATAGTAGATCGATATTGTAAACTCGATTTGGTAATCTGCCCAGACATATCTTAAACATTTTCAAAATGTTTTAGTATATATACAAATTTTAATACGTTTTATAATATTAATATTTTGACTATATTAATACTAGAAAACGTATTACAAATTATTTCTTTTGCAAGTTGAAGATTTTTACGATACGTCGGGCAGATAACCAAATGGGATGATACAATCCAGGAGGCAAAATTGAAATGAGAAATAATGGGGGAAGTATAAAAGCGGAACCGAATATTCTGTATTCTCTTTTTCTCTCTGATGCTATTTTTAAATACACTACCGGTGTCGCTTGTTTTTAAATAATAACAAATTAAATCAAATCTTAAAACTAAGAATCAAACAAAAAAATAAATAGCACGATTTGTTATTTTCGCTACACTTTATGTTTTATATTATTTTTATAAACATCTAAAAACTTACGACTATTTTATACATTTTACATGGCATCGGAAGTTCCAGCTATGCTTTCTTAATAGGTATTAAAATCCTTTAAACGAATATTGTAGTTGTCAATCGAACTAAAACTGTATACATTGTCTCTGATACTGTTAGGCTATTTTAACTATCGAACATACAATTTTAAATGGGTAAACATTTATAAAAATAAATTGACGCAATTCTTGCTTCGACTACAAAAACTACGACGTCTTTGTAATTAAACTTGTATTTTGACCTCTGAACTTTAAAATAAGCACATATTAAGCCGTTTCCAAACGTTGGGAATTAGCAGGCATTTTTAAAGAATTAACTTAAATACCAATTAATAATGTAAATAATTTTAATGAACCATGATAACTAATAATTATATTACTGACCCATAAAATCTCCTCGTGGACAGAAATACATTGTGTTAAAGTAAGCCAAAATAATAGGATGTGCACCAAATTTCAGTAAAATTGCATATATCTCCTCAAAACTGGCATCACCAAGTGTTTAACTAATTTCAATTTTTTATTGTGTACTCAAAAAATAATAACCTTTATAAAGAAAATATTGATGTTAAGGATTATATTCATAAGTTAAAAATCTTAAAGGAGGAAACGGTCAGCCAAAAAACTTTGGAGCTGTCGTAGACCTAATTAATGTTTACCTCATCCCTACTTGGTGTTCCTAACCACAAACAGAAAAACTTTGGAGCTGTCGTAGACCTAATTAATGGTCACCTCATCCCTACTTGGTGTTCCTAACCACAAACAGAAAAACTTTGGAGCTGTCGTAGACCTAATTAATGTTCACCTCATCCCTACTTGGTGTTCCTAACCACAAACAGAAAAACTTTGGAGCTGTCGTAGACCTAATTAATGGTCACCTCATCCCTACTTGGCGTTCCTAACCACAAACAGAAAAACTTTGGAGCTGTCGTAGACCTAATTAATGGTCACCTCATCCCTACTTGGTGTTCCTAACCACAAACAGAAAAACTTTGGAGCTGTCGTAGACCTAATTAATGGTCACCTCATCCCTACTTGGTGTTCCTAACCACAAACAGAAAAACTTTGGAGCTGTCGTAGACCTAATTAATGTTCACCTCATCCCTACTTGGTGTTCCTAACCACAAACAGAAAAACTTTGGAGCTGTCGTAGACCTAATTAATGTTCACCTCATCCCTACTTGGTGTTCCTAACCACAAACAGAAAAACTTTGGAGCTGTCGTAGACCTAATTAATGTTCACCTCATCCCTACTTGGTGTTCCTAACCACAAACAGAAAAACTTTCCTAAGGAAAATAACACAACTTTTAACTGTGGTTTTCATCTGAAATAAACTTTTCAGAATATTAATTGAACTATTGTTTTCAATGTTATTAATGCGATTTAACGGTTGTTAATAAGATTGTAATTGTTTTACTAACAGTTTTATTTTAAGAGATCAGGTAAATTTTATTTTTATAAGGAAAGGCAATTTCAAAAAGTATATAAGCGTAGTAAAAGTAGCTTGACGATTTCATAAAGAAGCTACATTCTTAAATCGTAAAATGTTATCAAGAAAAGCTGGTTTTCTCTTTGTCTGCCCACGGAGTAATCAATGGTAAAGATCTCGTGTGATGAAGAAACGTCTTGCTAAGGGAAACTTATCTGAAATTACAAAAACAACAAGGTCAAACGGGTTGATGTGTTAAATTATATTGATTATTTTTATGAATAATAATAGAGATTCTTTGACGAATAAGATTAAAACGTAGTTTTAACTGTGAAGCGTAATTAACTGTTGATATTACCAATCAGGATAAGAAAAAATTAGTCAGTTTAAATACAATGTTAGACATAAAGCTTATCCAACTTAAATCTCTTTTGTAATTGAAGAAAAATGTAAGAGTCATAATGTATTGATTGATATTGACTTAATAGTTTGAGTAGACGTCAAATTCATTCTACTAAATTTGGCAAAGGTAGAGTGGCTTTGTCCTTGTCACTCTTAAAGATATATTGCATTAATTTACTTACTAATAACGTGATTACATTTTATCTTGTAAAAAATATAATGCAAAATTGTAAAATTTAAATAGTATGTTAGTATAACTAACTGTCATTTTAAGGTTTTTAATGACGTTACTTAGTGCTATATTCAAGAACCACGTGTAATAATAACTCAAAGCCTGGCTAAAAGAGTGTTATGCAATAAAGAGAAGTTTACATTAAGTTGAAACTCGAGTTTGAATGCAGCTTTGTACTTTGGGTTAACCAAACTTGAGGAAGTGAATTTATAGTTTAAGAATACTGTATTATAAGATATTCAGTCATTGTTAGCTCTGGCAGCTCAACCCCCATCTCACGCCAGTGCGTAGCCAGCGCTGTTCCCGTGATACTAACTTGGTCTGTTAATGTTTACACTCTTCGCGCAACTTCAATTTAAAAAGTGCTTCAATATACTACTTGTGCATTACTAAAATGCAAAGTATTTCATGCATTTTGAGATGCTGAAGTACTTAAGTTATTTCCCCATTTAAGCCAGAGAACCTTCTAATCTAAGGGAACGAAGAAATCACGTATAATTTACCCAAGTTTAACACATGATAATTTTTGAGTATATGTCTAAAATAGTAACCTGTTAAGACAGTGTATTTTCAAAAGTAACTTTTATAAAATAAAAATGTTGTAAACAAATCTTAAAGAAATACACAAAACTACCATATGTTGAGAAGATGTATTATGCGCTACCGAACAAGCGATCTTTTCTTGCTTTTGAAAGGTTTTCTTTGTTTCCAAGATTATAAGAGACCTACTTTCAGTCCTCGTGCTTTAGTGTTTGTATTCTATGTAAGTGTGCGTGCCTATATGTGTCAGATCTGCCTCTGGGCTGGCTGGACATTCTATTATGATCATTAATAGATCAGTGACAGAGATTTACAACCTGAGATTTGCAAACCTACAGAATCGACCGGATTAAACCTATCATCTTTATAAGAGAATTATGCCACTCCCCGAAAAATGTACTTATTTGTAGGAAAATATTCCTAACACTTAATTATGTTTTTGTAATAAAAAAACAAATAAAGTTATAAATATGACGAGGAAATTGTACAAATATTTACTTAAAAATACAATTTGACTCACTTTATTACAAAATCTCATTTGCCAACCAAAATATAATATATATTGAGTGAGATTAACTGACTGGCACAAACACAAACACAAACACAAACACAAACATAAACATCAAAACATTTAACACACCGTTAACGCTACTAAAACCATAAATTTAATGTTAAGTTCTTAGTTGAAATTCGTAATTTAGTTGTGAATTGTGAGGATTGTGAGGAACATACTTTTTGTCTGAGATTTATCTTGCACACCTCACTGCGAATTGAATGACTGATGATGAACAATCTGCATTGTTAAAGAGTGTCAGGTTGTTCATTTACCTGATAGAGGTTTAGGGAAGAATTTCCGGTGCGAGTTAATCGTTTTCATCCCTCCTACTTCATTTCTGACGTTTATTACTAAGATGGATCCTTAATGTATAAATTATTAATTTTGAACTATTATTACAACCCTCCTATGCTATTTAGGCTTGAATGTGTCCAGTTTGACTGAAAATAATATAAAGTTTAACGATTTGAATGCAGCAGATATGTTTATTATTTTCTTTAGTAATACTAGGCATAACATTTCAAAATAGTTTTTAGTTTTGTGTTCGGTATTATAGATTCATCACGTTGAGTTTACGGATTTTTATCTTATGGGGAAGTATCGGCAATAAACAGCAATAAAGAAAATTGCTAATATCTAGTAGAAATTTGAGTAGCGCTAAACTCTGAATTAGTTCCTAAAAACCGAAAAGGGTACTCTACTGGCTTATAAAATGGCGATAAGTATTAAATTATTGTTAGGATGACCTTTAATATTGTAATATCTCTTAAAAATCATACTCGATAAATTATTATAACAGTTAAACAAACTTATACAAAATACCCAACAGTTTTGAAATTTTACATTCCAAAAAATTGTCAAAAAAATTCTATACCATTGCAAAATTGAATGTTAACTTAACTATATAAATTAAAAAAAATTCTTTGATTAATCCTGCTATATTGGTAGAGAGTTCAAATCCTCGGTATATTTCACAATGATGTCATTAACACTTGTTTTTCGTATAAAACGAAATAAATTATAAACATGACATTCAGTTAAGTACTTAGGCAAGTTAGTAAATTTAGGTAGACGACAACGAATTTACATTCGGTGTTATTGAAACATAGCTGGGGAAAAACCCAAGGTAAACTTTCAATATTTTCCTCGCCACTTTGATAAACACTTTGATGAACACTGGCGTATCTCCTATGGGATACGGATCATATGGAAACTCGATGTACAACCACAACAATCTTTAACAATATTGATTTTATACTCTTTAAATTTCCTTATCTTCTAGATAGGTTGTAATACAACGTTCAACTTTTTTTAATGCAAAGGGTCAAGGGTCACCTTTAAATAGGAATAGGTTTAAATCTTTATATATAATTATGTAAGCTAAATCTTTAAGTCAAAATTGTGAGTTTGACAGATCGCAGGATAATGGGAGAGGGCTCAAACTTCTTGAACACAGGGCCTCGGGAAAAGTAGCAGTATTCCTAAAATGTTACCAGCAAACGATAAATAACGTAAAACAACCCCCATAGGAAAAACATGGGGATTTAAAAACATCTGCTTTGTTTACACTAAAACATGTGTCAACTTTGTTTACGAAATGATATGTGTTCCTACTTGAAGCAAGGTTAGGGGCTGTCGTCCCTTTAAGCCACTAGTTACAGCTAATCCTATCTCACTACACTTGTATTTTTGTAGGTATTGTAGTATTCAAGTAGGTCTGAATCTAAAGGAAAATAAAACCTATTTTATATACAAGGTTTACTTTATGATTTTGGCATAGCATAACTAGTGTCAATGTCATTAAAAGTTATAACAACCAATTAAATCATCCATGTTGACTATTGGCCAAATCCCAGACAAGCGGTCAGAGGCGTGAGGTAACAGTTGTGGTTTGCATTTTTAATTAAAGCCCTCAGTGGCCTTGGACACTTTAAAACGCTCTCTCACTCAGCCACCGGCACCACTCAATGTTTTTAGTTTAACACATTCAAGTTGTGGTTACTGTAAAAAATTGACAAGTACAGTAATTAAATTAATTTAGTATATTTATTTTTGAATAATCTAACTATAACTGATGGTGCGTGTAAAGAATAATTTCAATTTATTTCATACTGACTGGCCCAACAGACGTCCTGCCCTAATGTCATTGAATTTGTTTTAGGCCAAACATGCTTGTTCATTTTCAAGATGAGCTCGTTCTCTACGCTTACTTGCCTCAAGGATAACCTCGTTCGCTTCGCTCACTCGCCTATTTTTGTATAGAGCTAACTTCGGCTTGGAAAAGAGAGTCTGAGGTACCATTCAAGTAAATTTGTTATTTCCTTAATGAACATATGTTTATGCCTTTCAAGTATGTTAGGTATAATCCTTATACAAATTGTTTCTTTGAATTAATTGAATTAAGAAAAAAAACATGTGACATAATAAACAAAATAAAAAATTCCTCGATAAGAATAACATGCAAACTTCGAAGGGCCGTAGGGCGCATACCTAAAGGAATTTCAAAACTAAGATAGGCCTATATGTTAACCAGATATATACAAGGAAAATTCCTGTAAATGTTTTACCAATTGCTTCAGTTTGTTTTTGAGGTATAAATGGTGTAATGGTGTAACTAACCCAGGATTGCTTGAAAGTTGACGGGATCGGTTAATTCTCTATGAGTTGCACATGTTCAACACTGATTTTGCTACTTTTTACTTTCTCCCCCTATACATAGTATATGGAGAAAGTATTGTTTTCGTAAAGATTTTCGAATTTGAGTTGTTAGTGGAAATATTCGTTTTGGTGCTCCCTGAACCCAACAAAGTGGTTTTTACGTGATGTCTGTCTGTGTGTGTGTGTGTGTGTGTGTGTGTGTGTGTGTGTGTGTGTGTGTGTGTGTGTGTGTGTGTGTGTGTGTGTGTGTGTGTGTGTCCGTGTGTGTGTGTGTGTATGTGTGTGTGTGTGTGTGTGTGTGTGTGTGTGTGTGTGTGTGTGTGTGTGTGTCTGTGTGGATGTTTACAGAGCTAGAGCCCTAACCTATGGGCCGATTTTTATGAAATTTGGTATGTAGGTACTAATCCACGATATCTCCAGGTGTTTTTTCATTTTTTTGGATTTTTGATTTTTAAGGGTAATTATACCCCAAAAACCGCCAAAAAACATGAAAAATCCAAATTTCTCAAAAACGGCTCTATCGATTTTGATTAAACTTTCGTGGTTTGTAGAACTTTAGGTTTGCAACAAAATGACACCACCCGCATTTCTTGAAAAATCCGGGTTCAGAAATTACAGGACTTAAAACATCCAAAATTCAATTTTTTGGATTATTTATAAAAAATCATAAATGTTAAAAAAGATTACTCTTCACCATTAAAAAGAGCTCAAAAAACTAAATAAATTAGTATTTTAAGTTACTATTCTACGATTGCTAGTTACGGAGAAAATTGAAATTTTCATTTAGCAGTAAACACAGTACGTTGTCCAATGTTATTCTTATGGGGAATACAAATATAACTATTTCTCTCTTATTTACTGATCAATTTCATTAAAATTTGATATGCAGGTCAAGTTAGCATTGACCAACAGATGATGTTCGAAATGTGTTGCTATTTAACCCTGGGGGGGCAAGGGGGCATTTCCCCTCTCAAAACCACTGTGTGTAGCAACGGACTCTATAGTGCCTCCCAAAAAACAACTATTTTAGACAATTTTCTGTACATTTATCTATACTTCATATTCTATATTTAGTAAATAACAAATATTTTTGTCATTAAAGTTTGGCTAAAAGGGAGAAAGTATGTGTCAGTTTCCTGATACCGTTTATTACTAATGTCTACTGTGCGTGTGCCAGTGCGACTGTTTAAACTGAAAGAAAACAATATTAAAATTAAAATCGCAATTAATCCATTTAAAAACACCAATTTTCTATTCCAATTCATAGGTTAAAAAAATGACGAGTAAGGAAGGAGACCAGCTCGTAAGTCTACTCCAATGGGTTAAATGTCTATTTGAACAATGTACCGTTGCCAATAACTTTACAGACAAAATAATTTACCAAATCTGTGCAACCAATAAGCCGAGTCGTTGAAAATCGTTTGGAAAATTTAATAAGAACGAAATGATTTAAAAAGTTCATATTTCTAAGTTATTTAAATTTCAAATGCATTTTAATAATCATAAGTATGAACTCCTTTGCTTGATTATGTCAAGGTAAAATGAAAAGTTGATTCTGCTTTCATCCAAGGCAGTTCTTAGTAAATGGATATGGACAAACTACTCGTGTGTGGGTGTTGCAGTATACTATTTCACGGTCCAATAGCTAGACCGAGTCTTCCTAACGAAGCCGGATTAATCCCAGCGATGCAGACTATTCGGGGTCTTATTGCATTCGGCTTCATCCTGCAAAACACTGTAGGTTGTAAAGGAAGAATGCATGTCACGTTGTGCTATTGAAAATAATAAAATTCTCAGGAGTAAGTTACATTACAAAATATCTCCATACTAATTAAACTAATCTTCAAAACTATTTCTGAACTATTTTTGTAATAACCTTTTAGAATTAATGTTTATAGGTATAGTAACTAGCTTGTAACGACCAATTTTGACTCAGAACAATTTCCTTTGAAGCTGTGTATTTTTTAAATAAATACCCCCTTCGCAGCAGACCTGCGTACTCAGCAAATTTCCGATGCGCATTTTTGTCTTATTACTACATAAAGCCGCTTACCAAGTTTCAAAAAAATATATTAACAACTAAGTGATATTTTACTTATTCTACATAAGAATAACATTGGGGATGAGTATGTAGGTTTGCTGACACAATTTTGATGAAATATCAATACAATTCAACTAAGTTCATTGATATATCAGGTTTTAAACATAGTTTCTCTCGTAGCTAACACAAATAATTGTTATAAAACAAAGCTACATACCAAGTTTTATCAATATTCATTCACGAATAAGCGATATATAACATTTGAATCATTCTCCGTAAGAATAGCATGGGGCTGAGTAAGCAGGTTTGCTGGAATAGGAACACAAAATATGGGTTTTCATTCAAATATCAATATAACTCAACTAGGTGAAGCCACATACCAAGTTTCATCAATCTACATTCGTAAATAAGCGATGTATACCATATTTTAATTATTCTCGATAAGAATAACATGGGGGATGAGTACGCAGGTTTGCTACAACAAGGAGCAAAACAAATGGGTTTTTATGCAAGTATCAGTATAACTCAGTAAGAGGTGAAACTACATACCAAATTTTATTAATTTATGTCATAATTAAGGGAGACATAAGATTTGACTTATTCTACATAAGAATAACATGGGGGCTGAGTACGCAGGTTTGCTGCTACAGGAAGTATCGGTATACATTTTTTTTGTACAAATAGTAATAGAACACAACCAGATGAAGCCACATAACAGGTTTCATTAATATTTGTTCATTAATAAGCAATATATAAAATTGTACTTATTCTCTATAAAATTAACATTGGACAACGTACTTTGTTTAGCACTTTTAAAAGCAAATTTCTCGGCAACCAATTGACGTAGAGCGATGATCAAAATACCAAATTGTTTGTTTTTTCAGCTAAATTTAATGGTCTAAACAAAAGTTTGTGTTTATATAGAATTACTTATCAAAAGTTTAATAAACAAATTTTTGGGGTACGAAACCCCCTAAAACCCCCTTTAAAATAGAACGTCCTGTCTGATTCTCGAACTCATGAAAACAGATCCTACCTTACAGGTTTGTACCAAATTTCATCAAGATCGGACCATTTTTACGGAAGTTATCGTGCCTACGGACACATATATGCATACATTATATATGTATATATATATATATATATATATAAATATATATGAATTTGAACGAATGGTGTCTTTGGCATCTGGGGGCTTCAAAACGAAAAGTTATCATGGTCTCGCGCGTAAGTCTTTTCATGAGACCTACGGTAATAGCTTCTTCCCTATATGGGAAATTCCCTAAAATTCAAACATCTAATTAAAAACGTTTTTGACTCGTGGATTATTACCTTTAAAGTAGATTATGCCCTTTTATTCATTAAGGTTTCTCAACAAGTTGTACAATAATGTGCAAGTTTAAATATGTATGTAAAAGTTTTTCAAACTATAATGGGTCTAGATTATAGACTTTCAATAGAAGTAGTTTAAATTACAGCTAATCCAAACCACTATTCTGTATTATTATTTTGTGGCCAATACGGGAAAATCATCCCATCTGGTACGAGTATCGTGATACTTTGGCAGGTTTTAACTAACATAAAAATATGTATAAGTATTGTAGTGATGTGAAATGTTCCCTCAAAAGTTCATTGATATATCAGATTTTACACATAGTTTCTCTCGTAACTAACACAAATAAATGTTATTAAACAAAGATGTTTTTGAATTAGTATTTACAATTCATTGTTGACATGGTATAAATAATTTACCCTGTTTATAAATTTAGTTATATTTTCAAAATTATTTACAAAAAATAATAAGGCTCCATTATGAGTTAATTATTTTACCTAGCCTAGCTCATTTTCAAAGGTAAATTCTCAATACTACTTAACCAAAACTTAAATGTATTAGTAAAAAGATTGCAATAGGATTTAAGTCTACGGTCAGGGGGTTGAAAAAAAACATTCACCACAAAGTGCATTGCTCATTTCTCAGAGTGTGAGCTCATGTCCGATCCAGGCAAACACATTCACTGTTCGTTGTAAGTCCGGGAGAAACCTTCACTCTTTCAACAATCCAAAGCTTAAAACTATTTACTATTCGTACAACCTGGCTCCGTAAACGATCTATAGATAAGGGAAAACTACAAGCATTACCTAACCGTTTTCCAAGAGTAACAATTAAAATGAAGATACCATTTAAACTACTACACGCACAATAAGACTTATAAGTTACTAATTGAAAATATAACTGGATTACTTGTGGTATGTATATATTTTACTAATTATAAAGTAACTAAGGGAAGTTTGAGAAATATTCGTTGAAGTCCAGTAAAATAGGGAATTTATATTAAAATCTTTAATATTGTTTATAGATACATAAAAAACCTATATATTCCCATTTTAGTTGTCTTTAAAATAAATTCCTTAACGAATTTTGAAATATGAAAAAATAGTAATGATACTTCAAACTTAGCTAATACTCAATACAAATCTTAATGACATAATTTACTGTCGTAATATGCTTTTTAATTATAACTTTTCCTCCAAAAGAAGAAGAAGAATCGAGTAAAATATAGTTTCATTTGATTTAGTTTTTATAGCCAAACAATATTAAAATCAATCAGTGCACTGAGTATATGATGAACATAACAGACCTACTGACAGTGCATAGGTTTGTTCCGATCCAATAAATCGGCGAAAGTAGCTGATATGATGTCCCAACCATGTTATAGGTATTAATTACACAGCTCTAAGTGGGTTGGGGTGGTTGGGGCTAGGGGTAGTCAGGGTGGGTGGCAGTCTGCCGCCGCGCGCCGTGCACACAACATCAACCCTCACCACTGCAATCTTCATAACTCTGGAAACAAGGTAAATAACAATTTAATTGAGTTTAAATACTAAAAAGATTGATTTAACAAACTCTCAAGATGAACGAAGCGGTTTTATAAAAAATTTTAAATTTTGTCAGCATCTATCCTAGATAGGGAATCCAATCCCGGACGATATTTTCAATCCCGGGATTACGGGATTGGAAAAAATCCCGGGATTGGCCGTAATTTTCAAAAAGCCTGGAAAAATATGCAATTAAGTGTACATTTGTTGACGGTAATTATAGTAAATTAATACTATTTGGTTTATTAAAAATACAAAACAATTATTTAAATAGCACAAATGATCAACGGTGAAAGATAAAAATCTTTATTACACTAGTAGTACAATTAAGTTTGGTCTCACACTGGTTATAGGGCTTCGGGTATGCAATAAACTAATAAAGCAACTGAAGATTGGATTTTTAACACTATTTAATAATATAAAAAATAATATATCCATTTAAATTTTCTATCTATTTAAATTGATAGAAAAACCATTTCAAAAAGTATCCATGAACAAATATTTTACCTAAAAAGTAGAAGTAGAAGTACATTTTTTTAATGTAGCTGCAGCTGCAGATGAATGAAATTATTAACTTATTACTAAGACAAGTTATGAATAAATCCTACTTGATAAAACAAAACTAGAAACAAAACTATCCTTTCAATAAACATATTACTTTGATAATAAAATAATGTAACAATTAGTAAATGATTTAAAATTAATCGAGTAAACAATACTTTAACAAAAATCCAAATGGTGTTATTTTAATGAATTTACTTATTATATTGGGTTCAAAACAAACTAAATTTGTTCTTAATAAAAAGAAAAAAAGATCAATTATCATAAAAAGGCATAATTATCTGACAAACATCACTTACTCTATTCATGTAAAATCTGATTGTTTCAAGTGACTGTAAAAAATTGGATTAAAATATAAACCTGTGGGTAATTTATAATAAATAAATAAATTATCAAATCAAGAAGTTTTGATTTATAACTTTATTAAAGTAGTTTTATGGTGATTTATTGCGGTTACATCAGTTAGAAACATCACCTGTATTGGTAACTTGAGACAATTTAGCAAATCCCGAAAATCCCGGGATTCGACGTTTGAATCCCGGGATGGAAGAAACCGTAAAATTTGGCGGGATCCCGGGATTGGATTCCCTAATCCTAGACAGTGCTGTTAAAAGTGAATTTTGTAACTAGGTATTCTAGAAGTTGGCATAGTATAAATGATCAAGAGCCAATAAAAAACAACTTGATTTTTAACAATACAATATTTAATGTTTAGTTATTATAAAATCAAATGTTAAATTATGAAGGAAGACGTTAAAGATGAAAAGGTTTTAAGAGCGACACAAAATCAAAATTCCCTTAATTTAAGTAAAATATATACAATAATAATCTAAAAATAAATAATTATACGGTTGAAGTTCTTTCATTTGCGTTGGCAGTAATTACTTTGCTGTTAAAGCAATAACAACTTCTTCCCAGTGTTCCTGCCAGCCATTTGACTAATTACAAATTATCAAAATGTATTTCTTTTTGTCGCTGCAACTAATGGCTGTGAGAATTGGACACGAAAATTACCAATAAATAGTGCGTTAAAACATTCGTTAGTTCACTCCTTAATGTTTCATATTGAGATTATTTGTCCATTGTTTTATAATAGATGTGTTATAAGCCGCTTTATACTTTAGACACAACAAAATTGAAATTAGCAAAAGTTTTAAAAATGTCGTAAGATCTTTTCATATAAAATTAGTGTTAAAGAACAACAAAAAAATAATTGCAGTTACAACGTTTAACGTGATCATTATTAAAAATAAATTAAGCATTATTTACTACACCAATAATAAGTCATCTTTATCCTTCATAAAAAGACAAATTATCCTGTAACACAGCAGAGTATGAAAACAAACCCAAATATATTCCAATGTTATTATCTCCTGATCTCAAAGTCATTACGCCTGAAAAGTGGGTGTAAACTAAAAATTTCCAGTTCAAGCTATGGTTTTACAACTTAGATGATAGATGACAGAGTTAAATTCAATAAGAAAGGAATGTTCTTCTTTAATAGCTTTTTAATTCGACAAATAATAAATAATAAATAAATTTCACCATATGTTCGAAAACAAATGTAATATAGCTGACCAAAAAACAACGTACTGCACGGAACGGTGTTATTGAGCTGTACAATTTGATTGTAAGGCTAGATCTGTCACTGTAGAGAAGAAAATAAATTCCTATATCCAACCCATTGAAATCCATATTAGTAAAAACTAATTCGAAAAAAGGTACGATACCAATACAGTTATACGATAAATCAATTTTTACCAAAAGACTAAATATTTATGTAAAAAAATACAAATAATCTAGCCTGGAGGATAACTATACTTTATTATTACAGATGTTTAACAAACAAGATGCAGTTTAGCGCAAAGTTAATGTTATGGTTGTTAAACTTTGTTGTTGAAGATATCTCCCACATGTTTATAAACTTTAATTTTAACACAAATTTACAACATTCACATTGGAAATAGGACAACCATTGGATGGTTTGATCGGTTGTCGAAGGAGTTTACTGTTTCTGATATGTACTGAAATGACATAACAACATTAATATATTAGCGAATAAAGAAAAAATAAGGGCAACGTACGGCGTTTACCGCTAAATAAAAATATCAAATTACTCCACACCGATAGCCGTAGGATAACAATAATAATAGTAATATTAATAATATATATAGTTTTTGAGCATCTTTTAATGATAAGTTAATTTTATTTCAAGGTCATAGTTTTGTGACCGATCTAAAAACAGAGTTTTGAACATTTTAAAGCCCTATTAATTGCTGAACCAGAGTTTTCCCAGAAATTCTGGGTGGAATAATTTTATTACAAACCTGAAGCACTTACTAAAATACCCCCGTTGCAGCAAACCTTCGTACTCAGCAAATTTCAAATCAATATATATGTATTCAAAACACATTAAACCATTTACCAGGATTCATAAGAAATATATTCAAAAATAAGCGATGTTTAAAATATTAATTATTCTCCATAAGAATAACATTGGGGATGAGTACGCTGGTTTGCTGCAACGTGAAGCACAAAATAATGGGTTTTTATGCAAAAATCAATATAACCATACAACCATTCTATACCACACAAGACACATACCTAGTTTCATCCATATACATTCATAAAAAATCGATATATACTATTTAAATTATTCTCCATAAGAACAACGTAGAGACCGAATAGCCAGGTTTATTGCTACGGGAACTCTCAAATAATTTATTTTTGTAAACAACAATAATCCGCAAGTAGATGAAGTCATATACCAAGTTTCGTCAGTTTATGTTCATAAATAAGTTAGATATGAAATTTTTATTTTTCTCCGTAAGAATAACATTAGACACCCCCGTAGCAGCAAACCTGCGTACTCAGCGAATTTACAATGCATATTTCTGTATCTTAATACCACTTAAAGCTACATACCAAGTTTCATCAATATACATTCATAAATAAATGATTTATGACATAATTATTCTCCATAAGAATAACATGGCGTCTGAGGATGTAGGTTTTCTGAAACAAGGTACACAACAAATGAGATGTTATACAAATTTTTCAACAACTCAACTAGGAGAAGCCACATACTAAATTTTATTCATAATTAAGGGAGATAACATTTTAATTATTCTCCATAAGAATAACATGGGGCTGAGAATGTAGGTTTGCTGCTACGGGAACTATCAGAAAACAAATCGGTTTTCGTGCAAATAACAATAGACCATAACAGTGTGAAGTAATATACCAAGTTTCGTCAGGATAAGTTGATCAGTAAGCAAGATATAGAATTTTTCTTACTCTCCATAAGGATAACATTTGACAACATACTGTGTTTAGCACTTTCAAAATATCTGTAACAAATTGAGGGAAAGCAATGATAAAAAAAACAAATTGTTTGTTTTTTAAGCTGAATTCAATGGTGAAAATTAAAACTAAAATTACTAAAGTATTATACGTAAAAAACTCAAAAACCCCATTTTCGGGGTACAAACCCCCCCAAATACCCCTTTGGAAAACCAGCGATCTGGCTGGTTTTCGAACTTAAAGTCATAAGTGTTGCTTTACATGTCTGTACTTTCATAAAAATCGGACCATTTTTACGAGAGTTACCACACCCACGGACACACACACACACACACACACACACACACACACACACACACACACACACACACACACACACACACACACACACACATATATATATATATATATACTTTTAAAACGGTAAATTAAAAACAACACATGTAAGTGATATACATACAGTTTTGAACGAATGTTGTTTTTGGCATCTGGGGACCTCAAAACGAAAAGTTATCATGGTTCCAAGCCTAGGTCTCACCATACTGACTACGGTAATAGCTTCTTTCCCATAGGGGAAATTCGCTAACAACGTAATGCGTTTAGTGCTTTAAATATATCAGTAACCAATTGACGTAGAGAAATGATCAAAACACCAAATTGTTTTTAAGCGGAATTCAACGGTAAAAACTAAAATTGTATTTAAATAAAAATTACATTTGAAAACCCTCAAAAAACATTTCTGGGGTACGCGACCCCCCCAAAACCCCCCTACGGATGGTGCGATTTGTCTGGTTTTCGAACTCGTTCAAATAAATGGTACTATACACATTTGTACCAAATTTCATTAAGATCGGAACTTATTTACGAGAGTTATCGTGCTTACGGACACATATATATATTATACATATATACAAATCTAAAGAATGGTGTTTTTGGCATCCGGGGACCTTAAAACGAAAAGTTATCATGGTCCCAGGCCTAGATCTTACCATGCCGACTACGGTAATAGTTTTTCCCCTATAGGGGGAATTCGCTAAAATAAATATTACCAAATTTAGAGCCATTTAAATTTGTTTGTATTTGTCATATTTTAGTGTTATTTAAATGACTTCTTTATACACCCTTAAAAAAAGATAAAAAATATGCCAAGAGTAGTACATAATAACAAACATGTTATACAAATCAGACCATTGGAGTTGTTGTCCCTAGGTTTGTCCAGATAGACAGACAGCCATCGCCTCAAAAAAAATTATTTTTGTTCATGGAGCACCAAAACATATACTACAGATAATTAAAATTATAAAATGTTGAAGAAAACAATACTTTTTCTATAGGGGAAAGTAAAAACAATGCGATGAAAAATTATGCCCACGACTATATTTTGTGCGTGTTAGGGGTATATCACCTAATCGTTGACTTAGGTGCAGGTGAATTATAAGGTCAATATAAGAATACAAGGCGAGAGGTAAAGAGGTAATTAACTGTAGTTTTAACATTTAATGGAATACACAGGATCTCACGTCCGATTGTCTAAAACTAACCCGATAATTTTTAATTACAAAACAGTAAGTCCATTTCAAGATAAAAAAAACAATGTTTTCATGGTTTTTGCATAGCACTTTTGTTTCTTGCTTTAAAAAAATTCAGAAACTAAGTCGTACCAAAGTATTATATTCTTTACAATGACAAAGCCAACGAGTAAGAGTGTGCACCATATGGAAATCTAAGAAATTATTGAGTGACGATTTCGCTTCACAATATTTTGATCCAACCTGTGTGCTTTCGTCCTGAACATTTTATCCGACGAAAATTTATCTTTGTAATTGAATTTTGAAAGATAGCTAAAGTCAGCGAGACGCGGGTGGACAAAGATTGTTAACAAGATAACACCCTAATTTATCGTTTGGGATCGCTTAGTTTACAACACAAAGTAGTATGATCATATGAAATAGGATCTAGTTTGATTTAAAATAACACGTTTACTTCAATTAATTTACTGTGATCGTTAATTTAGCTTTTAACATACAGTGTGTATTTTTATGTGTGCTCAAGTCTCATGATGAACACGATTTACTCTTTCGTTATTTTTTAACATGATTTGATTTGATTTTCAAAAGATGTTTGATTTAGTTGTGAAACCTATGTTTAACTAAATAAATAATAACTAACGACAGTTTAGTAGGGCAACCCTTTTTCAAAGAGTTTTTTTTATAAATATAATAAACAAATATATATGATTAAAAACATATATTACAACAACTTGATTTGATTGTTATAATTTTAGGGACCCACTTAATACCAATTCCGATAATCTTTAAAGAAGAAGCTTTGTATGAGAAATAATATGTTGGTTACTTTTCTTCCTACTAATTGATCGAAATCTTACAGTAAATGTCATGAACAAGGAACTTTTTCTCGTTCCTGATTTTATTTTACAAACAAATATTGAGGAATAGGCTATGTAAAACTGTATATTAATGTTCATAAGGTCCTAATTCACCCACTTAGGTATTGATGGAAACGCCTGATAGAGTTATGGGTGACGGATGTGCTCTCTGGCCATCAACAGGACTCTCCTCCTGACAACTCCGCTGACTGTATATAATGTTGACCAAATAGTACGTGTTCTTTGTTCTTCATACACAAACTAAATATAACGATTAAGATGCCATAGCTATAGTGTTTAAAATACCCCCGTTGCAGAAAACCTGCAAACTCAGCGAATTTCAAATGGTACTTCACTAAGTCATGAACCAACTATCATCAAAGCATTTTCATAAAAAAAGCGAGATATGACATTTTATTTATTCTCCTTAAGAAAAACATCAGAACTCAGTATGCAGGTTTGCTGCATCAATGACCACAAAAATCGGGGTTTTATACAAATGCCAATGAATCGTGACTAGATGGAGCAACATACCAAGTTTTACCAATTTATATTAAATAAAGATATCACATGTTTCTTAATCTTCATAAGAATAACATTATAGCAGCTGAGTACGCAGGTTTGCTGCCATAGGGACCACAAAAATGGGTTTTGTATGCAAATATCATTAAATCCTAACCATATGAAGCCACATACCAAGTTTCATAATATGTTCATTAATAAGCGAGATATAAAATTGTGCTTATTCTTCATAAGATTAACATTGGACAACGTACTGTGTTTAGCAATTTCAATACTGTATCTCGGCAACAAATTGACGTAGGGCAATGATCAAAATACCAAATTTTTTCAAGCTGAATCTAATAGTGTAAACTCAAGATTGTTTTTTTAAATAAGTATATATAAAAAGTTAAAAAAAACCTTTTTTTGGGTAAAAAAACCCAAAAACCCCCACTTATAATGGAAAATGATGCCTCACACGTTTATACGAAATTTCATCAAGATCGGACCATTATTACAAAAGTTATCGTGCCTACGGACACACACACACACACACACACACACACACACACACACACACACACACACACACACACACACACACACACATATATATATATGAATTTGAACGAATGGTGGTTTTGGCATCTGAGGACCTCAAAACGAAAAGTTATCATGGTCGCGGGCCTAGGTCTTACCTTGCCACCTACGGTAATAGCTTCTTCCCTATAGGGGAAATTCGCTAAAACAAAACAATAAACATAAATGTAAGAACTATTTTATAAATCGTTAGGAATATGTATGTCATTACTAAAAACTAGTTAGCTTCTCCGTCATTCTATGTTCAAGCTAAATTAGAACAACAATAAAAACACGACGTTCCGAAAATATTCAACTGAAGCATACATTTAAGAGCAAACTATGAACGTAGGATGAAATGGATGTAGGGTAAATACAAGGTTTTCAATTTTATTTAGACATCGAATTGTTCTCACATGTTTAAACTTCATGTAATATTTTAGAAACATGGCATTACGGTTTGATTTTGAAACATAGTTAAATTCAGAGAGAGTAATTTATGATTATTAAGACTAAAATTAACAATAATCGTTTTCTATATGTCACTTTTCCGTTTGTATAGTTTTAGATGTAGTGGATATATATTTTAGGTATAATTGGTATGTAAAACACGTTTAAAACGATTTAGTAGAGAAAGAGAATTGTAAAGGTTGATAGAATCCACATGATTATTAAACTGGATTTCTTCAGGGATAATTTGAATTCTTCGATATCAAGCATTCCAGTAACTAAACTGGTATTGCTCAATAATTGTAAAATCCAAATTGGTCATAAACGAAGCTGCTGTACAGGCAACAGTCTTCAAGTGAATACGCTCTGAGGCACGAAGATTTAAATAAATAACGAGTATATCGACATCGGAGGAGGGACCGCAGCTAATCGACAGAGACTATCTACTTGCGTGGAGCGTTTGTCAACAGTGTGCCACGCTTGAGTCAAACAACTGGGACAGCGCTTGCAAGTCTATCTCTTAGAGGATTGAACAGCTTATTGATACAAAATATTCGATTTGTGTTTTAAATTCTAGTATTTCCCCGCAATAGTTATTTTTATACTAAGATACACCTTCTAATTAAACATTGTAACATTTCAGTTGATTTAGTACCACTCCTTTATTGAGTGAATTCCTCCGACAGCTGTAAAATATACAACATTCTAAATACCGATATAATTTGAAAAGCTAATTATATGTCCTTTTAGATTTAATATTACAATTTTATCGAATTTCCCCTATATGGAAGAAGCTATTACCGTAGGTCTCATGGTAAGACTTAAGCCCGAGACCATGATAACTTTTTGTTTTGAGGTCCCCAGATGCCAAAAAAACTATTCGTTCAAATTTATATATATGTATATATATGTATCTATATATATATGTGCCCGTTACCGTGATAACTTTAGAAAGAAGCGCTCGATTTTTATGAAATTTGGCACTAATGTGGAGAGTAATATTTATGACTTTAAGTTCGAAAACCAGATCGATCGGTCCTTAGGAAGGGGGTTTTATGGGGGTTTAAAATTTTCCAAAAATCAGTTTTTTGAACTTTTTACCCTACAATTTTAAAAACGCTAGAATTTGGTTATAGCTATTTTATAAAGCTTAAAAAAAAATAGTTTTTTGAATCATTAAGCTAGGTTTTGTGGTTGAGGAGAAAAGTCAAAATATGTGTCCATAAAATTTCCCATCTTAATCTTACGGGAATACGGTTTGTGGATTTTCCTCAGATAATTTCACTGAAAACTCCACATTTCATTCTACCAATCAGTTTAGCTCTAAAAAACAATCATTTTGGCGTTTTAATTGTTGTTTTACGTCCAACCGTTGCAGTGATATTCAAAATGCTGAACACAGTACGTTGGCCAATGTTATCCTTATGAAGAATGAATAAAATGTTATATTTTGATTATTTATGTATGTATATTGATGAAACTTGGTATGTGGCTTCAACTAGTTGTAGAATATTGATATTGGCACAAACAAATGTTTTTTTTGATTTTTCCTGGTAGCAGCAAACCTGCATACTTGGTCCCCATGTTATTCATATGGAGAATAAGTAAAGTTTAATATCTCCCTTAGTTATGAACCTAAATTAATAAAACTTGGTATATAGTTTCACCTGGTTGGGTTATTTTGATAATTGCAAAAAAACACATATCTTATATTCATTGTTGCAGCAAACCTGCGTATCAATTATAATGTTATTCTTATGGAGAATAAATCAAATTCTATAAATCACTTATTAATGAATGTATTTTTGTGAAAGTTGGTAAGTGGCTTTAGGTAGTAGTGTTACCCAGATATATGCATTGGAAATTCGTTGAGTACGCAGGTTTGCTGTGACGGGGGTATTTAGTTAATGGTTTAGTGTTCTTTCTAAATCTACAATTTAGGTTTAAAAAAGTGATTAACATAAAGTTTACTAAGTCAGTACTAACGATTGGAATTTAATTCCTCCTCATTTTGAAAACTCACATATAAAACATAAAGAAAGTCTTTTCGAATTGAAACACAAGTTAATTTATAATATTATATTATATTATATTATCTATAATATTATAAAGAAGAGGTGGTTTCTGTCTGTCTGTCTGATGTTCCGGGTAAACGTAAAAACTACTGAACCGACTGGGCTGAAACTTTACACAAAGGTATATCTTGAACCCATGCAACACATAGGCCTATTCACTTCCCTAAAATCCCCTCGGGCTACGCCCTGTGAACGTCCTAAGTTTCAATGTTAACATTTCAGAAGAAAGTAAACATTCAAAAATTGTAATGCGAACAGCTGAGGACACTTCCATTTGACAGCTTAAAGAGCAGAAGCAAGAACATATGTTTCAAGCTAACTAAAATGCAAATTGCATTGACTGTAGACCGGGTGAAGGAAAACCTTGTGCGAAGAACGGGTT
The DNA here is from genome assembly GCA_963675035.1 of Allygus modestus. Taxonomy (NCBI): domain Eukaryota; kingdom Metazoa; phylum Arthropoda; class Insecta; order Hemiptera; family Cicadellidae; genus Allygus; species Allygus modestus. The sequence goes on from OY776112.1 coordinate 299,333,987, forward strand.
CATCGCTAGTAATATTATAAAGAAGAGGTGGTTTCTGTCTGTCTGTCTGTCTGATGTTCCGGGTAAACGAAATAACTACTCAACCGACTGGGCTGAAATTTTACACAAAGGTAGATCTTAAACCCGTGCAACACATAGGCCTAATCACTTCCTTAAAATTCTCTCGGACTACGCCCCGTGAACGTCCTAAGTTTCAATGTTTACATTTCAAAAGAAAGTAAACATTCAGAAACTGTAATGCGAACAGCTCTATGGATACTTCCATTTCACAGGTTAAAGAGCAGAAGAAAGAACAGATGTTTCAAGCTAACTTAATTACCTTTCTAACCCGTGCGAAGAACGAGTTCATTCTACTAGTTAGATATATTTTATAAGAGTACTAGCCGTTGCCCGTCGCTGAGCTTGCTCTTCACGTCGAAGTTGCTGTTGTCCTGGAGTTTCTTCTGCTCTGTGAGCTGTCTGCCGTAGAGCTTGTTGAAGCCTTCTAATTTCCATTCGTGATGAAGTTTTCTGACTTCTATCTACGTTATTAAATCGGAATTTTTTCGAACTTTGTAACAGGTTTGATTTTCGTTTTCCTGGCATTATATAATGCAGGTAACTTCGTGGTTAAACGTGCATCAGAAGTGTAATCGATAATATAAACAAATAAATATACACAACATCTAAAATGCAGAACACCTGTTTCAGTTATCAGTTCATCTGATCCAGTAAATGTTAATGCCCATACCATTAACATGGGATGTATAGTGGCCATTGGGGCAAAGCCCTAAAGGAATTTTAAAACGTAAATAGGTCTAAATGTTACTTTAGGATGTTAGCTATTTCATACAAAATATCAGCTCAGTCGGTTCATTAGTCGTGATTGAGCCCCAAATAAATTTACAAACAAACGCACAAACTATCTCACAAAAGTTCAACTTAATAACATTAGTATGATATGATAGCTACTGGATCCACTCAGCTGAATAATATAGACTGATAGCTAATACAAATAACTTAAGTCTGTTCCCATTGCAATTATCTAGAACTCCAATCCACTGGTCAATCCACTGGGACATTCAGAAATAGTCTCATAAAATTTAATTTTATTAGGAACAAGCTGGCCCGACAGACGTTGTCCTGTCCTAATGTTATTGAATTTGTTTTATGTAAAATACTTTTTCATTTTCAAGATGAACTCGTTCGCTACGCTCACTAGCCTTTTTTTATATAGTGCTAACTTCGGCATCGAAATAAGAGTTTGAGTTGTCATTCAAGTAGATTTGTTATTTCCATAGTGAACATATGTTTATACCTTTCAAGTATGTTTAGAGACAACCCTTGTTAACAGCTGTTTGGTGTAACTAACTGAACTTTGATCAAATCAATGGGATCTTTGATTGCCAGTGGGACAGAGCCCTTAGGTCGGATTACAAATTTTCTGTTATGAAAATCTTGTCCTAACTTTACCGATCACAAAAAAAAAACTATTCAATTTGGTGCACTCATTCTCATGTTATGGCGTGACCAAGGGAAATAGGGATTCATCCTGTATAATAATAGCGTGTACAAGGCAACGTGTAACCACCTATTCCAAGTAAACTGCTAAACGTTGCCAGGTTGGCGTCAAAAGATTTCTTTCAAGCTCAGGATGATGAAAACATTACGATATCCTACATTTATTTAGTTTTAAGTTTGTAATTAACATAAACAAAGTCTTTTTTGGCCTTGTTTTATTTGCAATCATTTTTTTTACCATGTGATCCCTACTTTGCATCCAAAATTTAATTAAATATTTGTTGAAATAAAAAATTCAATACAACAGCTGAGTAAAGTTAAGGTTGTTTTTGTAAACAAAGCAGACAACTATTCCTAACTAATTTTAGGTTTTTGGATTGAAATTTACAAGCAGTAAGGAACAGAAATTCCATGCTGAATGGGAATAGAGTTTATAATACTGTACAAAAGTGTCAGCAAAGTTCAATTCAGATTTGTTTATTCTATATTTACTATTTATATTTCAGATTTTTTTACTTTTACTCTTGCAGCGAAATTGGGTTTTACCACTGCTAATGGAACCAGAGTAGATGATTTTCCTTTTATAAAGCCTGGGTCTCACAAAATATGACAACAGGGTGGCATTCTAGTGGTTCAGAGCTGGAATTTTAGTTTTTAAGGTACTTTTTAAAGTTTTGTGTGAAACTGAATTAAAAGCTTTTTTTAAACATCGATGATAGCCAATATACTCCCTAAAGTAGTATAGTGATTTGTGTATGAGTACATAAAAACATGACTAAGACACAAATACAGTTAAAAGTGGAGGAAAAAATGCGAAGGTAAAATCAACCAAATAAGGTTTGTGAAGGTTAAGGCGATTGATATAATCCAGTAAACTATATTTCAGTTAATTATTTCAAGTTTAATATTCCGATTCAGTTTTGTTATCTAAAAAATTTAGTTAGATTTCGATTTCATGTGCTGTATTGGCTGAAACTGGATGAAACTCTAGTAAGAAATTTAATGCAATGGATAAGAATAGGACTATTGACCTATCCCATTAGGATTGAATACAATGTGAAATAATTTCCCGTACATTTTATAGCTAACTAGAATTTCCTTTGCGCAGCTTGCGCATCCTGTTTCGAGAAGCGTAAATAGTAAATAGTAAACAAAAAATGACAGACTGTAGTTATATATAATCCTTATTACAACTGTTTATTTAATTGAGTTGAATTAAGAAAAAAACTTGTGACATAAACCAAATAAAACTCTCACCCATATGAATAACATGGGGACTTGGAAGTCACATGGGGCAGCCCTGTGGCCTAAATCGAAAATCTAAAGTCCGTTTGCACATCTGCACTCCTAGACGCGCTGTTTGGTGTATAAAATGTGGGGGTGAATCATAAAACAAAAAAGCCTTATTGTTTACAAAGTTTGCATGTAGCGTATTAATAATATAGATAGATAAATTATGTCTTTTTGTTGGTCTGTCTTAGATAGTTTGTATTTTAGCAGTTGAAATACAATTAAATGTTGGTAAAAATGGTAAATATGTAGATTGTATTTTGTATCTATTAGTTATAAAAGCAGTGTAAGTAGTTAGGTTAATTTGTATTAAAAATTTGAACCCGATTAACAAACCTTTAAACACTTTATCTGCATGCAGATTTTAAGAAAAAAATTTGGCTTGAAATGACACCAAAATGGGTTTGATTCAACATCCAAAACTAAACTAATAACAAAGTTTAAACTAACCCCTTTTGGGCTATTGCATGCATGCGTAAAATGTATTTCGTAAAAAGACACTTTTTTGAATTTAGACACTCTCTAATTAATATTATAATATTCATTATGTTGGGGCGTTTTTACAATAATATCTTTAAATTTTGCACGGCGGATTCCCATTTTGTTACATGCAATTCAAAATTAGCTTTTTAAATATACATTGTTAAGTATTTAAATTTATTTTATAACTACCGGTAGTGAACAACACTTTTTTAGTTTGTATAAGCCCGAAATTTTTGACGGGTTATAACAGATAGTTTTTATATATTAAGATGTTTTAACTTGTGACAGTTTAAGGAAGTTTTCATCAAATAAACGTGAAAGGCCAGATTTTTCACTCAAATCCATGATTTTGAAAGTCCTTTGACAACCAACACGGTGGTGGGCGGTCACTCAGACAAGTCTGAGGGAACGAATTAATCGGTGAGGGCTGAACTGGTTTGATCCTCGTGCAATTTAGTTCCAACAACAGATTGCCATTCCCGACGTAGTTGATCTACTGGACATGTACCTGCCATTTCATTAAATCTATTACAAAGTTTAGATTGCACTTCGAGCTTCTAGGACACTGTTGAATATTTATCGTGAATTGCATAACCTAATATAAATGACAAATAATGGGATTTTCAAAAGGATTTTTTATTATTAGTGCTTGAGTTTAGTAATGAAGGAAGCTGTATTGTAGATTTGTTCATAATATGTTAATAATTTTACTTTCAATTGCTGTAATATAAGCTATTGTACACAATAGAATGTGTTTTGGCCTGATATAGTATGTAAATTGTAAAATAATGTATGTCTATCAAGAAACAGCTATAAACGCTGGGCATAATTTTAAAGCTGTAAAATTATATAGAGATTATATGAGTTAATGTAAGCAAAATCGTCTCTAGTTAGGTATACAGAGAATAGCATTAAGGGTGCACCCTAGCTGCCTTCCGCACGCTAAAGTAAGGGGTTTGCATCTCCCACATTGTAGGCTCAATTGTTAACTAATTAAAAATATTTTGTTGTTATTTCATTCACTAAATGTTAATCTAGGTATCATACGATTTCAAAATAAGTGGTAGGTCATTAGTAAAGTTTTCAAATTAAGCGTTTTTCTAAAGCATAATAACGTAAGAAGAACAATTATTTTTGAAAAAAGGACCCGTAAAATATCTAGATTGGAATCTGAAAAGTGTGAAACTGCAAATAGTTTGGTAGAAATATGTAAAATAACAGTGCGATCGAGGAGAACAAAATGGTCTTCAAACGTAAATATGCATGTCCGTGCTTGTTGACGCTACATGGCCGGCGCGGCGCCAAACAACAATAATTCAATCTGGGGTAGGGCGCACCCTTAAATCTGCTGTATTAAGAAAACTGCGCACAGCCAGTCGCTGAGTTTAAATATATTAGAGTGAAAGTTGAGTCCAATGTCAAATTGAAAATGAATATTTGATTTGAACATAGAAATTCGATATGAGCAAGATTTTAGTGTGTATTTATTAAAAGTGTGAGTTCAATATCCATCTTGTAGGTATAACAGTGGAACAGATAAAGTGTCACTAATATATATATATATATATATATATATATATATATATATATATATATATACCGGGTGTCCAGCCTAAAGTGTTACAATAGCTGACTTTTTTATTTTATGTCTGACAGTAAACTTCTTATGGGGGACCCCCTTTATTTTTTTATGCTGCTTCTAAGTATGTATTTCAATTATCGAAATTTCTCGCCATTTTTCCAATATGGCGGACAACTTTGTTTTTTCTTATGGAATACCCTGTATTTTATTATGATTTTAGATAGCAAACGAGATTTTAAAAGTTTTTATTCTTGGTATTTTTTTCCTAAACCTAATGAATGAGGCTCTAGAGACACTAAAATACCATTTTTAAGTAAATTCAGTTTTAGTAGTTTTTATTAGTTTTTAGTTCTGAAAAATAGTTAAGTTAAAATTAATAGTAAAACACAGCTTTTAAATGTGAATTATATTGCTTATCTTTATTTATTTACAGTTTAAAACACTTAGATTATATTATGTACACGTTCACAACAACAGAGCTCAATTTTCCTAGTTCTACTTAAGATGCTCAAACAACTGTCCATGTTGCTCAATACACATGGCCAAGCGCTCTTCATGAGCTCTTTGCGAAATAATAATAGTTTGTTCATTTATGTCACTGCAGGTGGCTTGGATCCTGCACTTCATGTCTGCAGGTGTCGTTGGTCGGGTTTTAAACACTTTGTCCTTAATCGCACCCCAAAGAAAAAAGTCCAGTGGTGTGAGATCTGGTGATCTCAGTGGCCATGCAACTGGGCCTCCTCTCCCTATCCAACATCCTTCAAACACATCATTGACGGTTTCTCTGGCCACTGTGGAGAAGTGTGGTGGAGCACCGTCCTGCTGGAACCACATATCCATTCTGGCCTGAAGGGGAAAATTGTCTAGAAGAACAGGAAGATGGTTTTCTATAAAGTTAGCGTAGTCGATCCCGTTTAGCGGGCCATCGAAAAAGTGAGGCCCAACAATTTTGCCTTCGAAAATACCACACCAAACATTTAATGACCATTTTCTTTGGTTATCAATGGTCTGCATCCAGTGAGGGTTGTCAGTAGACCAATAATGCATATTATGTCTGTTCAAATGTCCGGTACTGAGGAACGTTGCCTCGTCTGAAAATAAAACAGTTGACAAAAAACGAGGTTGCAACTGGATTTGTTCTGTCAACCATGTGCAAAATGCTAACCTTCTAGGGTAATCAGTTTCTCGTATCTCTTGGTTAAGAATGACATGATATGGGTGAAATTTATGTTTCCGTAATATTACTGAAACTGAACTCTTACTTATGTTTGTATACCTCTCAATTTCTCGAGTAGAGAGGTGCGGGTCAACCATAACTGAGGCTAAAACATCTGCTTCTGTATCAATATCGGTGATAGGATGTGTTCGATTCCATTTTCTAGGACCCAAGTTACCTGTTAAACGAGCTTTTTTTCAAGGCGTAAAAAGCTCATACCTGATGGATGCCGACTGTTAGGAAAACGAGTGGCATACAGTTCAGCTGCGGATCTTGTGTTTTTGTGGCATTCCCCTAAGATTAATAACATATCCACTTGTTCGTAAAAGTCATTGTAACAATAAAAAAAACACTATTACAATACACAGTCACATTAAATTGTACTCTTAAGACAGTGCATAAACACAACAACGAATAAACAGGAACAGGAAACCTCATACTTTTGATTTACTTGAACATGTGTAATTACCATTGTTGCACAGCTGTGACTTTCGACCGTATGATTCTTGAAGTTACAGTGAAATTAAACCTTAAAAATGCTCTAGAGCCTCATTGATTAGGTTTAGGGAAAAAATACCAAGAATAAAAACTTTTTAAAATCTTGTTTTCTATCTAAAATTATAATAAAATACAGGGTATTCCATAAGAAAAAACAAAGTTGTCCACCATATTGGAAAAATGGCAGGAAATTTCGATAATTGAAATACATACTTAGAAGCAGCATAAAAAAATAAAGGGGGTCCCCCATAAGAAGTTTACTGTCAGACATAAAATAAAAAAGTTAGCTATTGTAACACTTTAGGCTGGACACCCGGTATATATATACAATTTATTAAATAAACCTCCGTTAACAACTATTTTAAGAAAAGAGCTAACTAAAACGATTCGAATCACAAAACCAGTAGAATAATTAACATACTATTAAATGTATAACAAGGACATGTTGAAATAAATAATGTTAAATTTTAATCGTTATATTTGTATTGTGTGACTTTGGTAACTCATTTTTTAATATTTGAATTAGTTGTATTGTAATAGATCTGCAACTTAGTCAATGAATTAGAATGCACAATTGTGTAACATGCAAATGTTCAGTCTAATCCGTTTGTTTTGAGCAGTTGGAGGTTGGAATGACGTTTCGTGGAAACATTTACTCTGAATCCTTTAAAGGATCAACTGCGCCATCCTTTTCGACGAATCCACAATGAATCCCACCGTCCCCAATTTGTGCGACCTTTACACGTCTTCTTAGAATAATGATAAAGTTCGTATTTCCTTCCAACATTAATTGTGGTTGGCTGATGATCAAATTAATAATCCAAGACTTTTTAAAACAATAATTTTATTGACTATATTTTGTTTATTTGTGAATTCAGTAGGGACTATTTTAGACAATATAAGAGCGTCAAGTAATCCGTTATAAGATAACACAACAGCTTTAGTCCCTAGTACCCCAGCTTTGGTCTCTAATACCCCAGCTTTTGTCCCTAATACATCCAGCTTTGATCCCTAATAAACCAGCTTTGGTTTAATGTAGTATATACCACAAAGTAAGGCTGAACATCTAAAGTAAATTCTAGTTCCATTTTACGTAACAATTTTATTATGATTCTTTACTACAGTTAGGTGGGTTTATCAGATTATAGTAAATTTGTGTTAGCTAAATTTTAATTAGTATTCGTATACAAAATATATAAGGTGCACGGGTTTCTTACCTTTACAAACATTAATTTCCAAGTTTAGGTTTTTATTACAATAAAAAAATAGCAATTATAATTTATGACCGTGCTTAGTATTAAACCATCTGAGAATTTTCTTAAATTATATCAATATTTGAGTTTTAGAGAGTTAATAATGTTAACAGATGTATTTTGTCTGAGGTATAGCATATAAAAACAACATATTTTTAGCAACACGTTTAGGAATGGTAAGATTGCCAATGAAAAAACTGAAATAACAAAGCATAATTTTTCAGAAAATACGTCCTCTTTTTGAAGTTAAACTGTGTACTCTACCCTCATTTATGCTTATTGCCATCTACACTCGAAAATAATCACACATAAATTATCTGAAACTAATTCAAGTTCTCCAGTGCTTTTAATACCTTCACATCTTAATTGAATTTTTGAACACTGGCAGGCAGAGACAATTCGTCGAGGATTTAAAATTAAAATTAATATTCAATTATGCTGTTACAAATGCCCTTTTTTTATTTAGTGAAAATAATTGAAGTTAACAAAACTAAGCTCGTTCCACTTTACCTTCTCATAATATTAACATAAAATAATAATACCTTCTTCCTAAAAAATAATATCATTATCATTATTGCTACCCCTTTTACTTATACAATATTTTATTAATTCGGATTAGGTAGGAGATAGAAAGGATTACTCGTTCTGGAGCTCATTCCCCATACTCTTGAACCCTTTAACATAAAACAAGCGCAATCCGCGCTATAGAAATTGCTTCGAACTAATTTCTCAATTTTAGTTATTGACAACGTTAATTTCCCCAACTTTTACTGCATTTTATTTTACTGTACAAAATACTCGGTAGCCAGACTCAAAGTTATTATAAAAGAAATCTAAAATGTACTAAATTATCCTTTAAATTCACCTGAAAAGAGAATACATAATTTATACACTCCTGCTACTATAATTTATACAAAGTGTTGAAAATACCTTCAAAAAGGGTGAAAGCTACGAGACCAGTGATTCAGCCGACGACGAAGACCGCCGACCAGATGCTCACCAACGCCGCCTTCTGAATGAGGAGTCCCGTCCTGGTAGGGTTACCCCCTCTTGCTGTCTTATATAACTTAATCCTGTCCAATTATAGTTTTAGCAAGATTTAATCATGACTATTATCTACTGTCCTGTATATACTGGCATACTGAGTCATTGTTTGACTTACCGAGGTTTACTTGAGCTTTTAAAATATTGGCAAAAATTAAATTGAACGTATTTTATAAAAGAACTACATTAATGTACCAAATAGCAATTATGGTACAACTGCTGAACATTGTTAAGGATTTTACGTCTACAACTTTGTACATATCCACTGGTACTCTCCAGCTGAAACTTATTACTGATTATACTTTACAAAGAAATATTGAAGAATGGACGTTATAAACTATAGTAATCAACTTTATTAGGGTACACTTCACCCACTTAGTCCTATATTGGTGGGAACGTCTGATAGAGTTACGGGTGATGGATGCGCTCTTTGGTCATCCATCAAGAGGACTGTTACTCCGACTGTTGTTTATAATGATGACGACATATTAGCTGTTATTTGTCCTTCCTACATAAAATATAACAACATTATACTACCAACATTTCATAAACGCAGGGTGTGTAAATAATCTTTTATTACATCCCGTAAGTAATAACAACACGTAATATGCTAATCAAAAAGTTGAAAAATAAAACAAAAACATGAATGATGATTTTAAAAATCGTTACGAAGCGTATATGATGTGTATCTACTTGGATTTATCGAACTAGTTTACATCTCGGGTACTTTATATGTAACTCAATTGAGGTTTGCATTATGAAATTCTGCAAATAATCTTATTTACTTACCAATAAGGCACATTTAGTTTTTTGGAGTGAACTTTGAACTTTGAGTTTAAAATAATATAATATTAAACATGGTTTTTTAGTTATGAAGGCAACCACGATTTTAACCAATTGTAAAATAAAACAAAAAAATTATCTTGGTCATGTGATCGTAAACGAAGCTGTCATACAACAGCCGTCTCCAAATGTATACTCAGAAGAACACAGTTGACAATATGTTTGAAAGCTAAAAAGTACTAAGTTTACAAAAATGCTATAATCACGGCTTTATTGTGATCAAATAATAATTTCTGTAGTCAACGGTAAAGTGTTTTAATGCGTAATTTAGGGTAATTTTGATTTTAAATTAATTAAAATCTTAAAGAAAACATCACGGAACCTCTTAGAAGTAACATTCTCATTTTAATTTCCCGTCTTGTTACAACAAAATTCAACATCTGTAACAGCACGCTTATAAGAGAGGATTTTCGAGTAGGCGCAAAAGAAGGTAAGCGTTTTCAGTATTTAACAGTGTTACGTGGTTTTTACCGAACTCACAAGAAAGGCCAATTTGTTTACTTTAATCTTTGAAGTGGAAACTCCTTTGGCAAACAGCAAGATGGTGGTCAGCAATTCAGAGAGCTTTGATGGGGCAAATCGGTGAGGTCTCTACTGGTTTTATTGTCATGCTATTTAATTCGAAAATTAGGTTGTCATTCTTGTCACGTTTTATCCAGTAACATGTATCTACTATTTCATTGAATGCATTACAAAGCTAACATATAATATTGTTATATTGCAAAAGATTTACATTCCATTTAAACGAAAAACAACCTATGTTAAACGTGGGAAATAAATAAATATATTTTTAATTAGAGGGATTTATGAATAGATTGAATCCAATAAGTAATATTTCGGTGTAACAAGTATTAGTTGCTATATAGTATTAATATTGCTGGTATAGTATGTTATTTAACTCACTCATCACACAATTTTTGAGTAATTTATTTTTCTACAAAATACGAAGGAGTGCAGGTCAGCTTTTAATTAGTGATATATAGTGATTTAGTTAAAAATAATGATATTGAAGGTGATGATATGTATTCATAACAGTATGATACTCTCAGTAAAACAGATTTCTATTAAAAGACTGTAATCATATCGATCCGGGAGGCCACTTTAGTGCTATCATAGTAAAAGGACAAAGTGGTCAATTGAATTAATGGCTATCAAGAGCAAGCAAGTAGCCTCTGGTTTTACCAGGATTACAAGTAAAACCGGGTTATTCAGAACAGCGAGATTATCAGATTAAGACTGATAAATATATTTAGGACTGAGTATATTCCAATGTAAAATTGGAAATGGATAATGTATTTGACAAATTTAACTTTTACGATAGTATATTTATTCCTTGAGATTTAAAAAGGTAACAACATAGCTATAAAAATATAACAGTATATTGAAACTCTGATTCCATCAAATAAAATCGAATTCATTTATTAAAATCGTTTAAATTTTTAAGTTATTATATGGTATAATCGTACACGAAACCAACACAATGTTTCAACTATGTATTTTTAAGATTTAAATTTGTAATTATATGTTTAATAGCAATTTGTAAGTTAGACTTGGCATTATTATTAGTTGTATTGTAATTACTCCCAAAATTCCTTACTCAATTGGAAAATTTATTTATTTTAAATTTATACTTTTTGAATTTTTCCCAATTTATTATTTTTAAGACAAAAGAGTATACCTGAAATAACGATTTGTTGGAACATTTATTTCGCATCCTTTAAAGAATCACCTCTGCAAATTGTCTCGGATGGAAAAATCTTGGAATAACTTAAAAGTTTCCATTCCTGTTAGAATGTTACCTTGGGAGGCTGACGAATACTTTAACTTTCAGAAATTGGTATTTTTAGTTGAATGTGATTGTCAGCTATAAACACTGTTATGTATAACGTATTAAGGAGTTTAATTGAAATAATACAGATAATATGTACACTAAATATTTCAAGTAAGATGAATAATTAGTAAATTAAGAGTAAATACACCACGGATTTAACCTATTACAAATTCCTGATGATGAATTAACAAAACATAAATTATTTTATCTCTCCACATGTTTATATGATTATCTTTCTACTCCGGTTTTCCTCGAATTATCCAGCTGGATGGATATTAAAGTTGTCGTTTAGCCAATTAAGGGCACGAAAGAGGGTTTTAAGTTTAATCCTGCCATGGAACCTCGAAATAAGGCCTTGGACATTTTATGGTCTGTTATTGGTTTGGTAATGAGACCGTGAGCTAAAAGATAAACAATAAGAACCACTTTAGGCGTTCTTTTCTCAGGATGACTAAAACATAAAATAGCTCAACTCTGAAAGTCCCAGATTGGCTAACTGCATTTGACTCTTCAAATTTTAAGACATGTTTATTTCGTTCCCATTAGGAATGCATGTTGTGTTTCAACAACAAAAATTGAGTGTTAGAAAACAATTTGTAATGAACTACAATAATACATGTAAATCCTTACTTACTTAGTTGGTTCAAGGACATTCAGTTCGGGTGTGTAAAGCACTGCTTTATAACAGTGGGATTTACTAAGTCATTTACAATAATTACAAGTGAATAAATTAAAACTAATTTTAAAGGAACTTTCATGAAGAAACTTTTAGGGGAAAACTCCAAAACAAATGGAAGCATCCAGTACCGCAACGTCTATGGAGTTTTATATAAGTGAAATAGACACAACATGAATCGTACGTCAAGCATAAAAGCATAAAGCATATTCATTAAAGCATAAAAGTAATGAACCCACCGTCTTCTTATACACTCACTGATAAACATGCAATCCATCGAGGTCACATAGAGCTGTTTTGTAAGACGTAGTATGAAATGTTTCAAGTGATGATCAGATTGTTTTGTAGCATGTCGGCTTCATATTATACGTTAAAGTTCGTGTGCAACCTGCCGTCCTCTTTTTTGCGGCGTGTCTAAACCATCTATATACATTTCCTAAAGGAATAACGTTTGATTATACTAATATAAACATATAGTTTATGTCTCAAATCTGATGTCAAATGTTCCAGGGAGGACCCAGGATGGAGTGAGATGGGCGGGGCCGAAGTACCACAGCAGGAGTGGCCGGAGCCTGAGGCCTCGCTGCCGGCCCCTGAGCTTGCTGTTGACGTCCTCGTCAAGCCTCAGGCCTCGCTGCATGGTCAGTTCTATCTGGAATGTACTCTAATCCCACGCTTTAGTTATTTTTTATAAGTCACGAGTCTTCTACATATTTAATTAGTCCTTGGTTACGGTGTTTGAAATAATTTCACTTACGAACTAGGATAATCTTTAAAACATTTTCGTTTTCAATCTAAGCTCTTTATATTGTAAATTATCCACTCATTCATGCATGCTATTATAAAAAAGAACGTAATGTTTTCTCTGGTCATAGATATTTCACTCTAAAACAAAACCCCTGATGCAATTGAGCTGGAATTTTACATAAATGTAGGTAGTACATATAGGCTCCGTATTCATGTTCTAAAATAATTAGGACTCTACCCCACAAGTTTCAAAGATTCTAATGTTGTTTAAATTATATTTAATTTTATTTGAGCAGAATATTTAATTATTTAGATGTTCATTACGCGCAATATTTTAAAAGGTAACCACAGAATGCAGTTCACACCTGTTTTATATCCCCGGGTAAAACCTGAAACAGAAGGTAGTTTGTAATAAACCAAGATATGAATATGAACAATTGATACTCGGTATTTGATTGTACATTGTCCGGTTAATTATCATCTAATTTTCATAAAACCACCACATTTTCAAAGGCTTTACAGAGCAAAATGAAAGATAATATTTTGCGCTTTTATATTATTGACAAAATGTTTAGTGTTTTCTTTAAGACAAAAAGACTTGTAGTAGTCGAGTTTTTAAAAATGTAATTGTCTGTTTCCCCAGACGTGGTGATCCCCGCCACCGTGGTCGCCGCCGCCGTGGTGGCTGTGGTGGTGGTCATCATGTACAAGCTGTGCCGGCGAGTCAAGGATCCCGAGACAGACTCCCTCAACCCCAGCATCGTCGTCTACCCGTCCTACCAGGGCTCCACCCCACAGTTTTTGTAAGAATTTGGAAAATATTTGTGTTTTTCTTCGGGTTGTATAGTAGTGTTTAATTCAAAATTGTTCAGGTTCGCAAGTATGTTTATCCTGGAAATAAGTTGCGAAAGAAATTGCTCAAGCGCTGATTCTTCTGAGATGCTAGTGGTTTCTGGTTTAGTCATTAATTTTGCTGCGAACAGATCGGCAAAGTTCTGTATATATGGAATTGCACTTGTATTTTAGGTTGTTAATTACAAAATTACAATATATTGTTAAATATAAACAATTATTGCTTAAAAACAATTATTTTACTGCGATACATCCTTATCGTTTGATACGTAACACTTACTTTATTCTGATTGATTTTGTGTCGGACAAACAAATAATGTCAGATATTCAGTAGCTAACAGTTGCACCTTTGCCTGTTATTGCTGTGGTGAAATTACTAGTTTGGATTGTCTAAGTGCAAGGATGTGATTGTTTAAAGCGATTGACTCAAATTTTGATTCCATACATATATTTATTCTAATGTTTTATACTGTAAAATATTGTACTGGACATCGTGTTTTAATTATTAGCTCCCTTAGCAGTCAAGAAATTTGTTTTATTAATTGGTTGTACACATTTTACAAAATAATTGTCCTGCAGATAGAAAATAATAATAGATAGAATAATAAAAAGCAAAGAGCTTTTATTTGTTTCAAATCCTTCCTTAGTAGTAAACTTTGCCACTTATAAGTTATGCAACAACTGTGTTTTGAAAAAGAAGTATAACAATTGAACTCGTTTGTTATCTCAGAGCTTCTCGGCTCCAGATTCCATCTTCAGAGCTGATTACCTTGAGGACAAAGCGTGCTTTATTTGTTCTTTGCATATTTGAAACTAATTATAAAAAGGTAAAGTTTAAGTTACTATACACTAGTGTTGAATAATTCCACCCACCAAATAGTTACTTAGATCTACCATTCGGGAAAACAAGTTTTCGGCGAAGTAACATTTTTTCTCCATTTTCTAAATGAAAATTCAAATTCAAAGGCAAATGAAGACTCATTAAAATCTTGAAGTGCAAAACCAACTAATAACTTAGGTGTAGTCCTCTTTACTCTGAGGACGAAAATAAACAATATACAGCATACATATTTTAGTTTAACCATTTTGTATCTTCTTCCATTGTTATAGTTATAGTTAAGCCTTATTTTTGTAAGGTTTAACTTTCTTTGTGTCTCCGATCTCCGGCAGAACCAAACGAGTTGAATAGAGGATGGAAAACTGTATGAAATTGTATCTGTAAGATTTAGATATAATGTCTTCTGGTATAAGACTTTGGTGGAATTATTTAATTTTAAAACAAACGAATATCAATATAGAAAATTAATTTTACTAAATGAGCTTTTCTAAGACGAAATTTTATTCAGGAGTGGGAGTTCTCCATGATAAAGAATGATAGTAAAATTTACATCGTTATTGGGGGTTGAGGCAATGTTTTAGAATAAATTCCCTATCAGGTATTTAAAAGAAAGAAACTTTTCGTAAAGAAATCAACCTTCCTATGAGTCATAACTTATTTAGTATAATACGTTTTAATAAAAAATGTTTCGAGAATTATGCAGTAAATATAAATTAAGGATATCGAAAAATGTCTTTAAGTGGACAGTGTGGCTGATTTCGTCATGCGTTTATTTTTTAATTACTTAATCACTTAATGTCTCTGTAAGACACCGACGCAACTAAGACGTATTTTAAGGCAAATATGAATGAATGATGAGTGTAGAATGGGTAAGATGTCTTGTGTAGCCTTGTTACTAAGACCGAATTCTTCTTTAGCCAGGATAATCAATGCCCACTGACAGCTGGATCCAGTATCACACCTTCACACCATTTTCTCAGGATTTTGCTCAGGATCGATCTGGCGAACTTTAGAACATGGTAGCACGCTTTGCACTGTGCTCCCCAGCCAATTTATTACAATCATATTCTGTAAAATAAAACAAATTATCCTTCAAACCTTTTTGCAAGTCTCTAATGTTTATCAATGCGTTATCAGGAACAAGGACATTGAGTTCGCGCTGCCGCAGCTGCGCCACTCGGAGTCCCTGGACGAGCTCCTGCGAGAGCCAATCAACAGCGAGGACAGCGAGGGCGAGCCTCCACCCCTGCTGGTGCCGCGGGCCACAGGCCAACGGTCAAACTCCTTCAGTATGTACTGTATGTATGCGTTGCATGTGTTGCGTGGCGAAGTGGTAAATGTATGATCAACTGATGATTGGAACTCATAAACGCGAGTTGTCAATAGTCTGAAAACAAAATATCCACTAAATTAGTTACACTGTGTCTATTCCATTAGTGAATTTGAAGTAAGTAAGTCCAGGAATGGCCCTTGAGGTCCAAAACCCATTAATAAGGGCCTAGGAACAATTAATTAGCGACCTTTCTATACCATGATAGAACATTACAAATAAAAAAATGTAAGCCCTCTCACATAATTCTAGGCGTAGCACATATATTTACTGAGTTATTAAAGTAAATTGTCTTAACACAGTGCGTTGGCTCATGGGGATTTTTCATTAAAAAGACTGTTTTTATTTTAATATTGGCGCAGTTTATCTTAAGTATTTTAAGCTTTTTTTGGGCACCACCCACCTTACGTGGCGTTGTTCAGCGGAGACTGATAGAAGTCCTCTTGTCAGATATTGAAAGCACAACAACACAACACGAACACACACAAATAAAAAACAACACCAAAGTAAGTCCCGACGTTTCGTCAGACTAAAACAACCGCTGGTTTGCCTCCGCTGGACAACGCTACATGAACCTGAAAGTGGGTTGTGCCCAAAAATAAGTTCAAAATAATTAAAATACCCGAACTAAACATGTCTTTTATAGAAAGTAGTTCATTTTGAAATTAATTTATAATTATAATATCTGTATTATATGTATCATCCCCAGAACACAGAATAAAGTAGGAGGAGGTTCAGTCAGGATCAAGGTCAGTCAGGTCCAGGCATTGGCCTACCTTTGATCCTGACTGGACCATATTCTGCACCAAATTACTATTGCATGTAAATAAAACCACGGACATCAAAACAGCTAAAAAATAAAAGGGATTTCAATATCCATTATAATTGGGATAAGTGCATGTTTCAACACCGTATTTGATTTTTTAAAGTTTTAATGCGGAAAATTTGCTTCCCTCGCGTCAGCGTGCTGCGTGCGAACTCATTAAAAGATAGTTAAACACGTTTTCCTTACAGAATACATATAGTCCAGTCAAACTAAAACAATTGAACCGTCAACCTCAGACAAATTGCTTCAGAAGCGTTATTGATGGAATTTATATACCTAAAAATTGTGTATTTAAAAAAATCCAAAATCCACCAAAATCCGACCATGGGAATACTCCTAAATCTTGGATTGAAAATGGCGGCTCTTTTTTGTAAATTATGTGTAAAAAGTCGATAAATAAGTCGCTCATCGTTTTATAAATATCACTGACAAACACTAAAAACTTGGTAGACCTTAATCCATTTTGAATAATTATATTTTACGACAGGTTTTAGCCTTTTTATTATTTTTCAGGGACGACCCTCATAGGAAGTCGTGAGAAATTTAGTGTAAGCATAGGTCAACATAAAGCTAATTATAAACGTCTCGGTTAGGTGAACTCATTGCCACAAACCTGACCTTAAACGGACAATCGAGCCAAAAATGTTAGCCCGTCAAAGTTTTAATTAACATGTTTAAGAGAATTTGTAATAAATCTAATTACAACATTGATTAAATTAATCAAATTTAAACCGTACCAACTATAAGGTTAGTATTTTGAGGTCGAAAAAACGTATCAATATGCTACAGAATGTCATCGGTTCATTCAAGATAACCCCTATTCCCTATTACCCCACAATATTCGACACCCACTAGCGCCAGAATGGCTGTATAAAATGATTCATTGTCCTTGTAAGTCGAAATGCACAACAAAGTGATGCGGATGTAAAAAAATAGCTTGTTTTTATCAGCATATTGCAGGGAGTGTTGGATCAGTGGGTGTGTGTCGTGTGATAACGTCTCAGTTATTTAAGACATTTACTATGATTCAAATGAGTAGCTTTATAATTAGGTCCTTGCTGTGCGTTCAAACTTTTACAGTAAGCAAGTAAATAAAGTAAATAATAAAATCCACTTTTTTAACTACAACCTAGCGATTAATTGTATGAATACGGGTTTCCCAACAGTAGTCACTATCATTAAAGTAATTTCCATTATGGGTAATTTTATGTGCCATTATTAGTTGGCTGTTGGCCAACGTTTTTAGTACATTAACATTGTATTTCGTAATGCAAAATCTAGACAAATCTCGTCCTCCATTTGCAGAAGTTCAATTTCTCTGTCTAATTTTTGCAGCAGGGTGGTTTGACTTAGGAAATTCTGCTTAGTAAATATCATTATAATATAGTTAAACACGTTGGAAAAGAAAAAGCTAATAGGCTAACACAACAAAATATATAAAATATTATTCTTAGTAATTATTATAATGTCAATACAATCAATATTATTAATATGATCGAAATCGACTCAAAGGTTTTGTTATACTAAAGTAAACTGACACTTACAAAATACAAAATATAGAAAAGCATAATTTTAAATATTAAAATCAGATTTATTACAAAATCTCTTAAGGTATTTTAATTTAAAATTTTGACGGGCTAACATTTTTGGCTCGATTGTCCGTTTAAGGTCGGGTTTGTGGCAATGAGTTCACCTAACCGAGACGTTTAAAATGAGCTATATGTTGACCTATGCCTACCCTAAAACCTTCACGACTTCCTATGGGGGTCGTCCCGGATAAATAATAAAAAGGCTAAAGCCTGTAGTAAAACATTGTTATTTAAATCGGATTAAGGTCTATTATGTTTTTAGTGCCCGTCAGTGATATTTAAAAAACTACGGAGTGACTTATTTATCTAATTTTTATACATATGTATAGGAAAGAACCGTCATTTTCAATCCAAGATTTAGGGGTTTTGCCATGGTCGGATTTTGGCGGATTTTGGCGATGTTAAAATACACAATTTTTGGGTATAAATTCCACCGAAAACGCCTCTGAAGCAATTTGTCTGAGGTCAAGTCATATTTTGACTGGACTACAAATGTTGGTGAGACATCTCACATATGAAAATGCCTAAAACATGATTTTGACTCGCCAAGCACCGCTGTCGTCACTCCACTCTTGGTAGCTAATGGACTGCTGATAGTTTTTAATTAATCAGGAGTACACCTATTCTCGGTTGGCTGTTCTACCTTTATATAATACTCATTTAATAGTCCATAAACGTATAATCGTATATCTATATACTTCTCTTATTTTCTTTCAAGTTGAATTGTTATTACATGTATCTTTTGTAATGGATCGACAATCGTCTTTGTAGTTTAGTAAGTTGACAAAACAGATCATCAATGAGCGAAATAAACGGATTAATATTGGTTTTATTCTGACGAACTTTTATTTTTATGAATTACTATTAACTTTAGGACTCTTATGAACCTGAGACCCTCCAACGATGCCGCTTTTTGTGGGCATACTCGTTCTTTGTTGACAAAAAAAAAACACACTATAACATATTATTTGTATTCATATTGCCTACTTGACACACTAAATTATTGAAAAGAAATAAAGGATTTGTAGGGAATGAAGGGATTAGTTCTTGCCCGATGTAAAGTGACCCTGTGCTCAAAAACGACTCTTAGTCAGGGGAGCTCGACAAAAACCTGAGCGCTGTGCGCAAAACGGGTATCCCTCTTCTCGTCGTGATTTTCAAACATCACGTTATTTTACATAGAACAGACATTAGTTACATGAGTATGTTCTTTTGCACAACAAATTGTAATTTTCCTTTTATACTTTCCAACAAATCAAATACAACAGTTGTCTCATACATCCGTGCCTATATTTTGTTTGAAATGTCATATAATGACGGTACAAGATGCCGACGCACCTAGGGCGTATTTTAAAGTGAATATGATTGAATTATGATTGTAGAATGGGTGCTTAGTGTAGCTTTGTTACTGTCTAATACCGACTGAATCATTAGCTAGGATCATTAATTACTAGTCCAATGACTAATGGCAGCTGGATCTGTTTCAAACAAAATATAGGCACGGATGTATGACTGTTGTATTTGATTTGTTGTAATATATACAAAAATCTCAATTTTATGTGCAAACTAGTTTTTTATTGTATTTCAACGTCAACGCCATTTTTGTTAATAGAGTACGCAAACGCTTTAAGGGAAAGCGGTCCAAACCCCTCAAATTGTTTCACACAATTTTCTCAGGATCGATCTGTCAAACTTCAGATTATGAAGCGAGTGCGCTAACCACTACGCTACCCAGATGTAGCGATCATTTTATTCATAGCGATCTACTACAGTAACAACAATATCATTCAACATCTACTCTTCATTCAGATTGAAACTTGTTTCTTCTCCTAGGCTGCTACGGCCTGGGGATGATCGACCCCGCGCTGTACCAAGGGACGCTCAACTTCGATGAGGACCTGGACTACCCCGAGGGCCACCTGGGTCGCGTCTGGTTCTCCATACGGTACGACGCGGGGTCGGAGAAGCTGCTGGTGTCGCTGCTCAAGGTCAAGAACCTTCCCAGCCGCACTGTCGGCACCGCCAACTGCGACCCGGTCGTCAGGCTAGTACCACCTTCTGTGATCGCTACCGTTAAAGTTCCTAGAGCTACTTCGCAATATTAATATGTGGAATTTCAATGGGAAAACATGATTTAATAGTCTTGTAGTCATAAAAAGTCAATTCTACACTCTAATATGAGCAAGGTTTGCTTGGTTAATAGCTAGCTTGCAACTCTGATATCAAAAACGCCTCCAATGATTTCCTTAAAGTGTTGGAAATAGCTAATATTTGGGATAATAATAAAATCCAAACAGGTCTCATCCTCAGGATAATTTAAACAATGTAAAAAACGAATACGAAAAGTTCAAAAAATATTAACATTGGGCTTATGGAGTTTAAAGTCGAAACAAAAGAATAATAACAGCTGTTTATAATCAATCAGTGAACTGTCAAAGTAATACTCATGTATTAACATGCAGATTCCTGAGAGCAGTTACTCAAACTATTGATTGAAGATTACATATAGATTAGTCACATTCAAAATAAATTGAAGGGACATCGAGCTGTAATAACAACTGGAAGCTACCTTTTAAATATGCATAAAAGAGGTAAATAAGCTAAGGAAATCTGCTCGTCAGTAGGGGGACTTGGTCAAAAATTAATCCAAGTCATCTAAACAAACTAACTGATCCTCCGCGATCAAAGCTCGGTCCGCAGGTACTCTCCATTTAAAAAAGATATACACCCAAAGATTCAATGGGGTGAAGAAGCACTAGTTGGTTCTTGAGTATTACATGAATCAGATCTATATTGGAATCACAACAGACATTCAATGCTATAATGCAAGTGTTTGTCATTATAAATCTTACAAATTTGATACCGTAGCTTTCTGGTTTGATTACATGTATTTCAATATTGGCGTTTAAAAATATAGATATATGATATACGTAATCCATTGTCTTTATCAACTTGGCGTACAATTCACAAAGGTTTTACTAACAAAATGTAAATTAGCTATTCAGATAAAGGTGCAAATTGCTTGAAAGTAAGTGATACATTTAAAGTATTAAACGTTACTTACAGTTTGATTCATTAATGCCTGTCAAGATAATATTTAGTGTAGTAAAGTAACGTCAATCATTTAACTTCCGAAGCATACGTACGCGTCTTTAATAGCCAGGAGGGGGTTCACACTTGTTATTTATTGTTTGAGGATTTAAGTTGTTAGTAACGCTTAACAAATGCCATAAAACATATTTTTATAGTCTTGTAGTTAGCATACATTTACACATTAATTTATAATCCGTACAACACATTTGTAATTGCTCTCATTACCATTAAATTTGTGAAATAATTACTTTGTTACTTCTCCATGATTTGAATGTAAAATCATTTTATATATAGCTAGTTTAAAGTTTGACATTATTAAGGAAATTTAAAAAGCAAAATCCGCTTTCAATATAACCATTAAAACCAACAACTTTTTGCGTCACCGCAGAGAGTTGGTAAACACAATACAAACTCTAGAGAAACTTTTTGATATTTATCTTTCCATCATCATTGGCTTTTATACGAAGATAGTGGCAATAGGGCAAATAAATTATATTATACCGTTATAACTGATTTATAAAGTGACTTTTACAAGTATAACCTTTAATAATGCAATCTCTTCGTTGAAATGCGATTTAAACAATAAACATTTTACAACAATGCCACATGAATCTATAGAGCGTGTTCATTTATTGTGCTCACCGATAAGATCTTGAAAATAGTTAAATACAGAGATTAGGTGAATTAGCAAAGTCATTCAAAACTGTGAGGCAATCAAAATGACAGTAAGACATCAAAACATTCATTTGCATTTGTTAGTCCCGCTTATAAAACTTAATTTGAATCAAGTTCATAACTCCATTATCTTCTTAAGATTGATAAACATTTTCAAGTAAAGTTTTTATTCAAAGATTGTACTTTTCAACTTTTGATCCAAAAATTATTTGTAATATCAAATTTTAAAGATTTACATAATTTGTATTGTGTGTTCGCTAATTTAACTAATTTATCAAATGAACTAGGGTTATAACCCACACTGAACCGGGATTACAACAATTTTATGTGCTTTTTTGTTATTAATTCTTTTAATTTATCTGAACAACTTTTCAGAAATTGTCAAACTGTTCGGGAAACTTCAAAATACAACTTAAAGTTACACATAATTTGACGGTGTAATCTTTATGTCTTTATGTTAATATATTATACCATTATAACTATTATAACTGTATTCATTAAGGTCATAGTTAGAAATATTGTTATAATTTTCATCAATGACTATACCTTAGTTAATATACTACTCTGAATTCCATAAAATAGGTTTTAATTCACAAGTGAAGGTCTAAAACCTGTACAGAGGTCATAAATCTTTGAACTTAATGAAATTAGGGAGCAAATACATGGTTTAGTTACTTTAGGGAGTTAATATAGAAGCCAACTCAAATTCGTCCACTTTACCTGTGGGTCAGTTCTCTGAGTGCATTCAATTATTAAACTTTTCAGAAGCTGTGGAAATTGACTGAAGTTCCTTTTATACCAATCAAGCTTAAACGAGGATTTCCCTAAGCGAATACGGTTCTGTGTTTTACGCCGTGAGTGAAAGGGAACCAACAGATGCTAATCCTTTTACAATCTAATTAACGTGGCAAACTATTACAGTGTATTATTAACAATTAAGGTGTAAAAGAAGATTTACCTAAATAAATGGTGGGTTTAATAGGAGGATTCCGAGTTCCCTTTCAGTTTAAAGAACATTCTATTACGTCAAATGTCATTATATAAAAGCACATGTCCTTTTAGTCACTATACAAACATTCTATAACATTCTAAAGATAAAGGAGCACACGTATTACATCCTATATCATAGGAAATTCGATTTATGATACAATAAGTTGGTTTGAATAATAAATTATCATAAACTACATTAATAAATACACATGTGATGACTAATGTTGTATACAGGATATGGATTACACCGAACGGAAGGCGATATCAACAATCAAGACAGAAAAAGAAAACTTGCAACCCTTACTACGACGAGACGTTTATCTTCCAGGTAAATAGAGATTAGGATAGCAACATAACTTATTTTACATAACATTATTTTAGTTTGATTTTAAAATTACCCACTTTGCATGGTGAAAAAGTCTTAGTATTTTAAGAAAACTCCGAGTTTAATGGCTTGGTATACATTTGAAATACAAATTTAAACACTTTATGGTAAAATAAAAACAAACTTTATAGGTTAGGACATTTAGTTTATGTGCACATCGTGGTTTTAATGACATCAAAGCGATTGGGGGTGGGGGTCGTTTTCATTTTCCAAATGCATTACCGATAACACTAACCCATAGAAACAGAGGTTCAGTTAAATTCATTTGTGGAGACTCTGCTACGAGTTTATTGATGGATTAAAAACCCTGTAGTAATATACCGAACCAATATTATATCGGGCTATAAGTAGGGGGTGATCTATTAACCACAATATTTTATAAAACAGAAGAGTTTTCTCAAATGTCCTTTATAAGTTTAAAATGTACAGCTTAATTCTTTCAAACGGTACCAGGGGTATGAGACGTGTACTTTTAAAAGTACAGGAAGTCGACATATTACCTTTACAACTTTAAACGTCTATGGAATGAAATGTTAGTTGAAGAATTTAAAGTGGTTTTATTTTGTTCTTAAATACATATTCTGAAGTTTTTTTACATTTCATAGTTGTTTTTGCCATTACAAGAATTAAGAGCCTTAAGATGTTTACGATTTTCTTAGTTTTCACTTTGTTTTCTAGTTTAGTGCTAATAAAATAATCTGTTACATAACATAAACTTATCACCAACAATGAATTTTTAACAAAGAGCATTTATAGTTGTTACTTAATGCATTCATTTGATGACTGGATTACTCTTGAAAATCACCTGCAAAACAAGTAGAGAGATATTGAGTATTTACAGAGCTAGGCGGCTTGATGTATTTATAGCTACAATGGCGCACGTGTGAAGATAATTTAACCCTATTAACTGTGCATTGTGTTCAAAAGTTGGACTTTTTATACTGAATACAGTCCATCCCTGCCTCTGAATACTAAATTTGATTTATCTCCATTATCCATTAATCAATCAGTGCATAAGACACGACGTTTGATTTGACTTTGAAATTGTTTAAATATTTTGTTTCATGACTATTTTACTAAAACTTTTAGTTTATTAGATATTTAATTAAGACAAATTTGAACTGCTGCCATCTTGAAATGGAAAATTGTATGAAAACAAAATGTTTATGGATTTTGTCAACCGCCTACAGTAATACTCATACAACTTTTCATGATTTGATCTTAAACAGTTTCAAAGATATTGAGGTGTTTATACAAAATACATACAGAACGGCAGGTAGAAAACAGGACAAGATATGACACATGTTATACTACATTATTTGTTTGTTTTTACCTGCTGAATAACATGATTAAGTTTTTCAAATGGTTGCAAGGTACCCTGTATACAAACAGGTTAATTAGAATTATTAATAATAAGTTGTGTTAAGTAGATATCTTATATAATGAGAAATACATCAACCTTAAAACATTAATGTTGCGCTCTACCAGGGTGCAGCCCGCTAGTGCAGTGACTTTGTATGTATAGCACTGTATGCTCAGTTGTTAACCAATTAAAAACATCTTGTCATTTAATTCACTAAATTTTCATCTATATGGATAAGTTTTCAAAATCTGGATTGTAATTCAAATTAAATAGCAGGCCGTTGGTAAAGTTTTTCGAATTAAGTGATTTTCCAAAACTTCCCAACGTAAGAAACGTTTTTACAAACCAAATTAAAAAGTGAGTATCTAGATTGGAATCTGAAATGTGTAAAACTGCACAAAATTTGGTAAACATTTTAAAATAATGGTGCAACTACGCAGATTTAAAAAGTCCACACGCTTTTTTTGTTATGGACCTTGTAGAGTTGCATAACATCGCGCGGAAATTTTCGGTCCGTAGTATAATCCTTTGTTTCTCCGGTAGAGATGCGCAACACTCACATATTGGAACATATCCGTATCAGCTTATCATCGTGTGTTATCGTGGCAGGTGGCGCCCCGTGAACTGCCGGACCACTCACTACGCATGAGCGTGATGGACACGGGCCGCACGCGCAGGCGCGGCATCATCGGCCACATCTCCTTCCCCCTCAGGGACCTGGCTATAGAAGCTACCGCGGCCGAGCTCACGCTACACAAGGTGGACCTAGTTAAGGTAAGATACTGCAAACTTAAGATAAAACTACTTTAAGTCAAAAAAATCCGTAAGTTTTCTTGGCTGATATTAAGTTATTGAATTTGTCGTTGCGGTTATTTCAGAGTTATCTATTGAAAGCCCTTTTAGTGCAATAAAAAAAATACAAACATATTTGACAAATATTACCGAGATCTTTCTGGAGTATATTCATGATAAAATTCCGTGGGCCTTTTCGCAAAAACAGTAAGGTATTTTTAATTAATTCATCAAATATTATTTACTAACCAATATTTTAATTTTGTATGACAAAAAATAACCACCTTAAATAATTAAGACACATTTTTGGTTAAAATCCTTTATTACAAAAATAAATAACAAATATGACTTTCATCTACAAAACCGATGACCTGAAACGAATGTGCTCTTATATTTATATTCCAATTTTAAATAATATTAAATGCAAAGCCACATGTAAAACATTTTCAAAATCTGATATTTTGGTTAAAAATTCTAGAAAATGTGTTTTTAGATAGAAATAGAAATAACTTGTTGAAAATACATTACATTCATTAATATAAGTCCATTGCACAAATATATTGTTTGTTTCTATACAAGATTTTACCTTAGAAAAAATCCTAAATAATTAGTACTATCTATGGGAGAAATGCGTGTATATTCTAGCGGTTTCCTAATGCTTCTATTATCCATATTTAAAACACTTAAGAAACTCCTGTATGTAACTATAAGTCCATAAATTGTAATAATTATCAGTACTGAAAAAATATTCACTAAAACAAAATTAAACGCTTTACATTTCCAACAACAAATAACACATTTATGTTGTCGACTAAAGACTGCACAGTTTCACTATTTAGCTGTTTATTTATTTATTTTAAACTGGCAATAAATGTCACAGAGAGCAAAGACATGCAATAGACCAGTATACATGCAAAAATAAATTAAGTATATATTAGCAAGCAAAGGCCTGCCACACTACATTCACTGGTTGGAAGTGGCTATGTCAAAGGCCGTTGGCATATAATATACATCAATATATTTGGCCTGAGTTAGTAGTGACTTACAGTTACAGGGTTTTATCATTTGCTCTAAAAGCTAAGAGATATGTTTAATTGTTAAATGTTATCTTTATGTATTGTGTCACACCCGTCATTCCTACTCTAGGCAATATTTTATTACATTCAAATATTGTAATATATTAAAAAAAATAATTTATAAGGAATGACAGAAAACAATTTTCGTTCTATAACACAACTTATGTTTTCCAGGAGACGGTGGATTCAATATCAGACCTTGGGGAGTTGTCGGTGTCTCTACTCTACAACGAGAACAGCCATAGGCTCACCGTCTCAGTCTTAGAAGCTAAAAACGTCAAGGTACTACACAATTGTCTAACTTACATAAGTGACAACCACTGTGTAATACTGTAGTTTGAATATTTATTGTAAACATCCCAGCGGATGCAGAATAAGTTAATATAACATTTATGTTGACCTGCTTTTACATAATTGAAATGAATTTTAAATATATAAAAGCTATAAAAGCGGAAAAGGATGTCTGAAATCAGATAACCTGGGTACGTAACATCAGTTGTGAATGATCTAGATTTTTTAGAATGCGTAAATAGATGTATTGTTTACATAATGCACAATGTTCTAAACTCTTTATATTAACGATTTAAACAATTTTGTTTTACATAAAAGATTAAAGTAAAATTTTGAGAAGACAGTGATAAGTAGTTTATATATTCTTAACACTAAACTGCCTTAATACACATTTATAGAGCAGAATGACGAGTGTAGAATTTGGTGAGATACATTGTGTAGCCTTGTTACTGACTGATCATTAGCCAGGATCATTAATTAATAGCCCAATGACCAATAACCAAACGGCGTTTGTCCGGCCAGTTCCCGGACGACAAGCAGGACAGCTACGTTCGGTTGACTCTGAACCAGCACTACCGCACGGTGAAGGTGAAGCGCACGACCACCGCCAGGGCCACTGACTGCCCCAAGTACTCCCAGGGCTTCAACTTCAGCGTGCCCTCGTCCAACATGGACGTGACCAGCGTCATCCTGCAGGTGTTCCAGGCCGGGACCAGCTACGGCAAAGGTGCGTGACGGGGGATCTGTCAGGCGGGTGGAAGTAACGCTAGTGCGGGAATATGACACCGAGCCCCCTAATACTAGGAGAGTAAAGTGAGACAACATATTATCTGGTAGTAAGTCAACCAAAATACACTTTCTCAAGATAGGGTAGGAATAGTGGTTCTACCAGAACAAAAATCTAAGTAATATTAGGAAGATGGAGTAGCAAGCAAGATGTTCTTCTTCTTAAAAATTGTGTACTGAGAAATGTTTAATTATTGTCAAAACAACTTGCATGGAATAAAAACCAAAATAACATGAATGCTATGATTATATTATGATTCCGTTATTGATTAAGTTTGTAGCTAAACCTTCGTATTTCTAAAGTCACATTACCGTGGATAAAACTGATAACTTCTGAACTAGCCGTTCTCCACACGGGGACCTAGCAAGCATAGAGCCAGATGTTTTAACAGTTGATTTGCATTATAATCAGCTGACAACTAAGTAAAATATAACTCCATAAGATTATCATTGGAACTTTGAAAGCTCATGGGGTGAAGCTGTAAAGGTGTAGGTTGTTCAAACCCCTAAAAGGTTCATCTAGAGAGGAATAGATTTTGATTAATACAAAACATGTACACAAAATAACAGATTTAAGGGTTGAAAATCACCGAACAATAATTAAGATACTCTTTCAATAGTATATATTTTAACTGTCTATCTTATCTATATAAGGTGATGAGTGTGCTAGAAAAGTTAGTAAAAATTCAGGAAGTGCAAAAATATGTCTTATGTTAATTCTTAACGAATACAGTGTGTGAATTTATAAATATTCAGATCACAGGGATATGATGAGTGGGTATATAAAACAAAACTCTTTGTATAAAGAAAAACTTAAAATGTATTTAATCCTTATAATCCACAGTTTTTTGTAGTTGAATTAATTTTAGTAAGTCCGCGGCAAGGGAAAGTGAACTGTTTGTATTCACTGGATGTACTTTAAGTACTTTAGGTACCCCGCCACTCCTTCCTATTGGAAGCACCCTCCTATCACTTATCCTCACACCTGAAAAAATCGATTTTAATTGTTTCGTTGTTGCTTGCAGACAAAGAGATCGGCAAGGTGGTGCTGGGTTCGTACATGTTCGCCAGGGGCAACACTCTGACCCACTGGAACACGGCGTTCGCCAGTCCCATGGAGCAGATCCAACAGTGGCACCCCCTCTGCGCATAGAGAAAACGCAGCTTGGCAGCGGTTCAAGATAATAACTGCATAATGTACAAATACGAATCCAATAACATATACAACAACTATGTTTTGTTAAAAATCTCCATTTTCTTACACCTTAAAATCGGGATTAAAAAATAAATCTTGTTTAAGACACAAAATATATTTCGAAGCTTGCAAACCACAATATAAATTCAAAACCTTCCCATGTTAAACTAGTAATAACTATATGCACGATTCAAAATTACTTTTTCGGTTTAAAGGTTTTTTATATACAGTTAGTCAACTAATTTAGAGAATTATTTCAAACGTAAATAACATATTTTTTTCCTCAATGATTCTAGACATAATATTTGTTTAAGGTTTGACGATGAAATAAATTTAATAAAGCTTTCATCCTTGGTTAAACTTAAATATGAAAGTTCGTAATTGATTACCCAACAAATTAAATAAGCTTTTCATTAATTTATAAGCTTTCGTCTTATTAATATTACCATGTCGGATCACACTTTAAACTTTGCTGTTCAGTCAATTTGGGGGAAAACAATGTATTTTTGTCAGTTGGTAAAGATTTGGTTGTTAAAATAAAATTTACATATCTTGAACCGCCTTTTAATGCTGTGTTTAGTACAGTGCCAAACACAAACCTATTCTTGTATGTTAATAGACATAGATTGTAAAACAATAGAGAACCCCAGCTAAATAATACATATATATATATGCATTAATAATACAATGTTAGCAATGGAAGATAGCAATATACGGGTTATTACATTTGTATTGAAAGTAGTGTCAACTTCTTGACAACAAACAAAGTATACATTCTGGTCCAATACTGTTGATATATCGTAAATATATTATTATTCTTATAATGGATCATTATACATTTTGTTCTTTTAGAAATTTTGTCACTGGACATAACATTATTTAACAGCTTATAAAATAACAACTGAATAGACTGTTCAATTCTACATTATTTTGAAAATGTCTGAACAAATGGATTTGTTTTATAGTACTTTGTAAAACTTATTTTTAAAACTTTGTAAATGTGTTATAGATAAGTGTTCTGCAGTAGATGCTTTACGAAAAAGTTAAAATATATTTGATACATAAACCTTAGGCTTATTTGTACTAGTTGAAAATAAAGAATGGAATATTTTAAGTTTCTGTAAAGACATGGGAGGATAAATAATGAAGTACACCATTTATGATCACGAAAGGCACTAACAAACAGAAAACCCGGTTGTATTTAGCTTTGATGTATATAAAACTAAACATATTATTCCAGGGAATCTGTTATGGAAGGAGCAGCTTTGACATGCGAAACATGTTGTTCAAGACTTAAAGCGTGTGTACCATTCCCGAATACCGAATCTCATAATTTCAGCACAGGCAAGTCTCAAAAAACAGGAGCAAGTCGCTTTCGGTAGATGTTATCCATTAATAACTAAACCTCTGACAGGCGTGGGTAAATGGTTAGGGTTTTAAAACTCTTTAGAACAATATATTTTTAATAAACAAAAAAGATGTACGTAAAACGTTGTTAGTCATAAAAATATATTTTTGCAGTATTATGACTAAGTGTTAGTTGAAATATGTTTTATCAAGTTGTACTATTTTATGGAAAATATTAAATTATATAAAATATGTTTAGTTTTAATTCTTTCTCCAACTTATTTAATAGAGACAAATAACACTGTACACGACAAACGATTTAAGAAGACAATATAATTGTTGTATTTATCACATTACTGTACAACTAGTCGCCAATAAACTTTTATAAAGCAGTTATGGCTTTTATTGATTTTTGCAACTCTGTTTTACGAACCTCACAAACGTTATACACTTGCCAATTTCAATAGAACCATTCTTAACAATCATTAGGGTAGCCATAAATGTTTTGATCCGAAACGGGACAACGATCTTAATATTGGGTGAGGCGGAGGGGCTATTTGAGAATGAAATTTGTTGAATGAAAGCACAGAGAACGTATAGAACGAAGTATTGAAAGCACAGCGTATAGAACGTTTATAAGTTCTCTGTGATGAAAGTTACCTAATTTAAACCTCCTTGGAAATTAAATATGTAAAGTTAAAACCAGTATAATGTTTAAATGTTTTGTTGATTTGACCTGAGGATGGTACCTTGATGGTACCTGACGATGGTACCGTTACCTTGATCCTGAAAGGCCTAGTCAATTACAATTTATTTTTATTGGAAAACTGATGGTTTTATTTCACAGTTCAAAATTTAAGTATCATTTTATTAACACATTTATTACCACCAAGATCCAGTATACGTAGTAACATATTAAATTACTTTTCAGTAATTATATTATATTGAGATGTAAATTAAAAAAATAATACTTTGCCTTGAATATTTTTAACGATGGTAATACAAATTCAGTAAAAGGTTTAGTAAATTTTGTCATTTCAGGGACCTGCTGTTTTTTCCGAAAGTAAACCTAGTTATATTTACAAAACTTGTTAAAAAATAAGTATCGTGTACAAGACGATCAATACTGGACGATAATGCCACTGACGATTGGGTTCGCATCACGTTTACCACGACGATCGCAATGGCGCCGAAGATTGCTACTACATCAGTAATGTTGCCGACGATCGAGACCGTATTGTGTAGCCGTCGCCTGGTTTACAGTGCATCGCAACCTAAAATTCCCAGTTAGGCCGAACAATCAAATAATTTTTTCGATATCCGAAATTTCCGCATAATTCCAGGTTTTCAAAGTCGGTGGCAGGCCTAGTATGCATACAAATATTCACATATATATTTTAAACGATTGGTGAAAAACGGGACTTTTTGGAAACCGACAGGAGACCTTTAAAAGCTTAAAATAATGGGACGTATGACCACCATAGAATAGTTTAGATATTCTAATGAAATAGGAATCCCAGTTATTTCAGTCGCCAATCATTGTTGCCTAGAGCTCTGGTTGATTGACCTGAAACGGTGTGGCGGCTGTTCTGAGTAAAGGTTATATAGATCCTGGAAGAGTCCGAGTCCCCAGGTCGTTGCACAAAGATATACGTCAACACCGAGGAAGAACGACTTCACAAAGGCGTTATTCTGTTCTAGTTGTATAACGTAGTGTAAAGTAAAATAAACCAATCCCTTACGAACAAATGAGCCAGTAACTGCACAACGAAAATTGCCTGAAGCCGTGTAAGTAATAAAACTGCATAGTACTTAGTTATGTATTTAACTATAACAATCTACATAATACGTATAGGTGACCTTTAATTCAATTCTGATATCTATTTTGAGGCATTCCTGGACCCATGAAAAATCAAAATATGATATAAAAAATGTCTCCAACTTCTTAGTTATCCTGACAGCCGTCATGTTACTTTTCAATTTATTCCGAATTAAAATCTATCTTAAAAAAGGAGATCAAATGATGGTCTTTATAACGTTTAAATGATAAACCTTATAGGTTTTTTACGAAACATGTTTTTGTAAAATGTTATTATAATTATTGTATGGTTTTAGAAAATAAAATATTTTAATCTTGGATATATTTATATAGTTCTAGGTACTAATTCACAGATTTCATCATCCAAAATCACATAAATTAACTTATCTTGTGATTACTTTTCAGATTTCTTAAAACTGAAGATATTTAGAATAACAATAATCTCATTTAGAACATATTTAAAAAAAAATTGTAAAATTTGTTGCTTACAAGCTAAGACGAACAAATTTTAAAAAGCCGCTATTTTTTTCAACACCAGTGGCATTTTTGTTAAGATTGAATTACAAATGCTTCCAAGGGAAAGCGGTCCAAATCCCTCAAATTTTTCTGGACATCCCGGGATTCGAACCCGTGACCCCTTGAACCGAAGTCCAAGACGCTAACCGTTAGGCTAGCGAGACGCTATTGTAAATATATATTTTGAAACGATTCGATCTTATAACGGAATCAGGTTTTCATGCATATTGTAAATCGCATAATACAATTTTAACTCAATAGTGTTCCAATCTGAAAATAACGATCAAGATGGTGGGGAAAACCAGCGATCACCATGGAGTTTTGGTAGTTTTTAATATAGTGTTTTGACGGCATAGACAATTCTTAAAGATGTCTTGAAAAGGTTCAGGGACGGCCCGTGTTTAGTTGTAATTTCCTACTTCTGGATGTGAATATTAAATGAAAGACAAGTGGATCTATTAGCTGCAATTTAAAACTTTTCTTCTTGCTGTTACGCTGTGTTTTGTTAGCGTATCAACAGCTAATAAAGATTACATTTATTGTATTGAACACTATTCTTCCATAACATTAATGCTGGAACCTTAAGGTCCTTGGTGTAGAGCCCTGAAGGTGGATGTTTTCAGAACCAAAACAACATAATATAATGAACATAGATTTACGCCAACCATAGGACATTTACAGTAGATACTGCAAAATACACTTTTGTACAGTATCTCTAAACATTATTTGTATCGGATTAAAAATTACTATATTATGTTTTAAAATTACGGGATCCAAGGTGCGTAAAATTCAAAAGTGCCTATTTCTGTTTTTGAGTTAAATAATCTTTTGTATTCCAAAAATAAAGTACACAAACATTTGCAACTGGTTTTACCGGAAAAATAAACACCTCACTGTTTCCAGTAGTATGACCATGAAAGTAATCATGAAAAATGTGGGATCAGTTCACATAATAATATTCAAGATTTTTACGCCACACTCCGTAGCGGATTACCAACATATGGTGTTTATGTCAACACTTCTTCTATATTTCTACTGATCCGTTACCTTACTGCTACCAACATATGGTGTTTATGTCAACACTTCTATATTTCCACTGATCCGTTACCTTACTGCTACCAACATATGGTGTTTATGTCAACACTTCTATATTTCCACTGATCCGTTACCTTACTGCTACCAACATATGGTGTTTATGTCAACACTTCTTCTATATTTCCACTGATCCGTTACCTTACTGCTACCAACATATGGTGTTTATGTCAACACTTCTATATTTCCACTGATCCGTTACCTTACTGCTACCAACATATGGTGTTTATGTCAACACTTCTATATTTCCACTGATCCGTTACCTTACTGCTACCAACATATGGTGTTTATGTCAACACTTCTTCTATATTTTCACTGATCCGTTACCTTACTGCTACCAACATATGGTGTTTATGTCAACACTTCTATATTTCCACTGATCCGTTACCTTACTGCTACCAACATATGGTGTTTATGTCAACACTTCTATATTTCCACTGATCCGTTACCTTACTGCTACCAACATATGGTGTTTATGTCAACACTTCTTCTATATTTCCACTGATCCGTTACCTTACTGCTACCAACATATGGTGTTTATGTCAACACTTCTTCTATATTTCCACTGATCCGTTACCTTACTGCTACCAACATATGGTGTTTATGTCAACACTTCTATATTTCCACTGATCCATTACCTTACTGCTAATACTGTATCTACCTGCAGAGAATTTGGTTTTCATTTCCTAAAATTATGTACAATATTAAATTATGCTTAAATTATTGTCCAACATAATACCTTATATAAGATATTAATTTATCTCTTTGAGAAAAAGCATAATTTAATCAGTAAGTAAAATGTCTTCACTGAAGAACTTTCTTTGTAGCTAATGATTAAAATGTTTAAGTCCAATTAAAACTCAGTGATCGACGGAAAATCAATTTAATTAATTTCGGTGTTTTCAAAAAACCGCTGGTTTTTCTTCCAGTTTCATAGTATTGATTATACGTCCTTTCGTTACCACTCGTAAAATAAAATACTCTTAATAATAAACATCTTTAAACAAATTAAAAGTTGCTAGATATGTGAAATAAATAGGCTGATATACAAAGGAAAATATCTAAACGTCTCTATTTTGTTTAGAATATTTCACATAAAGTATCTGTTTTAGTATATAAAGTATAAAGTTTTAGTATTTTAAATTGCCTGTTAAAGTACTTAAATGTATTTTTCCAGACAATATGTAGCTTTAGTTGTACCAAAGCATAATAAAGCGAAAGTAACAAAATGGTACTACAACAATTCCTTAACAAATAACATTTGCAAATCGATCTCTTAATTTTGTTATGTGGATTTTGTCATTTATGTGGGTTTCCCAGTTATTTTTTTATCTATTATTAACTCCAATTATTTTAATTTATTTACTTTTTCTATTGATTTATAGATACTTGTAATTTTTTGTATAAACATGTTTATGATTTTCTATAGGGGAAGAAAAATAAAAACCTTAAATCAGAACTCTACGTTAGCTAAATTTTTTATCACAATCACTGTAATTTGTCCAGATTACTAAGCCCCATCAGTTATTAATTTATTTTATGAGTAAATTAAAGCTACATCGTTGGCAAGTGCGCTTATCTGGCCACTAAAATCTATTTCTTATATACCAGAAATATATATACCACTTCTTTGTTATTTATATAAGCATAACATTGCTATTTCATAACCTAATGATTAAATACAATCGTTTTATTATATTTAAAACCCCAATCCCATCTCTCGGAGTTACAAAGATTGTATGTGGAATCCCCTTATCTATAAATGAATAAAAAGTACCATGGCTGCCACCTCTAAGATTTACTTCTGCTGTAATGTTAAGAAAATATTTATTATTAATCTCTTTGGAAATGTCGTCTTCAACAATTATTATGATACCATTATCTAACTTTATTTTCTCTTCACCCTATTTATTTGATACCCAGTTAAATAATTGGTATTTACTCTTGTTCATCTGAGCTATCTTTACAATTATTTAATTTATTCGTATAGATAATCGTAATCATGTTTATGTTGTCTATATCTCTTTTTAAAATAGCACAGTATGTGTTTAAGTAAGTCTTATATTTATGGTCAAATGGTCTCCTTTTATACCTATATAACATACAGGTATGTCCTTAGTTTTATTTTTATAAGTATGATCACGTTCTTCACTGGACTCTTTGTGTAACGTAACTCAATCCAAAGCACGCTTTTAATTCATTTCTCGCATCGGCTAATGCTATATTTTTTTCCACCCAATGAACAATTTTAAGTAGCTAAAATACTTCAATTACATTTGGGCTGTGGGATCAGATGTAATGTTACTGTACTTAGGACTGAAAAGTGAAAGAGTGTCAAATGATAATTCCCTCAGCATCTGGATTATAATATGCTGTATATTATGTTGCTTTGATCGTGAGAACATATCTTATGAACAATGCCAATTGTGAGTAACGTGCAACACGATGACTGTTTTGGTTCCGATATGCAAATGAAACTTATGAAAGAGACTAAATATTTAAAAGTTTCCTTTAAAATCGATGACTCATTTACTCTACTTATAAATGGAAACAGTACACAATTATCTTAGTACTTTTTATTGTTTCAAAACGTCGAGTCAAAATGATGAAATTCTGATAAACTTTAAGTTGAAAAAGTTAGCGTTCAGCTTCATTGCTTATCTGTGCAGTGCATAAATGCATAAAAGCATTTTATGGATAAAGTCGATTATACTGATCTAACGAGCTTATTAGGTTCAAGCTTTTTCATAACAGATTAAATGGAAGATTTGAAAAGGTAGTTCCTGCTGAAACTTTCCCTTATTTACCAGTTGTTGTCAGTGATTTTTCTCTTCACATTAAGCTAAAGAAACTATCAAGATAAAGGATATTTCAAGAGGAAAACAACAAAACAAAAACAATGCAAGGACACAATTTGATTCTTTTGATACATTTCTCAAACCTTACAGTAATTGATTCAAATATGTATATTAAAGGTTTGTTTACACATTTTATACAAGATAAAAGATAAATCTTTTAACCGATAAAAGATTGCGATTCTACCTTAATAGTTATTAACCCAACAAAATTGTCATACTTTCACTAAATTTATTTCAAAGGTTTGTGGTCAAAGGGGTATTTTTATTCCTAAAGAGGTGAACTGAAAGGATTTGTATTCCCAAAGGTTTTTGAGGAGAGTATTCACGTGTCACTAAGCCTTACCATACAATACTGGGCAATTATAAACGTCGGGTACAGAGGAAGCTATTGAAGGGATGTTCCTTCCCGTGTGGGAGGGGGGGCAGTCTCTAAACGTCACTCTGCGATCAATGTGTTCGACCAGGGTAAGCTACTTTTAATGGTACAGTTGTTGTGCTTAGCTTTTTTATTTGTAATTCCTTCTTAACCCCTGCCTAAGAGCCTATGTGTTATCATTATTAAACTTAACAAAATGACACTCAATATCATTCTATGTCATTATTCTGGAAATTACTATTTGTTTTCAATATCGTCCACATTCAATTTAAGGTTTGTTTTAAATACCCTTTTCTGGAACTTATTATACCGCTTAAGAGTTAAATTAGTAATGAACAATTAAGATTGAAGGATTACATTTTAAGAACTAATGAGTTCAAGACAAACATATTTCAATTACAAAAGGATTACATCCTTATTACACAGAGAAAATATGTATACAAATTAAAATATAATCGTTAGTTTTAAAGAAAACATTAATAGGAGTAACATTTGTTTCATCCCACGTACTAGTTTTGGGGCAGGAGCATGTAGACTAATTTTAATATTGAATACAAAAAATAATTCGTATTGGGCAATATAAAACGTTGTGTTAACGGTCATGACATAGAATGGTAGGGGGAGGACAAAGGGGGATTAGAGGGGGGAATGACACAAAATAAACAGCAGCGCACGAACAATGTGTCCTCTCTTTAAAATGACACAGTTTCTCATCCATTGCTTTTGAAACTGAGAGCAGTATTTATTTCACAAAGAGAACTGAGAAGGAAAATGGGCTGAATGTTGAGCATTGTACCGTTTCTTCACAACAACTCTGTAATTTCTAGATCGTATAATTATTCAGTTTTTTTCTGAAAACTTGTACGATCTTTTCATGTTTTTTTCCCAATCTATAGTTTAATCCAAGTTTCTTCATAGAGTTAAATCATTAAATAATAGTAATTGGTTGGATACTAAAAAGGCAAAAGTTTCTACTTTAACAAAATAAAAAGCCGCCATTCTTGTTTGAGTCGTTATATTTGGGAATAAACTATGTCTTAAGCAACTCGATCCGTATTTTTACAACAGGATACAATAATTTACTACATTTGTGTTTTTTTCTGATTAAGGAATGCGAAGTTCTAATAAGTAGAAACATAATTAAAATTTGGAGTCCTATTCTTTAATATGTATTTCAATACTTTTCTCCTAGAATACTGTACGATTTTAATACATTAGTTTAATGATGTTTAATAATGTATACAAAATAATTACATTACCTTAGACTTACTTGTTCGTCCAGGAAAAACATTAAAATTGTGGATAAACTTCAGGCAGAGTTTGAGAGAGTCTGCTAAAAGGATTAAAAATAAGCAGTTGTGAACAAAATGACAGTTTGTGTTTTTGAAACTATGTATTTTTATGGGAATAAGTTGGGGAGTAAGTGAGGGGGGGATTGGTTTAAAACCTCAAGCTTGGATTAACTTCCCATTTTTATCCTAAGAAGTTTTCGTTTTCAGCGCCTTCTCAACGCCATTCGAAATGTAAATAAATAAACACTAAATATTACCAGAAAAAAACATTATAATTTTGTACTCAATTATAATTTTATTTGGATTTCATTTTACTGTTGTGCTGTCTAAAATACCTAAAGCATTCGCACTTCAACGAACTTAATGCAAAAATTGATTACATTATTTTTCTCTTGGTGTTTTCGCATTATAATTAACTAGATGTTACCCGCAGGCTTCGCCCCGCGAATGATTTATAAAAACTTTGACAGTTGTGTGCTGCATTCTGTGGTTAGCCCGTGGAACTACTACGAATCAAGATCAGCTGTTTGTATTTTCATCAGCTCAAACAAAAATGAATGATGTCCATAAGGAA
Source organism: Allygus modestus (assembly GCA_963675035.1). Classification (NCBI taxonomy): domain Eukaryota; kingdom Metazoa; phylum Arthropoda; class Insecta; order Hemiptera; family Cicadellidae; genus Allygus; species Allygus modestus. The sequence continues at coordinate 299,372,905 of OY776112.1, forward strand.
TACATGGGAAGTTTGAACCCCCGTGGGGCAAAGCCCTATAGGATTATCGTAATTTTAATATGCCTTTATGTTACTCAGAACTATCAAGTACCTCTCTGCCAAATTTCAGCTCAATCTGTCCACGCAGGATGAGCGTGATTTAGCCAAAAATATCTAAACACACAAACAAAAAAACATACAAACTTACAAACTTTCACAATTATAATATCAGTAGGATAGAATAAATATAAATTTACATAATTTTTTACACTGAAAAGTGGAAGTATACAATTATAAATCCATTCACACGATTAAAATACTTTGATTCAAAATCAAATTAAAACGTTGCTCCAATTTATAAACCATTGTAAAGTTGAATCCAATAATGTTGTGTACAAAGTTACTAAAAACGTGACTATTTATATATTCACAATCACCTCAGCATTGACTTTCATTTAGCTGTCGATGCTTTAAGAAATCATAATAAATATCTCCTTACACTTATATTATGTAGTGGAGCCTAACATGAATTATAATAACAACGCTGGGTCAGCCGTTCATTTGCTGTGCCCAGTCTGCGTTTTCAATCACTCGTTGGACAAACTCCAGTCAGACCGAGGTTGGTTACAATTAACATTCCTCGTTTGGATTTCTCTCTAATACTTGGCGAAAGAAATCAAACTAAAAGTTTCGTTTATGTTCGTACTGATTTTTAATAAAAATGGTTTGGTCAGTGTTATTGATTCTTGTAGCCATTATTTTGTATGATTACTATTGATTTTTTATTATTATGATAATTACTTATTTATTATTGCACACGAATTTGTTTCTAAGCTTGTAAAAAGTAAAAAAGGATAGTTTTTACTTTTAATAACGCTTTTGGCAGTTTCATTCTTACTTATGTTTTTTATTTTTACCTAAACGTTTCATTTTTTATATAATATTTATACCTAAACAAATTTATATAACCTTGCTACCGATGAAGATGTCCAAAGTGGCATCGAAACGTTTGGGTAAAAATCAAAAATCAAAAACATAAGTAAGAATGAAACTGCCAAAAGCGTTATTATTAGTAATTATAACAATGGCTTACTTAAGTTTAAGAATTGAAAGGATAATTTTGTATGTATGCCAAATAAAAAATATAATTTTATCAAGGTTGCCAATAGTTCAAATTTATCTTTTTAAAGATACGGTTAGGGTATCAAAAATTAATACTACTAAAATTGTATGTATGAAAGTAACATGAGTAGATTATGTTAGTAGTATGTTGTAAGACATTTAAAAATCATGTTATAATCTTAAAGACATATACAAATATATAAATAGGTCTATTAAGCATAAAATAATAAATTCCATATATGAAGTAGAATATGTTTTATTCGACTTCCCCGTTTTTAGAGTTGCGAATTTCTTAGGAAGTATAAATATTTTTATAATGTCCTGTTTATATTTGTTTGCATTTGTTTATTATGCATGACGGTCTTATTTTCCCTGCGAGAACTGTAAATATGAATCAGAGAAGCAGGATGACGCAGTTTGCATTTGGTATGAGATTCCAATGTGTTATACATGACATATTCTGTGACCCGATTCTTACAGTTATCTCTAGATGTAAAACTCTGATATTAGGTATAAAAAAATCACATAAATATGAACACATAAATCATTAATATACAGTTTAAATGTAAACTTCCCAACTAGCTAGAATGTCACTGAGGGGTTTAGTAAGGATTATTCTTTACCAGAGAGTGTATTTCTATCACTAAAACAAATGGGTTGAATATTTAAATGTAAATGATTTGTGATTTTAGTTTGCAAATGCACGAAGCATGTAAAATGTACCTGCAATATTTAAGTTTATAGGAATATACCCTCTAAAACACAATGCCCACATCTTAACTATAAAATGTCCACATTTTAACAATATGTACTAGTTTAGATACCATCATTCCCACGTACACAGGTAGTAAGTTATTTTTTTTACCATCTCAAAAAGTTTCAAAATATACATGCAACATATACATATATACATGTAAACGACTTAAGAGATTGAATTGTGAAGTAATAAATCCGTAATAAAATGTTGGAACCTATTTAATGATAAATGTACCATTTTATAAATTACAAATCATCAACAATTTATACCAATAACCAATTTATACCAATAACCAATTTATACCAATAACCAATTTATACCAATTTATAAAGTTACACGGTCAACAATAATCAATTATCAGTTTAATATTTTATTTTCATTATAATCGTTATTAAATTGTACATATTAATTCAATTAGTTTAAAACCACGGTGGGCTGAGCAGATAAGATTCTTAACAGCAGATGATAATCTGCAGAACGCCAAAAACACGAACAAATTTGCAACAGGCTGAGTAGCTACAGGTCGAAAACCATTGGAAGGACCACCTCCTTCCAAAATGAAGATAGTCTTCCAGTTGTATGGAAATCAACCCCTCGACAACAAATTGAGGAATTACAATGTGATGTGGGGTGCCAAAAAATTATGCTGCAAAACTTGAGCACCACAGGAAAAATTTCATGTAATCGAGAACCTCTGTTAGGACCAACAGACGCTGACGATTTCTCAACTTCCTTGCAGAAAAACTAAAAATCCGAAAGAAGGATAATTTACTCAGTGTTGAGAGTGTGTGTTTGAGGGGATGGGGGGAGCGTTGTATGGTGGCCTGTAATCCGACGCGAAGTAATCTAGAAAGAGGTTTTGAATTGCTAAATCAAAGTAATCCTCTCAGTTTTGGTGACTGTTCCTATTTAACAGGGATCAACCGCTGGTTTACATCTTAGCTTACGTTCCTGATGGTGGAGTAGATGTCTAAAACGTATGTTGAAGTATCTACTACAAATTTAAAACTTTGCCTGAGAGAATGTAAATATTTATTTCAATAGTTACGTAACAGTTTAAAATATAAAATGAATACGGGTTTCCTAATATAATGATTAATACTTTGTCTCATAAAAATTATGTTTTATGTAAACAATAATTTAATTAATGTTTATATGTTTTTGTAAATCCACAATTTCTGTCTAACTACCGAGTCACAAAAACAAAAGATTATTAGATTTTGGTGAATAAATAATTACATCAAAAATCGTAAAGTCATATTTCCAAGGCAATAGCAGAGTTTTAATCGTACATTCCAAAACCAAATCATATGACATTTAAAACTTGTTTGCGAAAGTAAAAATAAATTCAGGTAAGGAGAAGGAATTTTGTTACTACGTGTTAACATGTTGCGAGTCTGTGTTATTCAGTTAGGGTCCAAAACTTCTTTATTACGTTTGTTACTTAATAGATTTACTTTCAGTAGAAGTACAACTACTTTTGCCAAATGGGAACTGCGATGGAACACTGACAGGTTTATTTACTCTAAATGTTGAATTAAGTCTTTAACAGAACAGTCTTTTCTTGAAATATGTTGTTTTATTTTGAAGTTTTATACTTCAGAGAACCGGTTTATTAAAATTACCCGTCTGCCTGTGACATTTCTTTGGAAAGATTTTGTCTGAAAATCATGAGGAAACAGCTTTACTGGATATGACCAAACCTTTTTCGCACTGTTCTGTATAGCAATGGGAAAGATTTAGGCTGTTTAAAATCATTGTATTTCACTAGGCTATGCCCCAGAGTCGGTTACAGGTCCAATGTTATGGGAATTGATTTAGTCTATGATCCCCACGAAAAAGGTTTGGTCATATCCAGTAAAGCTATTTTCTCATGATTTTCAGACACAATCTTTCCAAAGAAATGTCACAGGCAGACGGGTAATTTAAAAAAAACCGGTTCTGTGAAGTGTAAAACGTCAAAATAAAACAACATTTCAAGAAAAGACTGTTCTGTTAAAGATTTCATTCACATTTAGAGTAAATACACCTGTCAGTGCTCCATCGCAGTTCCTACTTGGCAAAAGTAGTTAAAATTCTACTGAAAGTAAATCTATTAAGTAACAAACCTAATAAAGAAGTTTTGGACCCTAACTGAATAACACAGACTCGCAACATTTTAACACGTAGAAACAAAATTCCTTCTCCTTACCTGATTTTATTTTTACCTTCGAAAAAAAATTTAAATGTCATGTCATTTGGTTTTGGAATATACGATTAACACTCTACTATTGCCTTGGAAATATGAATTTACTATTTTTGATGTAATTATTTATTCACCAAAGTCTAATAATCTTTTGTTTTTGTGACTCGGTAGTTAGACTGAAATCGTTGATTTACAAAAACATATAAACATTAATTAAATTATTGTTTTCATAAAACATAATTTTTATGAGACAAAGTATTAATCATTATACTAGGAAACCCGAACTCATTTTATATTTTAAACTGTTACGTGGGGATGACAGTGAGTAAAATTTAAATTGTTTAAACATCTGACTTCAACTTCAGACCTCTGTGCAGAGAACTGGACATCAGCTAGTAATTATTAACAGGTATCAATAATGTAAACCTATTTTCCTTTCTATGGCCTTTCATGTCTAAAGAATATGTTTAAATGTCTTACATGAACGAGAACTATTATTTAACACAACTATACTGTAACCAAGAACACATTAAATATTTTGATGCTTTACAATACAAAACTAAGTAACGATATTGCGTCAGTTTATCTAATGAAAACTTAACTTCGTCCCGCTTTTAGTGGTGGCAATTGTTTAACTAAGCCAGATCGTCTTGCTTCAAAACTTTGACCATTTTTGTTTTGTATGTGCAATGGGCTTTGTGGGTTTTCTTTAGTTCTGTTCTGTACTAGAATAAAGCTAACATAACATCTATCATTCCCATCCGTTTTTTTATTTCATGGATTTATTTAGGCTACTTAGTTTTCTTTTGGATTTAGTATATTCATAGGTGTATATGTTGTTAGTGAATTCTTTATTTAGGAACATTTTTCTATGTGTTTTGTTACTGATTTAGCATTTTATAAAATAATGGTTTTGGTGGAACAATATGGTTGACTCAACCACATAATCAGCAACTCGTGTAATTATTTTACACAATTATTCATTTGCTTAACATTTACTTAACTTAATGGTTATGATGATCCATGAGTTTTCATGATTATTAAACTTAATAACCATGATTTAAAGGAAGATCTCATACTTGGATCGGGGTATTATTATTTTTGGCAAATGGGTTTTCCAAAGGAGCAATTTATATTCTAAAGCTCGATCCTTGAGAAAATCACTTCGGGCGGGGAAACACGTAGAAAGGGAAACTCTAAGACAACAGATGAGTTAAATTGGTTAATGTATACTTGTCCCACAAAACACAGATAATGTTTAAATTATAAAGTTTCTAAGTGTCAAAGTTGACCCATTAAAATTTTGATACAAATAAAGTAAACGTTGTGATTGCTGCGCGTTGAATTTTTAATTAAAGTTGGTTTATTATTGTTTTGTAATTATGATAAAACTAGATAATATGTATAGTTTTTCGTTATTCAAATAAAATATAATTAAACTAGAATATCTCGTTAGCACACCTTAGATTTAAATTTATATTTCACCGTTTTTGTATTTCATGATTTCTTATTTATCTTTTCTCGGATATAATATAAAATATATTAATCAACGATTAAAATTAGGCAAGGATTCCATGATATATTGAGGACTTAATTTATTAACTGGATTTACTACGCTAAATATCGTATTGTAAAAGACATTTTAACAGTTTGGAAATATTAAAAAAAATTATTAAAAGAGTAAACAACAATTTATAATAATCAATAAATAGTAAAAAATATGAATCGTACTATTAATACAGAATGATATAATAGCGTCGGCTGATTATGATATTGAGAGGTTTAGATTTTTATTACCTTACAAATTTAAATTCAAAATGCTACTGGCGGATACAAGTTAAAAAGGTCAGCCACCTCATCCGCTTGCTCTAAGGGCGTTAAATTGGTTCCCGGTATCGACTCTGTGATTGCAACCCTCGTGAACAAGGTTATTCATAATAATTGTTTACTTAAATAGACGGTTGTAATTTATTTAATAAAATCAAATTATTTTCCTTATTCACACTAAAATATTGATTTAATTTGATGAACTAAGTAACACGTCTATTTAAGTGAATCAATTAAGAATAATCTTCTTCCGCCATGCTTGTTTCAACTCATCGGTCTTATAGTTTTGAAAATTCAAAGAACACAGTTTATTTAAGTTTATGTTTCTCATTTATCAATAATGAAGAGTATATTTTGAATTTGATGTGAAGATGAGGTTATTTATAAAATTGCTCTATATTATTTACTTACTGAAAAGTGACAAATAAATATTCAGATCTTGAGTTTTTAAATTGATTACGTAAGTTTTTATTACGTGAAAATCTATACTGTGATTACATCGTCCACTGTAGTTAAAGTTTGTGAAAGTAAATGAGGTTAATTAGACATTAGATTAACCGGCTCTTAAATTGCCTCTTTAATTTTCTGTAGCTCTTTAGTTAGTTTATTTGTAATTTTTAATATTTGATTCTTATGTCTTATCTTTATGAACTACGTCTAAACTTTGGATACGTAAACATCACTACACATAATCAGCTGAAAAGAAGTAAATAATAATGTTTTAACTGACAAACTTTAATCCCTGTCATATTCCTTCATTATTTGGATTTAAATAGTTTAACTTTAAAACTAATCTTTATTCTAAAATGTACAATTTCTATTTAGCGAGTTGCCCTTGCATACTTTGCACTTTATGGACCTAAAAATAAATAAAACTTACAAACATGCATCGTATACCAAAATCTCATCTTAATCCAACGCAGTCCAGCTTAAAAAACACATTTAAATACTTAAAACACATCAGAACTCATTTTTTTGTATAACAATCATAGCTTATTCGGAACATTAATAATAATTTCATCATTATTATTATCAATAATAATGCTTTTAAGATAGTGGGAGGTAGAAAAGCCACATCCACCATGATTTCTTTTTAGAAACCACCTGAGTGGGAAGGGCTTTTAGTGTATTGTTCGGCAGCATCTTTATAATAATGGCATCTAAAAACCCTCTTCTTAATGCGAACACACACCACCATCTTTCCAATATTAATGGCATCGCATTAATGACAACTTTTGAATTTTATTTTTGGTTGTTAAATCGTAGTAACAGTAAAGTTTGCAATAATTCAAAGCAAACATTAGCATTGCATTTGTATATAAAGTATTACATTTCATGCTAACCCTCATACGTAAAACTATCATAGCGTAACAATGTAGATCTTTATGTTTTCACCAGTCAAAGGTGAACCAGTTACTGAGCATATAGTGTTATTTGGCAATTCATAATGTTTGTAACGCACCTGGTCACATAATTTTATTCGCACTTTCAGTTAAATCTGAATCATAGATCAACAAAACTAGACACTAAGACACCAAGACACTAAGTCACACTAAGACACTAAGACACTAAGACACTAAGACACTAAGACACCAAGACACTAAGACACTAAGTCACACTAAGACACTAAGACACCAAGACACTAAGACACTAAGACACTAAGACACCAAGACACTAAGACACTAAGTCACACTAAGACACTAAGACACTAAGACACTAAGACACTAAGACATTAAGACACCAAGACACTAAGACACTAAGACACTAAGACACTAAGACACCAAGACACTAAGACACTAAGACACCAAGACACTAAGTCACACTAAGACTCTAAGACACTAAGACACCAAGAAACTAAGACACCAAGACACTAAGACACTAAGACACCAAGACACTAAGACACTAAGTCACACTAAGACACTAAGACACCAAGACACTAAGACACTAAGTCACACTAAGACACTAAGACACTAAGACACTAAGACACTAAGACACTAAGACACTAAGACACTAAGACACTAAGACACTAAGACACTAAGACACCAAGACACCAAGACACTAAGTCACACTAAGACACTAAGACACTAAGACACCAAGACACTAAGTCACACTAAGACACTAAGACACCAAGACACTAAGTCACACTAAGACACTAAGACACCAAGACACTAAGTCACACTAAGACACTACGACACTAAGACACCAAGACACTAAGTCACACTAAGACACTAAGACACCAAGACACTAAGTCACACTAAGACACCAAGACACTAAGACACTAAGACACTAAGACACTAAGACACCAAGACACTAAGTCACACTAAGACACTAAGACACCAAGACACTAAGTCACACTAAGACACTAAGACACTAAGACACCAAGACACTAAGACACTAAGACACTAAGACACTAAGACACTAAGACACTAAGACACTAAGACACCAAGACACCAAGACACTAAGTCACACTAAGACACTAAGACACTAAGACACCAAGACACTAAGTCACACTAAGACACTAAGACACCAAGACACTAAGTCACACTAAGACACCAAGACACTAAGACACTAAGACACTAAGACACTAAGACACCAAGACACTAAGTCACACTAAGACACTAAGACACCAAGACACTAAGTCACACTAAGACACTAAGACACCAAGACACTAAGTCACACTAAGACACTAAGACACTAAGACACCAAGACACTAAGTCACACTAAGACACTAAGACACCAAGACACTAAGTCACACTAAGACACTAAGACACCAAGACACTAAGTCACACTAAGACACTAAGACACTAAGACACTAAGTCACACTAAGACACTAAGACACCAAGACACTAAGTCACACTAAGACACTAAGACACCAAGACACTAAGTCACACTAAGACACTAAGACACTAAGACACCAAGACACTAAGTCACACTAAGACACTAAGACACCAAGACACTAAGTCACACTAAGACACTAAGACACCAAGACACTAAGTCACACTAAGACACTAAGACACCAAGACACCAAGACACTAAGTCACACTAAGACACTAAGACACTAAGACACTAAGTCACACTAAGACACTAAGACACCAAGACACCAAGACACTAAGTCACACTAAGACACTAAGACACTAAGACACCAAGACACTAAGTCACCAAGACACTAAGTCACACTAAGACACTACGACACTAAGACACCAAGACACTAAGTCACACTAAGACACTAAGACACCAAGACACTAAGTCACACTAAGACACTAAGACACCAAGACACTAAGTCACACTAAGACACTAAGACACCAAGACACTAAGTCACACTAAGACACTAAGACACTAAGACACCAAGACACTAAGTCACACTAAGACACTAAGACACCAAGACACTAAGTCACACTAAGACACTAAGACACCAAGACACTAAGTCACACTAAGACACTAAGACACCAAGACACCAAGACACTAAGTCACACTAAGACACTAAGACACTAAGACACTAAGTCACACTAAGACACTAAGACACCAAGACACCAAGACACTAAGTCACACTAAGACACTAAGACACTAAGACACCAAGACACTAAGTCACCAAGACACTAAGTCACACTAAGACACTACGACACTAAGACACCAAGACACTAAGTCACACTAAGACACTAAGACACCAAGACACTAAGTCACACTAAGACACTAAGACACCAAGACACTAAGACACACTAAGACACTAAGACACCAAGACACTAAGTCACCAAGACACTAAGTCACACTAAGACACTACGACACTAAGACACCAAGACACTAAGTCACACTAAGACACTAAGACACCAAGACACTAAGTCACCAAGACACTAAGTCACACTAAGACACTACGACACTAAGACACCAAGACACTAAGTCACACTACGACACTAAGACACCAAGACACTAAGTCACACTAAGACACTAAGACACCAAGACACTAAGTCACACTAAGACACTAAGACACCAAGACACCAAGACACTAAGTCACACTAAGACACTAAGACACTAAGACACTAAGTCACACTAAGACACTAAGACACCAAGACACCAAGACACTAAGTCACACTAAGACACTAAGACACTAAGACACCAAGACACTAAGTCACCAAGACACTAAGTCACACTAAGACACTACGACACTAAGACACCAAGACACTAAGTCACACTAAGACACTAAGACACCAAGACACTAAGTCACACTAAGACACTAAGACACTAAGACACCAAGACACTAAGTCACCAAGACACTAAGTCACACTAAGACACTACGACACTAAGACACCAAGACACTAAGTCACACTAAGACACTAAGACACCAAGACACTAAGTCACACTAAGACACTAAGACACCAAGACACTAAGACACTAAGTGATCTAGACACGCACTGGAGAGGTTTATTAGTATTTGTCAATAGTATAACTCTGTGCATTAGAAGTGTGTTGGTTAGCAGGTGCAAGCTTACTCATTACGTCACTTTACAATACTTGGTGAAGGCTATGGAACATCATCAATCAATGACTTTGATTTAAATTTAATATTTTTCAGTAAATAAATACCCCCGTAGCAGCAAACCTGCGTACTCAGCGAATTTCCAATGAATATATATGTATCTTAATACCACATAAAGCCACATACCAAGTTTCATCAATATACATTCATAAATAAACGATTTATGACATTTTAATTATTCTCCATAAGAATAACATGGCGGCTGAGTATGCAGGTTTGCTGAAGCAAGGAACACAAAAAATGGGGTTTCACACAAATATAAATATAACTCATGTAGGTAAAGCCACATACCAAATTTCATTAATTTATTTTCATAATGAAGGCAGATAACACGTTACTTATTCTCCATAAGAATAACATGGGGCTGAGTACGCAGGTTTGCTGCTACGGGAGCCTTGGGTGAAAAATTGTCTTTTTGAGCAAATATCAATGGTCCACAACCAGATGAAGCCGTATACCAAGTTTCGTCAGTATACGTTCATAAATAAGCGAGATATAAAATTTTTATTTTTCTCCATAAGAATAACATTAGACAACGTACTGTGTTTAGCACTTTCAATATCTCGGTAACCAGTTGACGTAGAGAAATGATCAAAATACCAAATTGTGTGTTTTTTTAAGCTGAATCCAATGGGAAAAAATAAAATTTGACCATTTCCAAAATTATATGTAAAAAATTCGAAAAACCCATTTTTGGGGTACAAAACCCCCCCAAAATACCCCTTCGGATAGAGCGATCTGGCTGGTTTTCGAACTTAAAGTCATAAACGTTGCTTTACACGTTTATACCAAATTTCATCAAAATCGGATAATTTTTACGAGAGTTATCGTGCTCACGGACACATATATATATATATATATAGATATATATATATATATATATATATATATATACAGTTTCGAACGAATGGTGTTTTTGGGGTCTGGGGACCTCAAAACGAAAAGTTATCATGGTCCCGGGCCTAGGTCTTACCATGCCGACTACGGTAATAGCTTCTTCCCTATAGGGGAAATTCGCTAAAACAATATATTTACTATTGTACAACACTTGTTACCTATTTTAAAACTTGAAAAATATGAGGGAAGTAAAAAAGACACCCGTAGCAGCAAACCTGCGTCCTCAATGAATTTCCAATATAATTATATATATATATATATATATATATATATTTATATGTATCTTAATACCACTTGAAGCCACATACCAAGTTTCATCAATATACATTCATAAATAAATGATTTATGACATTTTAATTATTCTCTATAAGAATAACATGGCGTCTGAGGATGCAGGTTTGCTGAAACAAGGTACACACAAAATGTGTTTTTATGCAAATCTTTTTATAACTCAACTATGTGAAGCCTCATACCAAATTGTATTAATTTATGCTCATAATGAAGGGAGATAACATTTGACTTTTTCTCCATAAGAATACCGTAGGGGCTGAGTACGCAGGTTTGCTGCTACGGGAACTATCGGGAAAAAATAGTTTTTCGTACAAATATCAATAGTGCACAACATTATGAAGCAAGTTACCAAGTTTCGTCAGGATAGGTTGATAAATAAGCGAGATATAAAATGTTTCTTACTCTCCATAAGGATAACATTGGACAACGTACTGCGTTTAGCACTTTCAATATCTCGGTAACCAATTGACGTAGAGCAATGATCAAAACACAAATTGTTTGTTTTTTAAGCTGAATTTAATGGTGAAAACTAAAATTGGATTTACTAAAATATTATATGTAAAAAACTCTAAAACCCATTTTTGGGGTACAAAACCCCACACAATACCCCTTTGGATAGAGCGATCAGGCTGGGTTTCGAACTTAAAGTCATAAATGTTGCTTTACATGTTTGTGCCAAATTTAATCAAAATTGGATCATTTTTACGAGAGTTATCGTACCCACGGATACACACACATACACACACACACACACACACACACACACACACACACACACACACACACACACATATATATATATAGTTTTGAATGAATGGTGTTTTTGGCATCTGGGGACCTCAAAACGAAAAGTTATCATGGTCCCGGGCCTAGGTCTTACCATGCCGACTACGGTAATAGCTTCTTCCCTACAGGGGAAATTCGCTAAAAGTTTATACAAATTATAGTTTGGATTACATATAACATATTTTAATTTAATCACAGGCTAAATAAACGCCTCCACTAGGTTGTTCAGGGGCGGCCCGTCAGATTTTCAGTGCCCGTGCAAAGGCCAAACTTGCCGCCCCCCTTCATAACAACTTAAACCTCCCCCCCCAACGTAGCTCTGAAATAAGTATGACGTTCGCGCCTCGCTCCCTCACTTGTTGTTGCGTTTGCGTTGTTTTTGGTTCCGTGCGATACTGATCACCTGAAATGACAAGCTATGGAGCACATTCAGCTCAGAGACTTGAGTAATTTAAAATCTTGATTTCATATAGTATCGTCATGGAAATGCTGAGTCACGATAACTTTGAAATCATACAGCAGTCACATCTGCATGGCTGTTCTGAAAAACCTAAAATTAAAATACCCCCATAGCAGCAAACCTGCGTACTCAGCGAATTTCCAATGCATATATATGTATCTTAATACCACATAAAGCCACATACCAAGTTTCATCAATATACATTCATAAATAAACGATTTGTGACATTTTAATTATTCTTCATAAGAATAACATGGCGGCTGAGTATGCAGGTTTGCTGAAGGAAGGAAAACAAAAAATAGGGTTTTATACAAATATCAATATAACTCATTTAGGTAAAGTCACATACCAAATTTCATTCATTTATTTTCATAATTAAGGGAGATAACACGTTACTTATTCTCCATAAGAATAACATGGGGCTGAGTACGCAGGTTTGCTGCTACGGGAGCCTATGGCAAAAAATTGTTTTTTTTGAGCAAATATCAATGGTCCACAACCAGATGAAGCCGTATACCAAGTTTTGTCAGTATACGTTCATAAATAAGCGAGTTATAAAATTTTTCTTTTCCTCCATAAGAATAACATTAGACAACGTACTGTGTTTAGCACTTTCAATATCTCGGTAACCAATTGACGTAGAGAAATGATCAAAATACCAAATTTGTTGGTTTTTTTAAGCTGAATCCAATAGTAAAAACTAAAATTTGACTATTTCCAAAATTATATGTAAAAAATTCAAAAAACCCATTTTTGGGGTACAAAACCCCCCCAAAATACCCCTTCGGATAAAGCGATCTGGCTGGTTTTCGAACTTAAAGTCATAAATGTTGCTTTACACGTTTATACCAAATTTCATCAAAATCGGATAATTTTTACGAGAGTTATCGTGCTCACGGACACACACACACACACATATATATATACTCAGTTTCGAACGAATGGTGTTTTTGGGGTCTGGGGACCTCAAAACGAAAAGTTATCATGGTCCCGGGCCTAGGTCTTACCATGCCGACTACGGTAATAGCTTCTTCCCTATAGGGGAAATTCGCTAAAAGGGAAACAACTAAGCAAATTTAACTAATTTAAGTAACTTTAAATTTAAATTAGTAAGGCCATGTCTACACTCAGCACTATGTGTGACTTGTCGTGCATTTATTTATGTGTTGCTACGACCACTATATCTTGTCCAGGATGATCTCAAGGAGCGGCGCGCGGCACGGCGCGCGTCGTGGCGGTAAGCTACCTGCTACGATCGCGCGGCTCCCTCACACTGACGCAGGGCATTATTCTTTGACTTCTTCGTATCAAGAAACAATTATGTGTTTGTTTAAGAAAAATAACGAGTTCGCACGCAGCGCGCTGACGTGAGGGAAGTGAATTTCCGCATTAACATCTTTAAAAAATCGAATAAAGGGTTTAAAACAACACTGGTAACTTTTTTTGAAAATTGAAAAATGTAATTTGTTAGCTGTTCTGATGCTTCTGGTTATATTTAAATTCACTATTAGGATGGCAATGTTGTACATTATAAGGTTAGGAGGAGGTATAGTCAGGATAATAAGTTGTTAAACTTATATTGGGGATGATAAACTACATCAATAAATGAAAACAGCCTTTTCCAGTGTAACATCCCCATAAGACAACGTACTGTGTTAAGACAATTGACATTTTCTTGAATAACTCGGTAAATATTTGTGCTATAGAATGATGAGAGAGGGCTTAAAACCTTCGCCTTACTAATCTCTGTCTTCTTATTTACATTAATTTTACATTGGGAGCTTTTCTGACCCTTTTTGGGCCAAAAAACTCAAAATATGAAAAATAAAATCCCAAAAAAAGGGGGGCTGGAGTTGTCCGATTATATATAAATATATATGTGTATATATATGTTAGCGACACCCCAAAAAGTGTTCAGGGGGTCACGAATCAAAACTTTATAAAGATTCAAACAAAATTAATTCTAAATCAATAGGTCAAACAGTAACAAAAAATATCCTTTTAAGTAAAGACATGTTTTGTGCGTTTTAACATTGAAATAGCCCGTAGCGCTAGGGTCAGCGACGATATTTCTTCTGACTCCATCGTCCTCTTAAGTTTCACCATGCTAATAGTTCACTTTTCCATAGGAAATTCACTAATAATGAAAACAAACCTCAAAACTGAGAAGGAAGGGAGAAGGACAAACTGATATCAGTACACCTGTTCTGAGCGTGGGAAAAATATTTCTTCCGGGGGAAAGTTTTGATTACCAGTTACTCCAAAAACTGAAGTTGGCTGTAAACATGTTTTTTTCGTTAATACAAACGAAACTCATTTAAGGTACTGCCACTTTGGAAGAAATGCAGATGATTAATCAATTAACCACGACGAAAGCACAACTAATCTGTAATGACGAGAAGTATTTTTAATTCTTAACATTATCCACTCCATCTCCAATGCCCCGAAATGGCTCAGTTAACAAATAAGAACTTGATTTAAATTATACTATAAACAGAAACGGAACTATTAACTATATTTTTCAAAGTAAGGACCTTACAAGTACCGATCGAAGGGGGCGCCAAAATCTGAGGGGGCGTATCATATTTTCCCCTCTTATTAAATATAATAGCAATATAAAACTCGAATCATTTTAACTTCAACTAAAGATGAAATGCCGCCTCAGTGCTCTTCAGTCCCCATACCATATATTTCCTCAGCTAGGGAGTAGTTTAAAATAATCTAAGATGGCGGATTAAATTAATTAGTTGAATCGTCTAACTTGATATTTTAACATTTCAATTTTCTTTCATCGTTTTGCGAGTTTTACTCACACTCTCAATGTCACAAAACGACAGAGGTCAAAACAACTTTTCTATTCGGAATAGAGGGGAGCGGAGATTGTATTTATCTTGTAAAGTAATGTCGGATTTGTGAATTTAATGTTTTAAGTATAATGAAGGTGCAACATGGTGAATGCACAACATACTTCCCAATAATGCCTTTAACAATTTATAATACTAATATACAACAAATTTACAAAATTAGTCGGATTTATATATTTTTTCAAATACTCTATTTTAGCGCTACGAACTATGCCCCCAATCCCACACCCCATGGCCCGTCATGAACGCCGAGTGCTGCCCCCCCAAAAGCGCCGCGCCCCGTGCGCCCCGTACTGGAGCACGGCTCGCACTGCCCTAGAGCCGGTACTGAGGTTGTTTTTAATAAAGGTGAGTACAACTACTGAGTACAACTCTGCGGTATCGAGTACAACTATTGAGTGCAACTCTGCGGTACCTAGTACAACTATTGAGTGCAACTCTGCGGTATCTAGTACAACTATTGAGTACAACTCTGCGGCATCTGTTTATAATCTATCAAGTAATACTTAGTAATTAATTGCGAACAAGGATTAGCTCATAGTAAAAACGTTTATGGCTGTGATAATTTAGTTCTTTGAACGGAGCTTTGCTAATGGTATGTACCGTAGTTGTTTTAATAACACAAATTACTATTCCCAAAGCACTCTTTATGGCCTTCTAATCTGACTCACTTTGTTCTTCTTGGGTGAGTTAATGGATAGAGTTTATTGTTCCAAAAGTTTGAAAACTTTAAAACTACCCTACATATATGCGAAAACAAATTAAAAAGGTTATTGCTTAAGGTTATATTAAGGTACATAATGTACGTAAAAATGATCAATTATGATATATGCTAGTTGTTCTAAGTCATATTTAGTTTAAGTAAAGTGGATAGTAAACGAACATGAAGTGTATTTAACTGCTTAGCGTAATAATCTACATATTTTAGTTTTTCTCGTGCAACTTTTTTCTCATGCATCTTCTTGCTTCCTCTCTAGTCGCGTTCTCGGCCATACCTGACTAAAGTACATATAAGTTTCAACTATTAGTGTTGGGGAAATCATTTGGTATATAAAACTGACTAAATTCAGTTTAACACCAATTGTTTGTATTATTTTAGATGAAATGGTATCTTATTGTTGCGAGACGAGTACTCCCTTGGAAGCAACAGTAATTAATGGCCCAGTGACAAATGACATTTGGGATGTAAGGGTGGTAGTTGGGGTCGATGGGGGGAGCTGTCACAGAATCCAGCTTACAGACATTAGCCTTTCGTTTTCAAACCGCTGCAAGCTTGCCTATCCCTGCTTTCAAACTGTGAAAACCCTTTGATTACCACATAAGTTTTTAATATCATGTAAGATTGTGTAAATTAATATTGTCAGGTGTAAAGTGCTCATGTTATGCGCAATGTTAGTGTGTGAAGTATCCTTTGTTTATATGCGACGACAAAAGGAGTATTCAGTCGTTTCTAAGTCCTGAAACACACACCATATTTAAATTAATGAAATATAATAATTGTTTAAATAAATTAGTTTTAGTAATTTTCATATTAGTTTGAGCAAATAATATAGGTTTAAAAATCACATGTTACAACACATGGAGTGTTGAATGACACATACTTAAGATTTTATCAATTTTTGTTGTAAACTATTTTATTATTCGTCCTGCTGCTCAATACATAGGTAAATAATATTAAATATTCTTCTTATTATGGTGCTATTTTTACTATATTCAAATGTCTTCAATAGGAAAAAAATGGAAACATTAAATTGAAAATGTATCAATATATTGTTTTTAGTTAACTTATTTCAATGTGATCGCTTTGTATTTGATAAACGGAAGAGGGCCAACCCCCCCAATTCGGGGCAGACGCCATTAATGAGGACGTTCCAGCTGTAGCGATAATGATGTTGTTTCCAGCGTTTACTGACTCTAACAGGCTTGCTTTGTAACCGATGAACGTGGCGAGAAAACACGTGTAACAGGACAACATAAGGTGCAACACGTGTCTCATAATAGGACAACACCCCAACTAAGAATATATATTCTGTACAGTGACAGTTAAATTGACAGATATAAATGGAATGAAACAGTTTTAATAAATTTAAAGATAACACGCTGGTGTTCCTTTAAAGCGGGCCGATTTCGGGATTAAAATAATAATAATAATGCCGGTTGGGAAACAAAATTACTATTTATTAAAATTTACAACAACTGATCTAACCAATTAAACTTCTTTAACAATAGGTAAATCCGCGGTTAAAAATACAATAATTAAGGTTACATTGCATTTAGAAAGAAAACACCAATTAATAATTTAACAGGGAGAGGCGGCGCGACGCGTGTTAATTACATCGTCACATCTTAGGGACTGGGGGCGGAGGCTCTTGTCTCCTTCGCCGATGCTGAAGCTGCCCATCCAATCAGAAACAGTTTCGCACGTGACGTCACGGGAACACTTCATTGACAAGTGCTGCAGCCAAACGATCACTCACGCCGTTACTCAAACTAAGAGGCACGGGAATCGTGCACTGAGGCCAACGCAGAGCGTCAAGTTGCTGACGCCACGCATTCTTGCTGATATCAACGCCCGGCCGGGCCCGTGGGAGCGTCTAAGTTGAGATTAGCTTGGAGCAACTATCCTAGCGTCTGGTGGTTCATTTTATATTTTGTACCAGCCAACTCTTCAAAATGAAATAATGAAATTAATGTTTAGAGCACCGCTCCTCCTTCCAATTATAGATTTTAGTGACGGTAGAAATTTAATTATTAGGAACGGTAAACTTTAATTATTTAATTACAGTGGCGTATTAATGGCTTTTAACAGTTTAGGGATTTTGGGCCGTCACATTCCGTTCTCCTCACCAGCAAGCAACGGGCGGGGCAGGCATAGAGCCTGATGTTTTGACAAATTATACTAGGTGTACGCTCATTCCTCGCGTATAAGGATAATTGAAACACATGATCAAACTTAAATCGAGTCTCATAAAAAATTCAATATCTGATTTGAGTAACATCATCAGAATACATTCCGTTATCACTTAACTGGCGCCAGAATCTGGATTTTATGTCTATACAGTATAGCTATAGTTTTAGTCACTTCTCTAAGAATCAATTGTCGTGGCAGCTGAGGGGTATCGCACTGGATCTTGGAGCGTAATATCGCAGGATCGGATCCCGCTGCCAACCTAACATTTTATCTGTAGAAAAACATACATACATTTATCACTTGTTTTTTATCAAAGTAAATGTTGTATAAATACGTAAATTTATTTATTTTTAAAATAAATTGAAGATTTCAGGCATGGGTGCGTTATCTTAGAACAAACATAGCATTGTGGGCTAAGCAGTGACTTTAGCAGTGTGGTTAATTTAACTTTTAAGAGAACAGCGAGTTTCCTATACGAACTAATGTTAACAATTTCTATAGGCCAAATCAAAATATCCTTAAGGATTAACAATAAATCGTCAGGCCCAGTTATTTAGATGAAAAAATGAGATTTCAATATATTGTTTCAATAGCATAGGCTATCATGAAATTAAATGCTATAAACATGGGTTGGCCCAAGTCCGTAGATGAAACTTCTAAAATGACAAGTAGCCTAAGTGTATATGCCTACATTTTATAGTCATAGGTCCAAGTTTATGATGAAAACAGCTCAGTATAATCCAAACCTAGGATATGTCAAATCATTTCAGATAACCTGTATAAAAGGCTTAGTTTGGTTAGAATAGTTTAAAGCTTTTGTTTTGGTTCGCTACAACATTCCTGGTAATGTTTAAAGTATTTTACAACAGTAGTATTTTACAAAATGATATTTCAACATGTTGCTTCAATAGCCTAGGCTATAATGAAATTAAATTCTATAAACATGGGTTGGTCCAAGACCGTACATGAAACATCTAAAATGACAAGTAGCCTAAGTGTATAGGCCTACATTTTGTAGCCATAGGTCCAAGTTTATGATGAAAAGAGCTCAGTATAATCCAAACCTAGGATATGTCAAATCATTTCAGATAACCTGTATAAAAGGCTTAGTTTGGTTAGAATAGTTTAAAGCTTTTGTTTTGGTTCGCTACAACATTCCTGGTAATGTTTAAAGTATTTTACAACAGTTTTATTTTACAAAATGATATTTCAACATATTGTTTCAATAGCCTAGGCTATCATGAAATTAAATTCTATAAACATGGGTTGGTCCAAGACCGTACATGAAACTTCTAAAATGGCAAGTAGCCTAAGTGTATAGACCTACGTTTTATAACCATAGGTCCAAGTTTATGATGAAAACAGCTCAGTATAATCAAAACCTAGGATTTGTCAAATCATTTCAGATAACCTGTATAAAAGGCTTAGTTTGGTTAGAATAGTTTAAAGCTTTTATTTTGGTTCGCTACAACATTCCTGTTAATGTGTTTAAAGTATTTTACAACATTTTATTGCCAGTTTAATGTCGGCTTACTCTAAGTGTAATCCAACCCTAGGCTATGTCAAATCATTCAAGATAACCTTCCGAAAAAGGCTGTTTGGTTAGAATAATCTATAGCTTTTATTGTGGTTACCTACTACATTACTAGTAATGTATGTTAGGTAATGTAGACAATTTTTATTATTAATTTAGTGAAAATATAGCCTAGCAAATAATTGTCCTACAAAATAAATTTTAAGGTTGTTCGCTTACTGTGACTAACTTCATCAACGCTTTCTAGACAAATTGAGGTTTTGTATACTTTTTTACACATGACAATCACAATTTTACCAATTGTCTAAGAAAATGTAATAAAACAAGCTATTTTATAAGTTAATATCTTCGTATCTACAGTCATCAAAAAGCTATTTTGAGATTTTCGAACTGCCACACGCGTCGTCTGTCGTCTGCCACTGTTACATCTTACAATCGTCACCTCTGACCGACTTACCATATTTACACAGAGTAGGCGTACTAAGGGAATATTAACTGTATAACTATTTTTTTTAAACGTACACTTAATAATTTATAAAATAATAAATATGCTCACAACTTAAAAATATACTTCGATTTATCTCTCTTGTGTGTTTTTGTTGGTAAAAAAACTTTTGTTATCCAGTATAACAAAGTATACTCTAGTAAACTAACTATTGTTACTCTGTTGTTGAAACATAGATGTCGGCTAAATTTTAACGATTCAAGTACCACTAAAATGGCTTCAAATGTTATTATTATGGAGAAAAAAATAAATTTGGTTTTAAGATAATTTGATTAATACTGAACGAAAATATCTGAATAACGAACTTGACCGAGATTTTGACCTGTTAAGTTTTTCTGGAAAATTTTAAGTTTAACTGTGGAGGCATTCTCGAGTTATTGAGGTCACAGACACGCCAGTTGAGTTGATTCTCTTACCAGTCTAAGCAGTAAAGTTGTGTATAAGGCTACTTTCACTTCGTTCAATTATCCAATTAAATACAGCTAACGAACTGAAAGAAATAACTCTATTATTCTATAACATTGGTACTTTAAAGGCACATGAAGCTAAGTCCTGAAGGTAGGTGTTTTTCAAATCTCCGAAAGACACATCTAGGGGGTAGCTTTTTTGATTGATACCAAACGTGCAGTATACAAAGAAATAGTTCTAGGGATATAAATTCGCCGAGAAGATCAAGATTTTTAAATTAAGTAAATCTAATCCCAATTATATCTTTGGTGTTTTTATAAATCTAATGAAAAATGGTACAATACAAATTTTTAATTTAGTCTTAGTGGTAACAATAATATTTAGGTATAATAAATTTTAAACAAATACATCTTTAACACTGATATTTCGTTCAAACTATAATTTAAAGCTCCCATTTTAAATCGGCATTAAACACTTTTCTCTGTTTTCCGAGGAGATGACTGGTAATATCAATAGATGACTCAAAATATAGTTTATGTTATGTGTTCCGCAGAGACAACGTCATGTTTAGAGCACGTGGACGCGTTTTGTTTGATGGAATTATTCTCGACGGACAGATACGATAAAACTTTCTAAATAATGTGTGCTTATACGGTTTATGGAATTTTATATTTTAAATCGTGGTTTGCAAATAGACAAAAAGTTTGTGTTCTTTATGTTTTTATGTCGAATGTTTATTCACTTTGTTGCCATTAGCTCAACCTAGTAATTCAAATATTGCGTGAATTATTTACCTTTAGATATTTACACACTCAGCTTTAAATAGCCAGCGGTTGGTTTAGAAATTGAATTCTTGCACCAAATCCCATTTCTTTCCAAGCACCTATGAAATAATCACCTAAAGCTCACCAACTCTGACCGTTTAAAAGCTAAGTAGCGGAGCAGTATATTTAGTTTCAAACGGTCGGGATTGGTGAGCTTTAAATTATTATTTAAGATATGCTTGGACAAAAGATGGGATTTGTTAAAAGTGATGGCTTATTAATATCTAAAGTTAAAGAATTTGTGCGCAATTTAAAATACTAGTTTGAGCTCTGCCAATTGAAACAACAAAATGTATTTATTGTAAAAGACCAGTTACGCAGAAATGTTCAGTTTCGTATTACATTGTATTTGATTACTTTATTTAATTTACTTACTCAGTTATTTTTTACATTCTGTTTATTTCCAATTTTTTTTTGCTGGTTAGGCAGATACCAGCCGTAACAGATGGTCCAGTTGACTATTGTTGTTATCAGTCCTAAATGTATTTTGTTTATTTTGTATAATATATTCTGCATATACATATTTTTAATAAAGTCGCTTTTCATTGATCCATTCATTCTAGCCCTACAGCCGTGATACGAGCACTGGTGGCAATTTGCATCATAAAGATTATCTGCATGTGTTTTACCGTAGTGTAATGACTGTAATTAATTGTACACTAATGATAAAACGTTCATTATTTGTAAATGTTATCTATATTACCAAAATTAGCATTTAATTTTGTTTTCCAACCTTTAAAATGATTACTTAGTGTTAAGGTTTGGTATAAATCAAAAGCTTTTAAAACCCCATCATAACATCAGTAACAGATGTTTTAATCATAGCATTAATAAAATAGCTTAAGGAGTGGCAACAATATAGTTGCTATATGCACTCCAGACTTCGATTTAGTTAACTCAGCTTATATCAGCTGAGGATATTGTTTACTTGTGGACGTTGCTTAAAGTTTTATCATCGAACTAGCTGTTACCCACAGGTTTTGCCCCACAAATGAGTTGTTAAAACTATGACAGTTGTGTGTGTTGTATTCTGTGGTTAGCCCGTGGAATTACTATGAAACATAATCAGCTGATTGTGTATTCATCACCTCAAATAAAAATGAATATCCATACATGGGAACTTCGTCGGAGCCTCTGGAGCCCAAAGGTCAGATCAGGATGAAAACCATTTAGTTTTCCTATTGCATGCCTAAAAATCAGTTTACAAAATTTCAACTCTAAAGGTAAATGGGAAGTAGGAGAATTCACGATGAGTGAGAGAGGGCTTGCCTATAGGTATAGATGGCTCTATCTGTGATGTTTGTGAAGTAATCGCTTCTGAGATATTCCACAATTCCTGACATAAAAGTAATGTGAGAAGAACGTCGCACTACGTTGGAGACATCACAACGCCAGCGTCACTTCGTTTCATCAGTTTCAGATTGTTCAAAAGATCAAAGAAACCTTTGATGTAACAAGCGACGATGCTCCTTTGGCTATATGTGTTGCATAAACTATTTTATTTTGTTCGAGAACCAATTATAATATTATTTTAAAGCTTAGAAGATGGTGGCTACTTTAAAGAAATTATGTTTTAATTTCTTGGTTTTTATATTAATATTTGATATTTCTAATCACTTTATATGATTCTATAAGACTTTATATATAACCAATGAGAAACATGCTATTTCAGTAAAACTAATGTTATGGACATATAATGTTAGTAAGCAAACTTTATATATACAAATTTATATCCATGTCCAATACATGATTGGGATACAATACGTCTTGAGATACATAACCCAATAAGTAGGAGTAGAGGCAATATGGGGAGTCTGGGACAGCTGAAAAATAATTGTTTTTAAATCAGAAGTGACGTTTGAGTGACGTGGTGATGACGTATGTGTGACGAGAGGGTGTGATGACGTCACGGCGATGACGTATTGGTGTGACGATACACATACGTCATTGGATGTGAGGTAATGTGAAAGCGGGTGGATTTATATTAAGAAACGGTTTAGTTACGTCGGTTTGCGACTTGAAATGGCCAACCGTCCATTTAAGTCGGTTTGCGACTTGAAATGGCCAACCATCCATTTACGTCGGTTTGTGTTATCTTATCTTATCTTATCTTATCTTATCTTATCTTATCTTATCTTATCTTAGATCTAGATCTTAGATAAGATAAAAATTTTTCCTGGGGGCTCCGCCCCCACACCCCCGCTGGGGGCTCCGCCCCCAGACCCCCGGGCTTGCTACGCTCCCAATCCCACGCCATAGAGTCCCCCTCCACTATTAACCCTCGCCACATTTACAGCTTAGCACAGAATCAAGCGTTACGATCCATTCACACTCCTGATCTTAGCCGCAACGCAACCATGGCTCGCAACTTACAACCGATCAAACGCCCTGCTGACTCTTCTGACGACGACTATTCGGACGAAGAGGGTCACAGACGTCGCAGGAAACAGTTCAAGTTCTGCCAAACTAGACCGACGGCTGCAACTACTCCTGTGGGGAGAGCGACGATTCTAATAAAGCGAGACATCTTCACTTACCGACAGATCAACCAACTCATGGACATCTTGGACCGCTACCGACACCTCGCCGATCAGATGATTATCGAAGTTAGTAGCGGAGATCACTTCCACCTCATCCTCCAACATCAACACTTGGACACAGTCGACGCTAGCCTACGCCGACAACTACAACTACGACAAATTATTCGGGTCGTCGCTTCCATCCCCCCACACTAAATCCAGGAAAACACTCCTTCTACAAACGGCCTTTATCAAGGCCACCACTTATATCATTCGTTGTGAATCAGCCTAGCAACCATACATCATACTAAACCTACATTAAGTACATTTCAATCCAGATTCTCAGGACTTAGTCATTTAAAATCAATCATTTTGGTGGCCTTTACAAAGGCCATTTTTACAAGTCTCAATTATTTTTACTTTCACAGTCTTAGACGATTCCTTTACAAGTATCAGCCTCACATCTTGTTACTTCTTTTACAGGAGGAGCATTCAACATTTTATGGACTTTGTCATTTATCCAACTTCAGTTTAGTGGCCTTTATAAAGGCCGTTTTAATAAGTCTCAATTTTACAACTTTCGCGGTAACAAAGAATAGTTATTCAGTTGACGCTATGAATGTTTTAGGGGGACTTTAAATAATTATAATTTATATTCTCCAAACATGTTCAAACGTGTTCAAGGTCATTTTAATACTTTTAAAAAGAAGGATCTTGACTGTGGCGGATTGCCCTGCCGACCAGTCAAGAAGGGTCAGTTCATTCGTGGCGGTTTGCCCATGCCGACCGATTGAACTGCTTAGGGTATGGGTGGACCGCAGAACTCCACACTGCGCGAACCACCCGGGTTTGTTTTTGGGGTTGTGATGGGAATAGGGTAAGGGACAGAGTTTAACTTGTACAAATCAACAAATTGTGTTAGTGTTAGTGGAAAACCAGCGAAGCCATGCAAGACAGAAAAGGATTGTACAGAGAAGAATAAGAGATCGGCGCTGAGCTTAACGAAATCCAGATCCATTGCCCACCGCACTGTTCACCCAACGCCCGGAGCAGTGCTGACCACACAGGGGGACTTGTCTCAGGCCTTGTGTGACGCAGAAGGTGTTGACTCCGCCTCGGGACCCGGCGGAGATCAGCGTAGAGATGCCGGCCGATAGCAAGTGAGACCTACATATGTGGTGCTCGCTATATCACAGAAGTTCCAAGCCCGGGGTACCACTGCAGGGATTGCGGTACTAGGAGACCTCCGTGGATGTTCAGCTTCTCTCCGATGATCTCCGCTGTGCCCCGCTTCTCTGGAGCTGCTCTGGACTGGTCCCGTGTCTGCATGCCGAATGATTCGAGTGGAACGAGCGTCCCGGTTTTATGAACTTTTCCGCTGAGTCAGCAGAAAATAACCTCACCTCATTGGTTGAACTGTTTGACTAATGAGAAGCCGGCTTGTGCTAGTGAGTATACCGCTGTTCTTAAGCGACTCACTTTTGCTCACCCTTTCGTTACGGACGCATCATGTTCAGGAAGCAGACCCGGCCTAAGATGTTTGACATGCCTCGTCGGGAACCATCGTTCCAGCTTTCCAGCTCCAGGCCCCACAGTGTCACACCTCGGTCATCACTCCGGCAGCCTCGTCAACGTCCAGCTCCAATCCCAGCCCCAAAGAGCGAGTCCGTGACAGGGCAGCCTCGTCAACGCCCGGCTCCAACACCAGCGTCAAAGAGTAGACCCGTCGATGTAATGCCTCGACGGGTAAACATATCGACTTGTGCCCGGGAACCGTTCTCTTTACTTAGAGAAATTCTCTCGGACAAGACGAGGGATCTGGAACCTGAGAAGAACTATACGGCCCAGATCCCTGTTATCGATGAGCCGAGGGAGATTCGTCGGCCGAGCTTCGAACCGGCATTCCCTGGGTTCAAGCTCCACCGCCTGTGGAAACTGCAGCCGGGACTTTATTGTCTGCTCGGATGGGACAAGCCTTCGCGGGAGCTTTTGTTGCGCCACCGCAACTTTGTCTTTAGAAGTTATCTGCCGAATGGAGTGATTGAGCCACCGTACGAGACATTAAAGACCTACTTGGAGGTCGGGAAGCCGGAAGATGGGCAACGACGTCGGCGTGTCACCGTCCAATGGGTGTCACTGTAAACAATGACACTGATAAAAACGGCCTTTTTAAAGGCCACCAAAAATTTCAATCGTTTGACACTCAGTAGCGTAAAACATATATTTTGTTTTACCCCCAGTCTTACTCCTGCTGTAATGAAGTTTTATTATAAGTCCCATGAGGTTTCAATAAAGTTTGTTGGTATTTTGTACGGTACGGTACTTAGTTACCGACTTCAACAAATATGGTTTGACCGAGAATTTTAATCGTTCCTCTGTCAACATAGTTTGTTCAAATGGGTAAGCGCTTGGACTGGGACATTAAATAATTAAAATGGCCTTTCTCAAGGCCACTAAATAAAACGCTGAGTCAGTGTTATTAGTGCGCACCAACAGGAGACCTGCAGCGTATCCTATACGGTACGTAGCGTCGCACCTTAGAGACCAATGATTAGTGGGGCTCAGGACATCCTGCTTGCGCTGAGGAGAGAAGATGGAAACTACGGTGGAAGAAATCTTCGCTGAGATGATTGAGCGACGGGCTCCACTAGCACCGATATCCTCACTCCGGCCGCCTCGTCAACGTCCAGGAGCCTCGCAGAGGCGTGTTCACTTCGCTTTGGACTGTCCAGCTCCGAGACCAGTGGCAAGGAGCAATCCTGTCACTGTAATGGATTGTGTTGCGGCTACTCCACGGCGAAAGCTTCAGAGGCTGGAGCGGCGCTTCTACACTCCACTTGGGCAACTACGCCATGGCGAACAGAATCGACGGTTGTGGCGGATAAAACCCGGCCTGTACGAATTGCTATTTTTCGTACGCCAGGATGGTGAGGCTACTCTGCGGGAGGTTGGTTCCTTGGAGCTGACGAGAGTTCGCCTGCCAAGGAGAATGGAGTGGCCGTGGAAGTCGACGCATCTGAAGATTCACGGGCCGGGGGAGGACCCTTCGTATCCCAGAGGGAAGGCCGAATGGGTCCGTCGCTAGATCATCTCAAAAAACGGCCTTTTTAAAGGCCACCAGATTTTTCAATCGTTTTTGAACTCATGCATTTGCAAAGTTTTATTATAAGTCCCATGACATACTGGGTGTTGGTAATCTGTACGGTACGTAGTTGCCGACTCTAAATAATATATTTTGACCGAGAACTTTGTTCATTATTCGGTCAACACAGTTTATTTAGTGCGCTTAAAATAAATGTTATGGGGCTTAACAGCCATAGCTTGGAGTAAAGAATAAAATGAGTTGTGTTTGCAAACACAAACAATTCCACGTTTCTAACATAGAGTTACAGTCGGGCTAAGATTGGAGATACGTAGTTGCCGACTCTAAATAATATATTTTGACCGAGAATTTTGTTCGTTATTCAGTCAACACAGTTTGTGTAATGTACCTAAAAACAAATGTTATGGTGCTTAAGAGTCATAGCTTTGAGTAAAACATAAAATTGCTTTCAAACACAAACATTTGCAAGTTTCTAACGTAGAGGCACAGTCGGTCCAAGATTGGAACATAAAAACGGCCTTTATCAAGGCCACCATTTTTAGTACTTAAATTCAACTGACCAATAGGAGAAGAGTGCTGTGTCAGCAACGCCTATATAATGAGAGAGTAGTGTGATGTTTCCTCATTCCTCCACTGAGCTGATTGCTGATCTGATCTCCAAGTCATGGACTCTTCTGAGACTTCTGCAGCTGTAGAATCCATCCTGGCTGAGAACAAGGTGAAGTCTATCTTCGATCCGCCGGACGCACCTTCTACATCCACAAGCGTGGTTTCGCCGCCAAGTCCCCTGCACTTTGGAGCACCGACAGCAGAGTCATCGGATGAAGATAATAGGAAATTCATTTTAAAACATGACCCCTTCGTACCGAAGGCAACTTCATCCTCCAGCACACCAAGAATATCATTGAAGAAGACACCACAGGTAAGAAATGCGCCCAAGTGTACCCACCAATTTAAGAGAGGGCCGAAGAAGGGTGAAGTGTGTGCAGTCTTCTGCAAAATAGGAGAAAAGTTCTGCGCTAAACACAAACCTGCAGAGAAAAAGCCGCCAGTATCTAGTTTTGACTTTGAAACTATAGCTCAGGAGGGAAAATTCCGAAGATTGAAAGTTTCCAAAAAATATAAACTCCTACAAATTAAAGAGCGCAAAGTAATTTTGGAAAACAGCGGAAGAATCCTAAAGGTAAGACTGCCTGGATATTTGCAACCAATACCCAAGACTGGGTCATACTTAGTATTTCAAAGGGCGGGCAAAGGCGAACTGGCAAAGGCGATGTGGGAGTGCGTCTAGATTGGATCAGCAGCTCAGAAACGGCCTTTTTCAAGGCCACCAATTGTTTCACTCGTTATAGTACTCACAGTGTGCTAACTCTGTTGTCTTTCACAAACAAAGTATATTATGTAAAATCCTACAACATAATTAACCTACATTGCGTAGCAAGTACTCACAGTGTGCTAACTCTGTTGTCTTTCACAAACAAAGTATATTATGTAAAATCCTACAACATAATTAACCTACATTGCGTAGCTTTCCTTCCAGTCAACAATGGTCGAGACCAGTCGTAAACCTTGGTGGAGAATTCAAAACGGCCTTTTTAAAGGCCAAAAATTGATTAACTCGTTATAGTACTCACAGTGTGCTAACTCTGTTGTATTTCACAAACATAGTATATTATGCACAATCCTACAACATAATTAACCTACATTGCGTAGCTTTCCGTACAGTCAACAACGGTCGAGACCAGTCGTAAACCTTGGTGGAGAATTCAAAAACGGCCTTTTTAAAGGCCAGCAAATGATTAACTCGTTATAGTACTCACAGTGTGCTAACTCTGTTGTATTTCACAAACAAAGTATATTATGCACAATCCTACAGCATAATTAACCTACATTGCGTAGCTTTTCTTACAGTCAACAACGGTCGAGACCAGTCGTAAACCTTGGCGGAGAATTCAAATACGGCCTTGTTAAAGGCCAGCAATTGATTCACTCGTTATAGTACTCACAGTGTGCTAACTCTGTTGTTTTTCACAAACAAAGTATATTATGAGATGAAATAAACTGATAATGCAAGCTGCAGACTGAATTAATATTTACATCTCTCATTTTAGTACTCAAATTGAGCTAACTGTGTTGCCTTTCACAAACGAATTATATTATAAGATGAAATGAACCGATAATACAAGCTGCAGCCTGAATTAATATTTACAACTCTAGTTTCATCGATTCTTTGCATTCAAAACAAGATTTTGTTTTTTTGTTTGTTAGGTTGACCTTGAAAATAATAAAAGCATTGTCAGCAGTTAAGATAAGAGACTGATGAAAAGCATTGTCAGCAGTTAAGATAAGATACTGCTGAATATGCAGTAGTTATTACTATAAATAGAGGCGTTCTGTAGAGTTGATCACATCCATCTGCGACGTTTACCTGACAACATGGTCTACGAGATTGTTCACCACCAAACAGCGAGAAGGGTTAAACGCTCTCCTCTGTGGCTGAAAACATTCTACCTCCGTGTTCCGATTTATTGGACGACGGAGATAACTCAAGAATGCGACTTGTGGAGAGTTTCTGAGGCTCTAGACAGTATCAGGGCCGACTGCCGAGCGACTACTATTAAATTGACAACGTCCGACGTAGGGTTCTGGATGGCGCCTACTCCTCTGGAAGATGACTTACCCTTCAAGACCAACGTCATCAAAGACCTGAAGCGTTTGCTGCGGCTTGGCCAAAGGGTGACTCTCACCGTCATCGTTTCTTGAGGACGTATCCTGCAGACCCACAACGCCATCTCAAACTCCACCTTCTGAGGGCAACTACAAACGGCCTTTTTCAAGGCCACCATGAATTTCACTCGTTTTAACTAAGCTAAGCGTCTTATTTGAACCATACCAATTATTTATCTTTTCGATTATTAATGTTTCTACTAATAATGAAATTAATAATTACCAACACATGGTTTTTAAAATTTTTAGTTGTACAAAACACATGGTGGTTTCTTAATTTTACCTCAACTAACAATTGAAATTTATGAAATGAAGTATGCACAAGTGTATCTCTCTCTCTCTCTCTCTCTCTCTCTCTCTATATATATATATATATATATATATATATACATTTGTTGAGATCAAAACCTATGTTTACGGTTTTTCTACCATAACTTAGCACTTTTTTTACTGACTAAAACCTAATGCTCTTATTCATTGTTTATTTTTGCTTGCTCATCACAAAATTCCCCTATAAATAAAGGTAAATAGTAGTCACCGGTCATTCATATCCTATCTACCATCATGGCACCACTAGACATCCCTCACCACTGGAAGCAAATTGGAGAAATAATTGAAAATGTCTTACAGGAAGATGTGGAGGAGATTGAAGATACTAGCGACTCCGAAGACCTGACCAACTCCGATGACAACACATCATCACTAGATGTCTCTGACATAGAAGATGCAATAGCATTTGTTCTTCACGAGGATTATCCGGAGTCAGTCGCCGACAGTATTGAATTTTATCTCCTGTCCGAAGATGAGGATGACAACAGGACTCCTGTCCTACGTGATGTTCCCGATGCAAGGCGGAGACTATTCGATAGTTCCAGTGGTGAGGAAGACGATGATGGCGTTGCATACCTGAGCGACTAATTAGAGAAGTCTGTTTCAAACGGCCTTTTTCAAGGCCACCAATTGTTTCAATCGTTTTAAAACTCAGCCGAATTCGCAATGTTTTTTTTTCCTTAAACTAAAAAAGCCACAAGCAGAGTATAATAAACGAATGAAAAAATGGTAGCCGTTAAAACGGCTGTTTGGATGTGTTTTTCAACTGTATAAAGGGTTTATTGTTCAACAATGATGTCATCATCTGATAGATAATCTGCCCCTACTAATCTTTCTAATGCAGCCATTACTTCTCTGGATTGGATAGTTGTTCTGCTTGATACAACGTTAACCTGTACTGGTTGATCATCACTTTCTTGTCTTTCCGTGGGTGTAAATGATAATTGAAAAGGTGGTGTTGTGGAGGATATATCTGGGACCTGTATAGGCTGCTCCATAATTATGTTGTGGTTAGTAAGCTTATAGCAATACTAATTTATAATTTCATTTATGTTTACTTTTTAAATGAATGAACCAATGGCAATGAAAGTGATGATGTTAGCAAAAATATAAACCAATAGTAATTCAATGCTGAGGTCAGCATTTGCTATAAAACTAGAACATGTGAAAAATGGCTCTCAATACTACTTTTGGAGCAGTCTATAACACACTGAGAAATTTATTCAATCACAATGTACTATTGTCAACGTTGTAATGAAGATTTCATAAATGAGGATTTATATATATATCACTGTGAAATTTACCATAATGCTACTAATAATGCATTATCCGATTGTGAAGACCATCCCGATTTCTTACACTTCCTTGCTGACACTGAACACTCTACACGGCAGAGCAGACCAAGCGTAATTGCATATGCACCTCCTAGCAAACAAAACTCAGTGGATCCTGAAGATGAATCCTCACCCTCTACTTCTAGAGGGACTGCGAACGAAGATGCAACGTTGGGAGTCAACATTTTAGTGGAGGCGTTTGACAGATCTGTCGTTCGACATTACAGAATAAATAACATCAATACACTTGAACTACAAATATTTCTGACCCTCGTTAAAGATGTTATAATTGCAAAATTAAATTATGAACTTAACCGTTTGAATTTCATTAAATTTGGATTACTATTGGACACAACATTTAATAATGTAGAAGGAGAAATATCCAACAGAGGGTTTCTTTCTAGAAACCAAACTATCATGGAGACGTCAAATTTAGATGAAATAGTTGATGAATGTTTACAAGAATTGGTGCTTAAAATAACTGAACATGAAGCTCGTGGATCCGGATGGTCCTTGCTCAATGTAAACAACCTGGATTTACGAGTTCATAAACGTGGATACGGTGAACGTGGCAGCAGTTTTATTCCATTGCCAGCAAAGATTAAAGATAATAAATCATGTATTAATGTTCAAAACAATGACAATGAATGTTTCAGATATTCCATTTTGGCGAAATTTCTTGTTCATGAAGGTGTCCAACATCCTGAACGACCGAATAGAAGATATCAAGAACTAAATGGTAGATATAAATTTAATGGATTAAACTACCCAGTGTCATTGTCTGATATAGGAAGTTTTGAAAAACGTAATGCAGGTGTATCTGTTAACGTGTTTGGACTGGACAGAAGAAACAATGTGTACCCGTTAAAAGTGGTACCACGTGAATTGACTGACCATACTGATTTACTGTTACTAAAAGATGAAACTGTTTCACATTATGTGTACATAAAAGATTTCAC
Organism: Allygus modestus; assembly: GCA_963675035.1. NCBI lineage: Eukaryota > Metazoa > Arthropoda > Insecta > Hemiptera > Cicadellidae > Allygus > Allygus modestus. The sequence goes on from OY776112.1 coordinate 299,405,758, forward strand.
TAAGCTCATTCACTATCAGCTCACCAAAGGAAAGTCACCAATAACAGTGTGTAAAAGATGTTTCTGTTTTAAAAATATCTCTATAAATAGAGGAGGTCGTAGTTGGCTGACGGAACACTCTAAACTTTGTGGAGATCATGCAGCAGCAAAAGTTATCCTTCCAACTCTGAATAGTTCTGTTCTAAAGTTTAGAAATATCCATCACCAGTATCGCATCCCAATTGTAATTTACGCAGATTTTGAATCGTCATTGATACCAGTGGAAAATGTGGATCCTGACGCAGCAGACAGTAGGAAATACCAAAAACACGAGCCAAACAGCTATTGTCTTTTGGTAAAATCAACACTTTCATACGAGCATCTTCGGCACTACGATATTCCAACGGAGCCAAAGCTTTACCGTGGGGAGCAAGCTGCAACACGATTTGTTGATGATCTATATGATATTGCTGAAAAAGTATCTACCCTCTACAGTTACATTGTTCCTATGGAAAATCTCACTGACCTTCAAGAACTATGTCATCAAATGGAGGACATTTGTTACTTGTGTAAACAGGAGTTTTCTGAGGACAACATCAAAGTGCGTGACCATGATCATTTGACAGGAGCCTATAGAGGAGCAGCTTGTAACGCCTGCAATATCAACTTTAAGCTACCTAACTTTATACCGGTTGTATTACACAATTTAAGTGGATACGACGCACACTTTATTATTCCAGAACTTGGACGAGACAAAGGACAAATTGACGTATTGGCTCAAACGACAGAAAAATTTATTAGTTTTTCAAAGAAAGTAAAAAATATAAAATTAAGGTTTATAGATTCCTTAAGGTTTATGCCATTCAGTTTGATGACACTCTCTAAGAATCTGGAAAGAGATGACTTAATTGAAACGAGGAAGCTGGTTCCAGAAGATAAGATGGAGCTCGTATTAAGAAAAGGAGTGTTCCCGTACGACTACATAGATTCCCTTGCTCGATTTGACGAGACTGCGTTACCTCCACCAGAAATGTTTTACAGTAAACTCAATGAATCTCCAGTAGATCCAGAAGATTATGAGCATGCTGTCAAGGTATGGAAGGAACTTAATATGTCGACGCTCGGAGATTATAATGATTTTTATGTGAAACTTGATGTAACTCTCCTTTGTGATGTAATGGAGGAATTTAGAAATTCCTGTTTGTTAGCTTACGGACTGGATTGTTTCTATTACTTCACATCTCCGGGGCTGGCTTGGCAAGCTATGATGAAGGAAACTAAATGCGAACTCCAACTTTTAACTGATATTGACATGGTTCTTATGGTTGAAGCTGGTGTTAGAGGAGGGCTCACACAATCGGTCACACGATATGTCAAAGCCAATAACAAACATCTTCAAAATTATAACTCCACTAAAGAATCAGTCTACCTAGGCTACTTCGACGCCAATAACCTTTATGGATACGGCATGTCAATGCCATTACCTTTTGGCGGATTTTGCTGGGTTGATTCTAATGTTTTAGGAGACATTATGAGCATCCCGAAGTTCAGCGATATCGGATACATATTGGACTTTGACTTCGAGTATCCTCAGCACCTTCACGACCATCATTATGACCTTCCTCTATTACCAAGGTCCGAGGTTCCTCCAGGAGGCAAATATTCAAAGTTGATGACAACACTTGAAAATAAATCTAATTACATTGCACATTATTGGATTGTACAGCAAGCAATTGAACTAGGAATCAAAATTGTTAAAATCAACCGAGTGCTTCAATTTACACAAAAGACCTGGCTAAAACCGTATATAGAATCGAATACTTCAAGAAGAGCAGCTTCCACATCAAGTTTTCACAAAGAATTTTACAAACTGATGAATAACGCCGTCTATGGGAAATGTCTTGAAAACAAAAGGAATCACATGAATTTGAAACTTGTTTCTGATGAAAAGAAAATGTTAAAATTAGTTCAAAAGCCTAACTTCAAAACATCTATCATAATAAACGAAAATCTTGTAGCTGTATGCATGAACAAAACAAATGTTGTCATGGATCGACCTCTTTATGTAGGAATGTGTATACTTGATATTTCAAAGACCCATATGTACGACTTCCACTACAACAAGATGGTTGCCTTTTATGGACGAGATCGAATTGGAATTAGCTACATGGACACTGACGGGATCGTATATTGGATCAAGACACTTGACATGTATGATGACCTTAGAGTGTTTCCTCACAGGAATGATTTTGACTTCTCCGACTACCCAGTCAACCATCCGACATACGACAACTCTGTTAACAAGAAGGTTTTAGGAAAGTTCAAGGATGAAACTTGCGGAGTACCACTTGAAGAAATTGTCGCCCTCATGTCGAAGATGTACGCGTTAAAATTAATGACAGATAGAACAGCGAATGTCACATCAACAGTTGCAGCGGATGAGGATGAAGCAGGGATTATCAAGAAGGCAAAAGGAATAAAAAAGATGTACATAATGAAAAAAATGAAATTTGAACATTACTACAACTGTTTATTCAGAAGAGTTGGGTACAGTGCATCTTTTAACACAATCCGGAGCTTCAATCATAATTTATATAGTATAACTGTGAAAAAGAAGTCATTGGCAGACAAAGACGACAAACGTGTGATCCTTCAAAACAACATCCACACACTTCCTTATGGACATTATTCATTAACATAAATTGATTAAGTGCATCATCATCCTGAGAAGTAAACTGGTGGAAGATCTATAAAATGCTAATTAATTAAGTATATGTTAAATAAAGTTTTTAAAAAGCCACTTCAGTGGCTTTGACCCAGTTTTCGTGTGTTCAGAATAAGCAATTTTTTTAATTAGCAAAAACTGCATTACTTATTTAACATTTAGCCTTTTTTAATAAATGAAACAGTTTTATAGTTCAGTTACTAAACGATTGGAGGATAAAGCGAACCGATGGACGAGAGAAAATCCATCGTTGAAGAACTTCACAAACCAGTTCGAAGAAATTTTCCTAGAAGATCAACGGTCGTGAAAGGCATTCATGACCTATATCAAGCGGACCTTGTAGAAATGAAACCGTACAGTAGGATTAATAAAGGTTTTAGGTACATTTTAACGGTTATTGATTGTTTTACAAAAGTAGCCAGTGCAATTCCACTGAAAAACAAAAGTGGATCGTCTATTACAGAAGCAATGAAAGAAGTACTTCAGGCGATAGGGAAACGTATAAAAAATCTGCAGACAGACGATGGTACAGAATTTTGTAACAAAGATTTTTCTGATCTAATGAGGAAAAATAAAATAAATCATTATTCAACTTATAGTGAAAAGAAAGCCGCTATTGTAGAACGTTTCAATCGCACTTTGAAAACTTCAATGTACAAGAAATTTTCAGAAAGAGGCACCTATGTATGGTATGATATTCTTCCTACTTTAATAAAAGATTACAATGATAAAAAACATCGTACAATAGGTATGAAACCAAATCAGGTGAATAAAGCAAATGAATCTAAAGTTTTGAAACGCATAAAGAAAAGTACCAAACCAATATTAGATAAGAAACCACCCAAAAAATTTGCAATAGGAGACAATGTGAGGATATGTAAATATAAACAGATCTTTACCAAAGGTTACCTTCCGAATTGGACAAACGAGGTTTTCACAGTGCATCGAGTACAGCCTACTATTCCTGAAACTTATATTTTAAAGGATGTTAAAGGAGAGATACTGCAGGGAGGGTTTTACGGACATGAGTTGTTAAAATCCAAGACTGGCAATGTTTATTTGGTTGAAAAGATATTAAGAAAAAGAGGTAATAAACTTTTAGTGAGATGGTTGGGATTTGACAAGAGCGAAGATACTTGGATAGACAAAAAGGACCTACTTTGAAATAAAAAATCAGTAACGGGACAGCATTTGAGAAGACTGTTTATGCAGTAAATAAATTATGGAAATTATCTGCCAGAATGAAAGACTTGATATTAACAACATTGATTGTTTGACACCGGATATTTTTGATAATGAGGTAAGTAAACATGGCTGTTTATTGCCTAACACAATGAGGTGTATTATTAGTGGGCCTTCAAACTGTGGAAAAACCAACGTTGTTTTTAATTTAATAACAAAACCAAATGGCTTAAGCTTCAATAATGTTTATATTTTTTCAAAATCTCTGAATCAACCAAAATATTTATTATTGGAAAAGATTTTGCATGATGTACCCGATGTTTCATTGCATAAATTTGACGCAAGTAGTGAGATTATAGAGCCTAACAATGCTGAACCGTATTCAGTTTTTATTTTTGACGATGTTTCCTCTGAAAATCATGATAGGATAAGAACATACTTCTCTATGGGTAGACATAATCATATTGACTCTATTTACATAGGTCAAACATATAGTAAAATCCCGAAACAATTAATTAGAGACAACGTAAACTTTTTAATTGTTTTCAAGCAGGATGAAAAAAATCTCAAACATATATACAACGATCATGTTGGTGCAGATATGTCATTTGAAAAATTTCGAGATGTGTGTGGGAAAGCTTGGAAAGAAAAATATGGGTTTTTAGTTATAGATAAAGAAAGATCTATGACAAATGGTCGTTACAGAATAGGGTTCGATGGATTTGTTTTATTACATTGACTTCTGCCTATAACAAATTCAGTATTTGTGGTGAAGGCGTTGAGAACAGTCGGAACTAATAATGTCGAACCAGGAGGAGTTGCTTAGTGAAATAAAAGTCCTAAGTGACTCAATACGGAAGAAAAACCTGCTACTAAAAGAAGGATTGATGGCTAGAAATAAATATTTGGAGGAAACCTTCAAGCCCATTGTCGAACCCCTGAATAAAATAAATGATAAAATGACCAAATCGACTCTACTAGATCAAGAAGTAAAAGAACGAGATAAAAAGATCGTTAAACAAGATGAAACTTCAGGAACATACGGATCAGAATCTGGGTCAGAATCATTTAGCAGAACGAGTCGTTCAGGAGAAGAAGAAGAAGAAGAAGAAGATAAAGAAGATGAAGAAGAAAGTAAATCCGACATTGAAGGTGAAACAGATCCTTTAGAACCAACATAATCCCCCACAAATATTAGTATTTTAAGTAAAGAAATTGGCAAAAAAGGACCTCTTTCACGAAATTATATACTAAAAATTCTACATGGTGCACATACATCGAGTAAATACCACGTGTATGGAGCACGCTTGGAAAAAGACGGTCTTCGTATGGGGGATAGTATGCTAGAGATAGATGACAAAGATAATATAACAGTTAAAGACCAAACTTTTAAGGGTACCGCTGGACTGTTTGAATTGATCTTTAAACCCTCTCCAAAAAAATATACTAAGAAGGATTTGAATGATTTTAAAAACATATGTATTTTAACCAACTCCCATAGAAAAGGTTATTCACATAATACACCTATTCATAGAAATAGATCGGAGAAGTATAGAGAAGTTATTTCAAAGCTGTTTTCTAGTATTAGAGGAAAACGTCCGAAGGCTAAGGGTAAAGGAATGTCGATGAAATCGGTGTATGATACAAATATTATATACTATAATAATGTGAATAAGCTGGTTGACAGAATGCGATTAATATATGAATCTATACAGGCTGGGCATAACGGATTGGATAACGAAATGATTGCTTTAACGGAAGAGTTAAAAGGTCGGGGATACATAGCTTAAGTATTCAGTCTAAAGATGAGTGTTGATAAGTTCGGTCGTCATGAGAGCTCTTTGGTTCGAGAGGTTTTGAGAGGTCCACCTGGAGAAGGTTTTCAGTTGACTCGAGACGGAAACTATGATCTAAGAAGGAAACGTTTGTGCAATATTGCAGATCCTATTAACAAAGATGAAGCAGTAAACCTTGGAACAATTCGTACATTTACATTAAATTGCGAGACAAATGACACCATGTTTGATGCTAAATATAAAAGAATTATACATGTGGCAATTGCAGAAAAAGATACAGATGCTGTGAATAGGCGATTTGTTTTGGAAGAAATAAAGCAATTAAAACAAGATATTTACCAAACAATCGACAGATTACAGTCTATGGTGATTCTTTTCACCTCTTCGAAGAAGGAAAGTCGGGGAACACCTTCAAACAGTGTAAACGCAATATATGATACAAACAGTGATGCAGAAGAGTCATTATCACTGCCAGACGTTAGAGTAATCTAATGAAGTAAGGTGTTAAAACAAAAATAAATTATCATACATGGAAGGAAGACGTTCAGTAGTGAACTATCACTCATGAAAAGAGGACGAGGACTCACTAGTAGCGCAGTGTCTCTTTTAAAAAAAGCATTTTCCACTTTACCTACAGGTGCATTAATAAACACAGCTGTTGACGCACTTCCAATTGAGCTACATTTGCCTGGAGGTTATCAATATTGTGGTCCAGGTACGAAATTGCGAAAGCGTTTGGTACGAGGAGATCCTGGAATAAACAAATTGGACGAAGCTTGCAGAGCACACGATATTGCATATTCAAATTACTCAGATTCGGAAAGAAGATCAATTGCAGATAGAGCTCTTGCTGAAAAAGCTTGGCAGAGAGTAAAATCAAGTGACGCAAGTGTTGGTGAACGAGCAGCTGCATTAGCAGTAACTGCAGCCATGAAAGCCAAAACAGCAGTTGGAGGAGGATCAAGGAGAAGAAAAACAAACACACGTCGCAGAAGAAATATTTCCGGTGGGGGCACTAGTAAAAGAAGGAATACTAATAAGAGAGTTAATCGTAAGCGAAAAAAGTGTTCAAAATGTTCAAAAAAAAGGTAAACGGAAGAGGATTATACCTAAGACCATACCGTGCATATTAAATAAAAACAAATTAATTTTGCCGAATAAACCTTTGAACAACGAGGAACTTGAACGGTATGCATCATGTTTAAAAATCCCTTTTTTCAGAGGGGTGTTCATGCGAAACGGATTGCCAAGAAAAATCTGGAAAAATGAAGCCGCAATTGTAAACCTTGATTATGCTAATGGTGCTGGGACACATTGGGTTTGTTATAAGAAAATATTTGATTCTGTTTTTTATTTCGACAGTTTTGGGAATCTTCCACCTCCTAAAGAGTTACAAGTGTATTTCGGTGCAGTACCTAACGTAGTTTTCAATTATGATAGAAAACAAAAAGAAGACACGTCAGTATGTGGACATTTATGTTTGGAATTTCTAGCCACAAGTGTCAGTCAACTGTAAGATGTCGTCTTGTACTGTAACAGTTAGTGGTTCAACATCAACTTTACGAAGTACATTATTTCCACCATTACACCTGAGAGATGATAGACAGTGGGAAATTGCACTTTTGGATTTTACTACTTACAACTCAATCCCAAACATAATAGAAGGTGTTAATAATAAATTTTACTACGTGAGAAAGAAAAATACTGAAGGTCTGGCTGATGTACGTGAATTTGTTGAGATTAAAACTGGTGCTTATGAAATAGCTGACATAAACAGAGAACTTCAAAATAAGTTAGGAAAGGATGTAATTGAACTAAGAGCGAATAATAACAATTTAAGAAGTGAAATCAAATGCAAGTTTTATATGGATTTCACTCTACCAGCATCGATTGGTCCTTTACTTGGTTTCCCATTATACAAGTCGGTTCTTGAACCAAATATCTACCATACAAGTCCAAAAACTGTGAACATAATTAAAGTTAATACTATAAATATCACGTGTAACATAGTTCAAGGGGCTTATAAAGATGGATCGAACCAACATATTTTACATTCGTTTTATCCAACCGTTCCACCTGGATTTAAGATAATTGAAAAACCTCATAATCTGATATATCTTCCATTAAACTCCACTCATATTTCAGACATCGTATTGAACGTACTAGATCAAGACGGTGACATCGTGGATTTCAGAGGAGAAATTATTACTGTACGTTTACACATTAGACAGGCACCGTAAAAGAACGATGGGACTTGAATTTACATATAGCACTAAACAAACATCAGACAATTCTAGTATATCTCCTAACGTAGAGAGGTTAACTAGAGAGAACATTAAATTTTTAGAAGGACTTGGTTTCAGAGTCAATGATAATGGACATACTGGATATAAAACATGGACCGGTTTTCGACGAAACGTTGTGGGAGAAGGAGCTTCACACTCACAACCCTTACGCTTCATCGAAATTAGGAAATAATGATGAGATCCGAATTCCAATACAACATCAAGATGCATATACTTTACCGTCTGAAAGCTATATTTATATTGAAGGAAGGGTTTTGGAAAAAGATGAAAATACAACATCAAAAGTACCATTCATAAATAATCCAATGGCCTTTTTGTTTGAAGAAATCCGGTACGAAATATCTGGCATTGTAGTAGATTCGACTAAAAAAGTCGGTATAAGCAGTACGCTTAAAGGGTTGGTTTCTTTATCACCTAATGAAACGAACGCTTTAAAAACAGCCGGATGGATATTACCAACTACGACCAAAATAGTACCTAATTCAAGTGGTTATTTCGACTTTTGCGTTCCGTTGCGGCTCTTACTAGGATTCGCTGAAGACTACAGAAGAATAATAATTAATGTCAAACAAGAATTGGTTTTACTGCGATCATCCTCTGATGTGGATATTATACAAGCTGATAGCGGAACAACTCCCACAACACTTGAATGGAAATTGAAGTTAGATAAAATAGTTTGGAGAATACCTCATGTACGGTTGGCCGATGAACGACGAGTAAGTCTATTACGGATTCTGGACTCTGATAGGGATATTGTGGTTCCTTTTAGAAGCTGGGAAATGCATGAATGGCCTGTCTTGCCTAAAACTCAACGTCAAACGTGGGCTGTGAAGACTTCGAGTAATTTAGAAAAGCCTAGATATGTTATTTTTGCTCTACAAACAAGCTTTGATCATTGTAAACTTTCAAATATTAAGTTGTTTTTAAACTCACAATTCTTTCCCTATGACAGTCTTAATGTAATGTTTTCTAAGGACAGATATGGTATTTTATACGATATGTATGCTAGGTTTCAATCGTCATACTATGGAAGGACGAACTCGCCTCTCCTCAACCCTGAAACATTCAAGAGTCTCGCACCACTTGCAGTCATAGACTGTTCAAAACAAAACGAATCAATTAAATCATCAACAGTAGATATTCGCATCGAGTTTGAGTTGGAAGAGAATATTCCAGACCAAACAACAGCGTATTGTTTGATACTACATGATACAATCGTAACGTACACCCCTCTAACAGGCGTGGTTAGAAGAATAATATAGATGTTTTTACCACATTATTCAGCACCTACATATATTTACCCCCGCCACAAGTTTATAAAAGGGAGATTCTTCTGCGAGAGGACATCAGTATACCACCTGCAGACAGCAAGACAACATTGATAGTTAAAATGGACAGTATGCCATCTAATTTTCTTGAAGATGTAACGCTCGAGTCTGCATCAACAGAGGTGACAGCTGCATCTAAAATGTCGAATCAAGACTTACCTGAAAACACAAAACCTAGTGAGGACTCTGCAAAAACAACGGAAACTACTTCTTTTCCAATTGACAAAGACACAATTCCACCTGGTAATCCTAGTGAGGACTCTGTAAAAACAACGGAAACCACTTCTTTTCCAATTGTCAAAGACACAATTCCACCTTATAATAATAATAATGATGATGTTAAAACTAATACAACACCAGCTGAAAATGTAGAAGAGTCCGCAGAAAAGGACACAACAACTACTGAGGAGATTAAGGCTGGACTCTCAGGATTTCTAACTTTCGAAGGAAATGATCAGAGGAAAAGGAAAAGATGTGAAAATGAATATGATGATCAAAATATGGATGTGATATTTGATGTATTTTTACGCGCAATGTATCCATTGAATTTAAACATGGATAAAACTGTTACTGTTGGTGTTTTCAAATCTTTGAACTTTAATCCTGCTGTGCTAATTAACCATTGCGGGAAAGCCTCATTGCTGCTTACGATAGACATGTGGGATAAATTTACTAAACACGTATCTATCATTGAAGCCTACTTATACAACAACTTGACAGGACGAAAAACTGCAATTGGATTTAACGAATCCGATTTAGAAATCGACAACATCAGACTTCGAGGTACTCAATTTGTGAGATTTAGAGATCTTTCTAAACACAATAAGAAAATCCTTTTAACTTTGGAAGAATTTCAAGTCCTGTCGAATCTAACACCAGTAATAATCAGATACATTCAGCAACTCGTCACATATGCTCCACTTATTTTTGATTACCTCAACAGTTCGGTGAACACACATCCAGTTTTACCACTGATCTATGGCCCGATAGATCATTCTATATACAACAGATTGCCTCAAGAGGTGTCGTTCTACAGAAGGACCGGATTCTTTTTTAATAAACTTCGAAGTGAAGGAACCAAAATTAAAGTTTCTCCAACAAAGGAATTGCCGGAGAATATTTCAAATAAACAAAAAGTGTAAAATTATTTGAATGATTGCGTCAAGCAAGTGCTCATGTTGGGAGCACTAAAACTTTTTAAAAAAAGATTTACGTGACCTTGAAACAGTTCAGGTTTGCATATGTTATTCTTCTTTTCGCTGACTATATACATATGAAAATACTCACGCTGTGTGAGTGCAGTTGATTCCAAGCTTCCAAACAGTACCTATCCTACTCAGTCTTGTTTATGACATGCTTAAGTAAACTTCATAAAATGGAAAGATACTGTTGTGAAAACAAGTGTTTTGTGCGACCGAAACTAGAGGTAGACGGATTAGCCTGTGAAATATGTGAAAGTTATGGTATTTGTAAATGTCGATGTAAAACATATAAACTTCCAACTCCAACACGAGAAACGTTCACATTGTACAAATCCCAACACTGTTATACATGTTGTCCTAAAATGTGTGTGAAATTTGGACTGTATAGCGATATAATAAAATATTGTAACAAATGTCGCAAAGGTCTTTGTGAATGTCTACTACAATATTGTGCAAACAGGAAGAGTTGGGATGTGGATATAGAAGTAGAGTCAAAAGTAATAACAAGACGGAATAGCATGTAGAATATGTGAATGCTATGGTTACTGCAATAGAGTGTTAATTTTTAGGAAATGAAGGTTTGCATTAGTATAAATAGCTGTCACACCACCCACCCCATCTCAGAACAACTCCAGCTCTTGCCCAGTGAAAACCAACTTCATGCGCTCTCGTAGATTCAACACAAAATGGAGGAGTATAACCTGTGGAAACAAGCGTTACTCAAAGAATATCAGGATACGAATGATTTAAAAAAAATTGTAAGCCAACTACCAAAAAGTATAGCTGAAGAAATTATGAATGAACATTACAAAAATTGTGCGACGGCTTTAATATGTTTCTATGAAAAAGATAGTCTTAGGATTTGTCGAAAGTGTTACGAGGATAACAAAAATGAATTTTCGGACTACGAACAAAAAGTTCTACATGAATCTTTTCAAGTCAACACGTCAACACTACAATTGAAATATCAATGTATGAAATGTAACGGTACATGTGTAGAAGAGAGATACACTAAATGCGAATGAATGTTAGCAAACTCTGACTGTTTATACGGTAGATTGCATCAACAAAGTGCTCATGCTGGGAGCACTAAACATTTTTAAAAACTAATTTACGTGACCTTGAAACAATTCAGGTTTCCACATGTTATTCTTATTTTCACCGTATATATATATGACAATATTGGGGCTATATGAGTGCAGTTGATTGCAAGCTTCCCATCAGTTAACAGTTGCAAAAATAAATACATACTGCTGCAGTGAGAAATGTTTCATAGAACCAAAATTACATTGATACAGAATGGACAAACCAATTTGTTTTAATTATAATATTAGAATGTCCAAAAAGTGCGTAGTAGAATTTCAAGCTTTCAGGAACAACCAAGACAAATATATCATAAAAGAACTAGCTTTTTTTGACATATCTACTAATGTCATTAACTATTTTCTTTTTAAGCCGCCTTTTCCTTTTAAGAAGTTAAATAGCAAAAGCTCTAGAACCAATAAATGGTTAATGAAGTATCTTCATCACATCACCTGGGACGAAGGATTTACACAATACAAAGAGCTGGATAGCATAATGTACCATTATTGTCAACAGTATGACGAAATCTACACTACTGGGGATGAAAAATCAAAGTGGATCAGAATGTACAGTACTTCAAATGTGACGGATATTGTGTTGGATAAGGAATTTGCAACGGAATTAAATGGTCTTTGCATCGGAGTAAAAAGCCCTCAGCATAAAACTGCAAATTGTGCATTGTCACGAGCATACAGAGTAGGCCGATTTATATCCGGTGGAGGGGGAAATCCACATATACCCATGCACGTACCTCCGTAATATCAGTTGGACACAAGATCTCTTACAGAATACAACACCTAGCAAAAGAATCATATCAGCTTCTCCACAATGGCATCACCTTCTCCACTACAATCTCTTGCAGAAAAATTCAACCAACATTCAAAATCCGATCTCCTAGCAACAAAAAGATGTAGCGAACTTCAAGAGAAAAAACATTATGCTGTGCATTCAATGAAAAAGTTGGATACATCAGTTGGTGAAGCAGTTATAGCTGTTCTTGGAGATTCACCCTACAAAGAAGAAGATAAACCTAAATTCCAAGTTTACCTCCCGAAAAGATTTGTTAATGTTCTTATGAACGAAGATTTGGATTCTGTCAAGCCCGGCGTATTGTATTTAGTTTCCCATGGACCTTCTGGAAACAACTCTACAGAAATAACAATCCATGTTAACAATACTTTGTAAAATAGTTTTGTACATAGCGTAAAATTCCATTGTAATCTCTGATTATTTTACCTTTTTAATTATGTATTATTTTTACTTAGGTATTATGTAATTATATTTTTAAAAAACTCATCACTGTGACCTTGACATAGTTTTGAAAGTGTCGGACTTACCCCCACCATTTTATTCTGACATAAATAGAACCCGCACTAGTGGTCAGCTATCATTTCTCCATCAGCTCTCGTACCGTCAAGAACGAACTTAACCCATCAACATAATGAAGTTTCATCTGGTGATGCAAGACGAAGTGGATTTGGGAATACTTCACGAAACACTCCTGCATTTGATGACGGAACATCCTCCGATGGTAATGAAGATTACTGTTGAATTCGACAGCACAACCTTCTGCGATTCGGAGACGACTGAATCACCCACTGAATGGTCTCCGAATGCCACATCCGAAAATACAGAAGAAACCAAACTACAAGAACCTCCAAAGTACGAAGAAGAAAGCCAACCACAAGAACCTCCAAAGTACAAAGAAGGAAATAATATTTAATACAATATACCTAGTTTGCTGTAAAGATAAGTTATGTGAACCTTGATTAAATCTTTGTAATTTTTGACAAATAAATTATCAAATCTTTTTTTAAAAACCACTTTCCATGACCTTGAACTTGTTTCTACATGTCCGTAACCACCCACCCACTTGGGAGTAACAATGACTCTAGGTTTTTTTCTATAAAATGGTTACATTTAATTGGATAATTTTTAGCCAATTACTTGTCAGTGTTTCGTGATGACTAAGCATAAACAAGTAATAAAATCATGTCTGTCTGATCCTCACTACCATCCTCTCGTCTGACACCGATCCGCCAACATGTCTGCATCTACTCTGTGGTCCAAAGACATCGGCGACGTTGGGAGTTGGTGGAGATCACCCTGATTGCGGAGCATGGGGAGAGAATGAGAGCAATTTCAACTATGTCTGAGGACGAACTACAAGAAAATCACTTCAATGAGATAAAGGCGATCATGTCATACATTGCCCAACCGACGATGCTTCCAGAGCAGTGGCCGGCGATATCTCGGCGGATGGAATATCTCGCTGCGCTGAAGGCTGAGATCAACAGAAGAGGTCTATCAACTGAGATTTATGCAATATTTGTGTAAATTACAGATTTTAAGGACATGTGACAAACGGCCTTTTTCAAGGCCACCAGATGTTTCATTCGTTTGACACTCAGCAACCGCCAAATTCATTTTCAAATCACTCCCACGACTTCTATCAGTTTCGGAACAAATATTAATCCATCCGTTTTCACTTTACCCCACATCCAATAACGTATGTCGTTCGTCACACCAAAAGATTTTAAATACATGTAACAAACGGCCTTTTTACAGGCCACCAGTTTGTTCAATCGTTTGACACTCAGCAACCACCAAATTCATTTTCAAACCTCTCTCTCGACTTTAAACAGTTTCTTAACGAATATAAATCCACCCGCTTTCACATTACCTCACATCCAATGACGTATGTGTATCGTCACACCAATACGTCATCGCCGTGACGTCATCACACCCTCTCGTCACACATACGTCATCACCACGTCACTCAAACGTCACTTCTGATTTAAAAACAATTATTTTTCAGCTGTCCCAGACTCCCCATATTGCCTCTACTAGTAGGGAAATCCCATGTTATTTTATTTCAGTTTTGCACCCAAGATCAGAGGATAATATAGCGCTGACCGTCCCTGCTAGTACACTTTGGTCCCTTCGCGCGCGCTACTGATTGCCATTAAACGTCAAAATGAGTATGTTTGTTTATAAAATAACTAACAAGTAACAGATTTCTGCCAATACAATTCAGTCTGCTGTTAGCCAGCTTAATCCCGTCCGAATAGTGTCAAATATGCGATTGTGACTCTATCTGTGTTTTGGGGGCGGAGTTATCACTGTAAATAGTTTTTCCATAAGCGTGTCCCTACTTATTCGGTTATGTTTACATTGGCATGGAAAATTCTAGATTGATATAATTTAAAAAAACTATGGAACACCTTAATCCCGTCCGAATAGAGTCAAATATGCAATTGTGACTCTGTGTTTGGGGGGCGGCGTTCTCACTAGAAATCGTTTTTCCATAAACGTGTTCCTACTTATAGGGTTATGTAAACATTACTTATATCAAACTCAAACCTTATAATCGATATACAATTCAATTTAGAGCACTCTAAGGTATTTAATATTATAAGCTATATTAATATTTTCCAAGATTTGAGTTTCACCATTGTCATAAATGTAGTCAATTGCGTAGCTATTATCTCTAGAACACAACATTTTTCACACTTGCACTCTAAATTTTTAATATTGGCCTGATAGGAAGGAATGTTATTTCATAAAACTTGAATACCTTGCCTAGAAACAGTTCCCTAGTAGGTTTGTTTAGTTATCTGTATTATGTTATTAGTGGTTCCTTTGACAAAGTCAATGGTATAGATGACATTACGGTCAATGATTAACTACAGAGTCAGAAGCTGGATTGGAGTGAATTTGTGTTTCCGTAACCCTTACCTCCTAATTTCTAACAATACCTATTTTGTTATTTACTTTCTATATTATATTTTCCTCTAAAGATGATACCAATCAAATCATAGGAGTTTGGAAAAGCTGTAAGAAAATATTCATAAGTAGAAAATATGGAAGTCTATTGATTTGGGCTTGAAATCTTGCCTGGTCGCCTATAGTGGATGTTTTCGGTTACAATAATGGGACATTCTGTTCTAATTTTCTGATGTGTGAAGTAAGTTTACTTAATGTCGGTGTTAAATTGTTAGTCCACAGAGAATAGGTTATTGGTAAGGCTTGATTGCAACTCTTGATGTCATATAGATTGAAAATGTATGGTACAAACTAGTTGTTCAAAGTGTTTTTGTTATGATTTTATTAAATAATCATTGCCATTTGATTTTCCCAAAGCAATCAAAAACTGTACAATCCATAGCGTGAGTGGCAGGAGTGATATGGTTTATTCACCACTCTAGTGACAACGCTCACTTGTAGCAATATTGATCTAGCAACAGCAATTAGGCTATTGTTATTGACGTTTGATACTCTCGAACATAGCTCTGTTTTGATTAAGCCAATACCCGTTAAAACGAGAGCTTACAGTTAACTGTGTAAGGATTGTTTTTAAATATTTAAAAAACTCATGTTTTGTTTTCATTCCTAAATTAATATTGTTAATTTATTATATTTCATTTATATAATTTTTTTATGTATGGTTTTTATGTATATTTATATATGGTATTTAAGTAGGGGGCATTGGGGCATTCAAAACCAGCAAAGGCGTGCGAGGAGGAATGAGGAATCACCCCCCCCCCCGGTGACGTCAGCCCCCCCCGTGACGTCAGCCCCCCCCCCGTGACGTCTGCCCCCCCGTGACGTCAGCCCCCCCCCGGCCGCCAATGGCACTTTTCGTGATGACCTTGAACATGAGGAAAAAACTTTTGAAAATTAATAACTAGCCTATTTATCCACCGATTCCTACGGGACTTTTTTCAGAGTGTAGGCCTATCCCCAAGGAAGCGAATGACGTAAGAACCCCATAGATCCACCATTAAACAAGGCCGCTATTAATTTAAAACCGCGTTTTCCTTATGGGATCTCAGCTGTTTACCAACCGATTTTGACGAAACCTCACCACATGTCGGGCCGTGACCTAAGAAAACCATCGCTTAAAGAAAATTGAAAATCCACTGTTAAACGGGCCCGCTATTAATTTTCAAACGCGTTTTCCTCATGGGATCTCGGCTGCTTGCCGACCGAATTTGATGTGACTTCGTTACACGTTGTATGCCGGCTTGACTAAAACCAGCACAGGCGTGAGAGGAGGAATGAGGAATCACCCCCCCTCCCCCCCCGACTTACCCTGACTTACCCTCCGTTTACTACAACCCTCGCATATATCGGGGGATTAACCTCCCGAAGGAGCCAAACTATGGCGTTGCGGCATAAGACGTGTGACGGTATCACATTAAAGTCTCCCAGGTCAGCCCTGAGTTGCCGACACTTGTGTGGGGCCAACGGTCTTTCTAGCCAAAATTCAACATGTAATTTTCCGAGGAAGCATCTCGTATAGTAATACACCGTTTGCAGAAATACCTCCGCGTCTATCGAATCCACCTCTGATATCGTGGAATGTATATGGAAAGGCATTGTCGCTGGATAGGACCCTACCGGCTCCGAAACCATTGTGAATAAATGAAACATGGTGCACCGCTTGCCAGTACCGTTAGAAGGAGACTGACGGGTAGGACCGAAGGTGTAAACAACTCGGAGGGCAACTCGGAGGAAACTGCCATGACGTCATCCTCCGCCTACGTGACCGCCACAGTCGGTTTACCCATTAGCGGTTCCAGTGGAAACTTCCACGACCGATTTCTCCTCCCGACCGGAGTGCTATTTATGAGCGCGTCTTCAGAGGTTTCACCAGTTTGTCTTTGGAGCTCTTACTGTGCGGACGAAGTAGTGCTGTCTCTGCGATACATCTACACAACTTGCTGTTCATTGTCTTTTGATTCCCGTAAAAGTTAACGTAAGTAACATGTAATTTACTTTTTCATCAGAAAGTTTACCAATGCTCTAAAATCTTATTAGCTAAAATTAATATTTAATGTTTTGCATATCTCGGTACACTGAGTCTTGTCCTTGTCTCTTTTCAGATGGAGATGAGTGAAACCGTAATGACCTTGGAACAGTTGTGTTTTCTAACGATTAAAGTTAACGAACCAAATTTAAAAAGCAAAATAGACTCGCTTCCACTCCTTTTTAAAAACGTTTTGAGTGAAATAAAATTTGGTTTCGCTTTTAAATCGAACTTTCAAGTGCCTAGTGGAATTACAGACGAGAGCGAAATCGCTA
This sequence comes from Allygus modestus, assembly GCA_963675035.1. NCBI lineage: Eukaryota > Metazoa > Arthropoda > Insecta > Hemiptera > Cicadellidae > Allygus > Allygus modestus. Next base: position 299,423,446 of record OY776112.1, read on the forward strand.
TGTGTGAGCGTAACAAAGACAAAGACGTGTACCAGTGTTGGGAATGTCATACGAGCGATTCATGTCATTTATTTCTATCTAACATTATTAAAAGGGTTAGACTCGCCTCGTTCCCAGGGGTATCGCTACCAAAGTGTTTTTGCTGCGACAATTGTGCCTTTGTAGCGGACGGGGAATACAGATACCCGATGTTTTTGTAGATGGCTGGTCCCTGCATGTGTGTGGTCTGCGGCCGCGTGTTCGCAAACGCCGGAAACCTGACTCGCCACACGACAGCCGCTCACAGCGACCGCCATCTCAACTGCGACGTCTGCGGTAGACGCTTCGGGCGAAGCGATAACCTGCGACGCCACCTCGCCACAGTTCATCTTCTCACTCCTCACGACCAAGCGCCAGGTACGGTTTTTATGTTAAACAAGAATAGGTGGATTGCTAGCCTCTGTGTAATTCCTCACCCTTGTATTTACTGGACCTAGGTAAACTGGCGATTGTGATGAGGAAGAGGTCGTTAGTTCTCTATACAGTTCCTCACTCATCCTCACGATCAAGCGTCAGGCATGGTTTTTATGTTAAACAAGAAACCGCCAGTACTAATGACTTGTTTTCGAGAGAGTAAACGGCTTTAGTCGAGTAAACAGATTGAAGTAGTAAACAAGGGGCTGCCAGCCTCTGTGCGATTCCTCACTCTTGTATTACTGGGCCCGGGTAAACTGGCGCTCGAGATGAGGAAGAGGTCACCAGGCCTCTGTACAATTCCTCACCCTTGTATTTACTGGGCTCAAACTGGTGATTGAGATGAGAAAGAGGTTGCCAGTTCCTCACCTTCGTGTTTATCGGGGTCACTAATAGGACTTGTTTTCCTGTTCGCAGGCCATCCGTGCCCGTTGTGCTCCGTCGCCCTGGCGGGTCCCGAGGATCTTCGCCACCATATGGAAGCGGTCCACGGTGCGAGCCCGTCTGCTTTAACTTCCTCCTCCTCCTCTGCAACGCCACCCTTCAGAGACCCACGGCCCGAGTGCGACGCGTGCGGGCGGCGATTCTCCCGTGGGGACCTGCTCCGGCGTCACGTGCAGCTGGTGCACGCCAACGAGGTCCGCTGTCCCGATTGCGGCGCCCTTTTCCACAGGGCCGCTTATCTCCAGCGGCACATGGAGAGCGCCCACCGCGGTATGAGGTTCGCGTGCGCCTACTGCGACCGAGGCTTCACCCGACGCTACAACCGGGACCGACACGAGGCCCACAACTACCCCGTCGTGAGGAACCTCGTTGTGACCGAGATGCCGCACCTGCCCACTCTGTCACCCGAGCCCCGGCCCAGCCGCGAGCCCCAGCCCGGACCTAGCCACGAGCCCCAGCCCGGACCCAGCCGCGAGCCCCAGCCCGGACCAAGCACGGCACCCGACGGGATGGTAGGTGGCGGCGGACTACCCACGTTCCGCCCCATCCAACGGGCGTTCCGCGGTCGCCTCCTGACCTTCGGCCTGTCCCGGCCCATGGAGGACTTCTTGGCCGTGGAGGACGCGCTGGTGCTGCTGTTCGACAGCGTCCTAAACCTGTTGACTGACGTCAGGACCCGACACCCAAACACCAAGGTGAACATGTTCCTAGAGTGCGAATTCGCCAACGTTCACGGGGCCACCTGTCTGCGAGCCTTCAAGACGAAGAACGTGCCTCTCACCGCCGCGTCCAACTTGGAGGACTTCCTGTCGGCGTCCTTCCACAAACTGGAGGAAGAGAAGGAGCAGTGCCTGCTAGTGGGTAGCGGGTGGAGCTATCTCCGGATACGCGACCTGGAGATCCGCGTCAACCTCTACACCCCGTTGGGAGAACGCGGAGCCCGGTTCGTCCAGCTTCCCAGGACCATCTGCGACACGCGCGCCGTTATCAACGTACAAAACGTCGATGACATGTGCTTCGCGTATGCCGTCCTGGCCAAGTTCATCATGCAACACCCGGAGAGGCCCGCATCGTACACACCGGACGTCATGGCACGCTACGACTGGGTCGGCCTACGCTTCCCCGTGGCTGTGAAGGACATCAAGGTCTTTGAGAGGAAGAACGCCATCAGCGTCAACGTGTACGGGATTGAGCGCGCCATGGTGGGGAGACGCCCCGACGGATCGCCAAAGTTCCAGGACCGCGTGTTCCCGCTGAAGATCTGCAAGCGGGAGTTGGAGGATCACCGGGACCTGCTGTACGTGACCACCGGCGGGGACAGTCACTACGCCTACATCGCGAACGTCAGCAGGCTGGTGCGACCTCAGCTGACGTCCCACCACGGCGCTATCCACGTGTGTAAGCGATGCTTCGCTTACTTTGACAACCGGTCCAACAAGCTGCAACTGTCCGGTGCCGAGCGTCTGGAGGAACACATGCGATACTGCACCGCCAAGGCTCCCCTTCGCCTGGACTTGTCGAAGAAGCAGCAGATCCGCTTCGCCCACCCCGAGTACACTAGGCGGGAGAGGTTCTGCATCTACGCGGACTTCGAGTGTGCTCTGCAGCCCGTCGCCGCCGACCCTGCGGAAGCACCGCCTGGCACGAGGCCCCTGCAACTGCATGTCCCGTACGCCTTCGCCTACCAGATCGTGGACTCGCTCGGCCTGGAGGAGTTTGAGCCCCGCGTCTACTTCGGGGCTGACGCGTCCAAGGTCTTCATGGAGAGGTTGAAGATGGACGTACTGGCGCTGTGGGAGTTCCTATTCAGCATGAGAGCTCTGCACCCTTCTCTGACCCGGCAGGAGATGGACGAGTACCTGGCGGCGACTCACTGCTACCTCTGCGGGAAGGAGTTCACGGACCAGGACGTCAAGGTGCGGGACCAAAATCACGCCCCGCCCTACGAGTTCCGAGGAGCCGCTCATCGCTCGTGCAACCTCAGGTACCGGGAGCAGCGACACATCAACTGCTACTTCCACAACCTGTCCAACTACGACGCCCACTTCGTAGTGCGTGAGCTAGCCATCGACCCTGGCGACGTGGACGTGTTGGCCCACACGGAGGAGCGGTACATCGCTTTTACCAAGCGATTCCACTTTGGTCAGCCCGGGGACAACCAACGACAGAGCAGTTTCGCGGTGCGCTTCCTGGACACCTACAGGTTCCTGTCCATGAGCCTGGCCAACCTGGCGGCGGGACTTCCCACGGACAGGATGCGCGAGACGAGGAAGCGCTTCTCCGACGACCGGCTGTTCGACCTGGTGCGGAGGAAGGGCGTGTTCCCCTACGACTTCGTTACGTCCTACGACACGTTGTACAGGACCAGGGAGTTGCCGCCCAAGGAGGCGTTCAGGAACTCCATGACCCTGGAGGACATCAAGGACGAGGAGTACGAGCACGCCCTCAACGTGTGGCGAGCCTTCGAGTGTCGGCACCTCAAGGACTACGCGGACAAGTACCTGCGATGTGACATCGCCTTGCTCACCGATGTCTTTGAGCAGTTCCGCGACACCTCGCTGGCAGAGTACGGGCTGGACCCCGCCCACTATTACACCCTACCGTCCTACGCCTGGGACGTAATGCTCAAGACCTGCGGTGTGGAGCTGGACACGCTGCAGGACTTTGACATGTACCTGTTCATGGAGCAGGGGATCCGGGGAGGCATCTCTCAGGCCATCACCCGCTACGCCAAGGCCAACCACGACAGGTGCCCGGACTACCGCCCGGACGAGCCCACGCGCTTCCTCCTGTACCTGGACGCAAACAACCTGTACGGCTGGGCCATGTCCCAGTGCCTGCCGACCGGAGACTTCGAGTGGCTCAGCCGTGAGGAAATACAGGCGTTGGACATTGCGGCGCTGGACGCAGAGGCTGATCGAGGTTACATCTTGGAGGTGGACCTCCACTACCCCGCGCGCCTACACGACCTGCACAAGAACCTTCCCTACTGCTGCGAGACGAAGCGCCCGCCGATAGGGAAGTTCCCCAAACTGTTGACGACCCTGGACGACAAGATGCACTACATCTGTCACTACAGGGTCTTGCAGCAGGCGCTGCAAAACGGATTGGAGCTGGTCGCGGTGCATCGGGCGATCTCCTTTCGCCAGTCGCGGTGGTTGGAACCGTACATCCTGATGAACACGGAGCTGCGGAAGAGGGCCAGGACGAAGTTCGAACAGGACTTCTTCAAGCTCATGAACAACGCAGTCTTCGGCAAGACCATCGAGAATGTACGGAAGCGCCTCAACGTGAAGCTGGTGTGCACCCCGGAGAGGTTTTCCAAGTACGTCGCCAGATCCAACTTCCTGGACCGGACGTACTACACGGAGGACGTGGCCCTGGTGCATCTGTCCAAGGTCAACATCGTGTTGGACAAGCCCGTCTACGTAGGCATGACAGTCCTGGAGCTGAGCAAGTGGCTCATGTACGAGTTCCTGCGCAAGATGAAGGAGCACTACGGTGACCGCCTCAGCGTGGACTACATGGACACGGACAGCTTCGTCTTTGACATCGTGTCCCAGGACGTCTACGCAGAGATGAAGGAACACCTGGACGACTTCGACACCAGCGGCTATCCGAGGTCCCACCCCTGCTACAGCCCCGTCAACGCCAAGGTCATCGGAAAGTTTAAGGACGAGTGCAACGGCCTGTCCTTATACGAGTACCTCGGCCTGCGGTCCAAGCTGTACTTTATGGACATCGAGGACGCAGCGACAGGCGGCAGTAAGGCTCTCAAGCGAGCCAAGGGGGTGGCGAAGGGCGTTGTCAAGAACGTCCTCACCCCCGACGACTACAGATAGTGTCTGTTTGACGGGGTCCGGAAGCACACCACCAACGTCCGGTTCCAGTCCCACTTGCACCCGGTGTACACCGTGCAGGTGGACAAGCTGAGCCTCAGCCCGACCAACGACAAGCGGTGCGTCCTCCCCGACGGCATCCACACTCTGCCGTGGGGACACAAGGACGTCCCGCCGCTACCGCCAGCCAGGAGAGGAGGAGATCGACCGCAGCGGATGGAGGTGGACGGTGAGGAGGAGGAGGAGGGACAGCGCCAGGACGAAGACGAGGAAGAAGAGGAATCCCCCGTCTAGTTGTATATATTAGTTATAAGAGAAAAAATTGTAAATAGTATTTGTAAGAAAATATAATAGCTTTATGTACAGCATGAACCCGAGTTGTTTATTTCCTCCCTTTGCTCACTCAAAAGTCACAAGCCGTTAGGCTCGGAAAGGCGTTATGGGCCGTTTGGCCCGAGCCGTGCAGCTTAAAAAGCCCCCGCCAACCGGGAGCGATTGGCGGCGCGTGTCGGGGACGGCTCTGAAGGAGTTGCCCAGGAAGGAGTTGCTAAGTGGTTCGCTGATGCTCAAGGTTGCACCCTCGAAATACTCAGCGGTTTGCTGATGTCCGAGGGGTCTCGTGACGCGCCCTCTTTGGCGGCCTTCACTGCCGCTTGGCGGGGGCTCAGCCAGTGACACGCGCCGCTGGTATATAAACCTGAGGTCCAGCCCCGCTGCCCCAGTTTTGCTAATTTTTTTAAATTAGTAAGGAGAAAGGAGAAATGAAAAACACAAGCTTTATCATTATGAGGCATGTATTGTACAGTAATAAGGTTACATACACATACTACAAAAACCTTACAAACTAGTTTTAAGCGAATATGGAGTGGAAGAGCCTGCGGACGAGAGCGTCGTTGGCGGTGGGAGCGGCAGGGTCGAAGAGCTGGACGTAGTCGTTGAGTGACGTGCGGAGAACAGCCCGGCAGTACAGGTAAGTGAGGCAGTAGTAGCCGCAAACAGAAGTATCGTAGCCCTGGAGCCGATACCTGTTGTGGACGTAGTGGCGGTGATGAGGATTGCGCCTCAGGAACATTTGAAAGTCGGCCTGGTATGGCGGCCTTCCGTAGCTGTCCAGGTACTCGAGTCTGTCCTCTTCCGAGCAGTAAAACGCCACCCACTGTTCGCCTCCCTCGGTGTGTGCTACCGTGTTGGACACGATGGCGGTGAGAGGCTTGACTGGCACGTCCGGTAGTTGGTCAGAGGCGTAGACCGCAACGTTCCTCAGTCCGGGGATCCTCACCAGGCATTCTCTGATCTGGACGGTATTCATCGTGGGCGGAAGCAGCACAGGCAGCTTGAGACGGACGGGTCCGACCTGTCGTTAGCCACGAGCCAGTCCCGCAATACTATGCAGTTATGAAGGGCGCAACGGTTGTGGGAGCTCTTATGGTGGCGACAGCGCAGGGTCCGGTAGGTGGGCGGACCGTTGAGCGACCCGCAGCCCAGATCCTCCATGTCCTGAGCGGTGGTGGCGGCGGGCTCGGTTATGAGGTGGCGTTGTACAAAGTCCCTCTTCTGCGATCCTTTGACGTAGACCAGGGGGCGGTGGATGAGGCAGGAGTGCAGCTTGTCCAGCAGGGCGACGTACGCGATGTCCCCCTGGTCCCACTCCAAGCCGTGGCAGTGGCGAGTGACCCAGACGCTCTCGCGCTGTTTCTCGGAAGTCAGGAGGTCCTTACTGAAGGGCGGGCGGGCGATGTGATGTAGGAGCAGCGTGCCGGTAGTCACGTCCACCACGCAAACCTCTTTCAGTAGAAAGTCATTATCACTGTCTTTAAAACACTGCATATCCATCACCACGCTTCCGTGATGACAGCGCGCTGGCGGTGGCTCGTTGTAGATCGGTGGCGGCACGTCCATCCCGTACGGCTGACTGAACTCGACTGAGCGCTGGCGGGAGCGCGCCTAGCGGGATAACCTTGGGTGCGCGCGCCGCCATCACCTAACGGTCCGCGCACGGTGACCTTGAGCGCGCGGCAACTCGTTTACCCGCCAAAACCTAACGGTCCGCGCGCGGTGACCTTGAGCGCGCGGCAACTCGTTTACCCGCCAAAGTCGACTGTGACGTTGCGATGACGGTCCACCTCCACGACGTTGTCCAACTCGGCGTACACTATGCAGTTGAACGCCTCCGCCAAGGCTTCGGAGATCCCAATCTCTATGCGCAGGTTACCGTTGCGCACCAGGTTCCAGTGGCTGGATTGAGAGGCCGCCATATCGGGCGTCAGATCAAACGCCATCAGGCAGTATCCGTAGGGGTACTCGTTGCGACTGACTTCGTTACCACAGTCTGAGAAATTGATGCCGGTGCCAGTGTACAGCGTGTGGTAGGCGAGCACGCACAACTCCTGACCGAACGTGTAATCCGGTTGAAGCGGCTTACATGGCACTTGCTCACCGTCTATGTACAGCGCGAAGAAGTTCACGTGGCTGTGGGTGAAGTTGAACGGGTTCTTCTTGTAGTCCCCGTTGAACGCCTGATTGCTGACCAGGCCAACTATAATGCGTTTCGGCAGTTGACCCAGAAACACACTGTCCAGAGTCTTGCTGCTGATACCGGAGGGTAGCATGAAGGATTTGACTTCCACGCGCGTAATGGGATATTTGGCTGTGCCCGACTCCAGCGTCCTGCTTTGAGCCAACAGCACGCTCGGGTTGATCTTACAGCGGCGCATAAACAGGTTGACTTCGGCGATGTCCACTTTGTAGTCTGTCACGGTTTTGGACATGATGGAGAATGAGTTCTTTGACCTGATCAGGCGAAAGCGCATCTCCACGCCGTTTAACATGAACTTCTCCTGGTTGCATAGGTCGATGTGCAGATGTCCGACCATGTCCGCGTACCGGCTGCCCTTGACAAACTCCCTCCGGTTCTTGAGCCCGGCATTATCCTCCTCAGTATTGTCCATGTACCCGGCATAGTCCTCGTAGAACAACTCCGCGGTGAGGTGCGATGTCTTGGCATCACCGCCATAGGACAACAGGTTCTCCAGGTAGGCGCGATAGGCGTACGTGTTGTTCTGAGGAGACACCAGTTTGTTGTTCAGGTACAGTTCCACTTGACTGAACAGCGAGAGCAGCCAGTTGTTAATCGGACCCACCTCTTTTATCGCTTGATCGCCCGTTACAGCGCCTCCGTTAGCCGTTCTAATGGTAGCCTTCACATGCAGTAGCGTCTGTGACAGATCCGTGTACTCGTCCCCGTGACCCGGAACTATGAACTCCACGGGCGAGTCGTCTGTCAGGGAGGAGATGGGCTTGTACTGCACCCATTTACCGCTCTCTATACTGGTCTGCGTGGGCGGTAGCGAGAACAGGTCCAACTCGGTCTTGACACACTCGCACGACTTCTGATGTAGAAACACCATTATCCAAAAATGTCCTTCACGGTACTCTCACTCTTCTTGCTTCTCCTCTTCTTAGCGACACGTTTTGCGGGCTTCCTTTTCCTCTTGGGCGCAGCGCTCTTCTTCCTCGCTCCGAGGAGTTTCGCCAGAGACTGAGGAGTAACCTGCTGTACACGCCTCCTCTTATAGGCGCCACCACCGCTCAGCACGCGATCCAGTTTTTCATCGGCCTTACGTTTCAGCGACCCGGTAAACTCTCTGAGCCGGGTGTTGGCCGCGACTCGGGGGTCGGCTGTGCCCGCCGCCACATCGCCCAAGAAGCCCACACCGGACCTCAGCGCCTCCTTGCCCAGCGCCGATGCGCCGGATCTGATCAAAGGGACCACTGTACGCATCAGCCCGCCTAGGAAACTGCCGATGCCGTGTCCGCGTTGGAAAGCGGCTCCTCTGAATACGGAGGATACGCCATGGCCCGCCTGCTGGTGGCGGTAATACGCCAGATAGGGATCGCTCGGATTCATTGCCGCTGCCTCTCTTTCCTGAAATGAAGCTTCATGCACGTGGTCCCGAAGTGGAATGGCAAGTGTCGCCCTTGGTTGTCCCTTAAATCGATTTCCACGCTCTCGAATGAGGTTTTAATCACCGGCACGTAGTGCGGGTCTATTATATACACTGTCGTGTTGGCACCGTACGTGTAATTCCTGATGTCGATGTTGAGGATCTTCAGTAGTGGCGCCACAGCGTCGCCCACCAGTTGGGGTTCCACCAGGTCGCAATACACGTACATGTGTGATGGCAGACCGGCGAAGAGGTTAGCCGGCCTCACGGACCTGTGACGCTTGACGATATCCGTATCCACCTCGTAGCCAAACTGTAGCGCCAAACTGGGGCTCAGTTTGAGGCTCTGAACGGCTGAAGATGTCGACATCAATTCCACCCTGGAGGACCTCTCGTCATACGAGAAGGTGCACAGGTTACTCTTCATTTGAGGGTGGTTGTTGATTGCGTGCACGAGTTCCTCGGTACTACTGTAATTGCCCGGCTCCACTTTGATTAACAACTTGTCCACCACGGCCAACCCGCCTTTCGAGTCCCTCATTCCCAGCACTAGTTTGATGTAGGTTCCCTCACCGACGGTCAGAAAAGAGAAGGGGTAGTGCGCCTCCGCCAGAGCGACCTCCCACTCGCCGTCTGACAGATCAACGGTCGAGGGTAGATGGGTCGCGTAGTCTGTCACCATGTTGTTGGGATAGTACTTCATTGAACTGTTACTGGGCAACGTCAGGTAAAACTGGTCGTGCCTCGTCATCGCATCTGTTGCACGTCCGCTGCGGGTACCCACGAGTTGAAGTCCTCTCCGTAACCGGCCCACTTGACTAGGTAGCGCTTACTGGAGCCTCGCCCCTCGGTGTCCAGTATTTTATCTATTTGATACAGGCGGTCTGGGGCGATCGTCACCTTTTGCATCTCGTGCTCGTAGAAGCGCCCTTCCAGCGGCGTCCCGTTCAGGTCGCGCAACACGTACAATGGCAGAGGATGCGACCCGTATACGTGGTCCACCACGAACAGCTCCTTACTCCAATTGGTCTCGTAACCTTTGGCAAACGTACCCTTCTCCTTGGCTATGCGCACCGTGTCGCCCGGCTCGAACCTGGGCTTGTGTCGCCGGATCGCCTTTCCATACATGTGACGCCACACCTTGTACACCGTTTTTCCATCGCCGCTGTCCGCGTCCACGGGTCGTAGGCCACCACCCAGGCTCCTGTGCGGGCTGTGGTTGTAGGCGTCCACAAGCCTGTCCAACACGTCCACGTAGCGATACGTGTTTTTGTAGGTCAGGTAGCGCCACATGCGGGTCTTGAGCGTGCGGTTGACTCGCTCCACCACCGCCGCCTTCACGTCGGGGTTCTGCGTGGTGAAGTAGTTGACACCGTGACTCTTGAACACTCTCTTGGTCGCGGCCCCGGTGAACTCCGTCCCCTTGTCGGTCTGTAGGCAGCGAGGAGTCGCCTCAGCGAATATTCCCTCGAACGCTGCAGCCACCTCAGGCCCGCTTTTCCTCTTCAGTGGTACCGCGAACAGCCGCTTACTGAATACGTCTATCACAGTCAGCAGGTAGTTGACTCCGTCGTTGTACCGGCTCAGGCCGCGCATGTCGTTCAGGTCCGCCTGCCACAGCTCCCGGGGCCCGAACACGGCGTAGCGGTTGCGGGGAAACCGCTTGCGCGCAGGCTTGTGCAGCGTGTAGGTGTCCTGGGCGCGCAGCCAGTCGGCTACCCGACGTTTCGGTAGGCGCGCGGCTCTGGCCAGGGCGGCCACCCCACCGAGGGAACCGGGCTGGCTCGGGTCGTAGTACAACTTCTCCATTACGGTGTGAACGGCTCCCAGTTGTCCAATGACGATTCCCGGTCGGGTTCCTCGGTTATTATCCTTCTCCTGGCCGCTGGAGGTCGCGGTCTCAAGCGGTCCAGTATCGGCGTCAACCTCGGTGAGAGGGGTGTCGACGAGGCTGTCGTCGTGTCTCCCCAGGGGCTCGATGCCGAGTCCAGTCCCACGCCTAAGTAACGTAACGCCGTGGGATTGCTCACGTATTCTTTGGGCACGTTCATGTCCTTCAAGGCGGCCATCACTTGATGCCAGCCGGTAGGCAATCGGTCCGCCCTTCGCGCTCTCACTATGCTGTGCGCGATGTCCACTATATTGGAATCGGGGATCTTCACCTTGTCCACGTACACCGCCCCACTGGCGTCCCAGGCCATGGGGCTGCCTTGCCGGGTCATGAATCGCAACAAGTTGCGCGCCACCGACCTGTAGATTTTAGAGAACGATTCCACAATGTCCTCCTCCGCTGAGGCGCTAGACTCGCGCTTCATCTGACTCGGACCTCCCGCCGCTTCCTCCTCCCTCTCCTCACCCTCGATGATTGACAGACCTATGGATTGACGTTTAGCCGCGGAAAAGTGCAGGAACCGCTGTAACACCTGCTGATATTGTTTCCATTTCTCCGTATCGTCCAGCCGCTTGTCGCTCAATATGCGATGCATCTCAGCGTCCAGGCTGGCTGGCTTATTGGCGCTACCTGCTCCTCCTCTTGGTCCTGGCCCCGACCCTGGTCCCGGTCCTTCTCGCAATCTCTCGATGAGCTCCTGCGGTACAACCACCATTTTCCTAGCGTACTCCATGTCCGATTAGCTTCTGCGCTAGAACGGGCAAAACAGCGTTCAACAGTAGAGGTAGGAGGATCCCTCCGCCCCGTTGAACGAGGTAGTGTCGCTTCTTGGCCCAGCCCTCGCCGCGTTTCACCAGCCGTCTGAGCGCCTGTTTGTGTTTGCTCAATTTGCGTTTGAGGCAGGGAGAAAGCGGTACGTTTCCGCGTAGCACGTTATACGCGCACTCGCACAATGACTTGATGCGACTCTTGTCGCACGCTTTTAACAGGGCCTTGCGTTCTTTGGGCGCAGCGTGTATTAGGGCCCTCAGCAGCGCCGCGTCCTTCTTCACGTGGTGTGACATGATGACTGACGCTGGCGCGCGCTCGGCCTATTTATCACTTCTTCTTGGGCAGGTACACGTAGTTCACCGGATCGTCTGGGAAAATGGTTGAACGTACGCGCATCTCTTCAGGCGTGGACTGTTTCAAGTCTATGAGCAGGTAGGCGTGCGGATCACGCGTGGCGTCCGCGTAAGCCTCCTCCACGAATTTTGGGTTTTCCGGGTATACTTGGCGAGCCAAGTGGTTGATCTGAGCGCGATCCCTGGGATTCTTGAAGCACACTATGTAGTGGGCGTTCAGCGATATGTCGCGCTGGCCCCTGCCCTGGTGAAACAGGTTTTGCGTGATGAAGAACACGCTCATGTTGCGGTGGTGCGAGCCCTTGGTGAACAGGTCCGCCACGCCGGAGCCGGCCTCACGCATCATGTCATCGACGATAACCAGGGCGGGCTCGCTACCGTCGTAGTCGTCCAGATCTGGCAGGCCGGCTACGTAGCGCACGGCAGAGTCCGCACGGCTCTTGCCACCGCCACCACCGCTGCCATAGTGCCAAGTGATGCGGGCGAACCGCGTATCGCACATGCGGTCGGCGTGCTCTATGAAGCGAGCCACGAAGTGCGACTTGCCGCTGCCTGAGGGCCCGGCCACAATGGCGGTGAACGGGTGTTTCCACCTCAAGTCCATGGCGTCTACTGACTGCCATGCACTGCCACCTCGGCTCTTGTAACTAAAGGTTCTTTTTCTTGCTTCTTTTTATTTATTTTTATTTTTTTTTAATATTGAAGGAAATAAGGGAATAGGAAATACCATTTATTTATACAAATTCCAGGAAAGGAAGTTTGCTGCCAAGAGGGCCGCTCCTCTTTACAAGGCTCGTCCTCAGCCCCACGCCAACGTTGTACTGGGAGATGGCGTTGTCGTCCAGGACCGTGAGGTACCGCCGGGGCATGTAAATCCGGATCGGGTCATCGCCGACGAGACCCTCCAAGGTGGCCATCACTGCCTCGCCGTACGGTGTGTCCACCCGCTCGAATGAGCGGATCGGGTACACCGCGTTGTCCCGCAGATCTGCGATGCGAGTGTAACCCGCGGCCTTGCAGCTGTTGAGGGCTGTCCTGAGGTCCATCTTCTGGTCCGTGTTGAGCATGGCGCAGCGGCTGGATGCAGAATGACTGGCTCTCGCCACCGAGTCGCCTTTTATTGGCGGTGTCTACGTGCCGACTCGCGCGTATCAACAACATGATGACATAGTTACTCGCTCGATTCAAGGAAGGGTGATGTAATGGAAAGCTTTACTGCGTAAACAAGTGGATTGTTCTAGAAGCGTCTCAGTTATCAACTGCTTAGTGGAAGTTTCCACGCTCAATTCCAGGAAGGCTGACGTAATGGAAAGCTTTACTGCGTAAACAAGTGGATTGTTCTAGAAGCATCTCGGTTATTAACTGCTTAGTGGAATTTTCCACGCTCTCTCGTTTACTGGGTAGCGCGCTTGGAGTGTGCGCTCCTCTTGGTTTTCCCTGAGATGATGCAATCGGTCTTTCGCCAGGTGGGTAGAGGAGTAGCGGTCCTAGTGATCCCGTCGTATCTTGTCTCTCCCGTCTCGCTATTTGCCAACCATAGGTTTTGCAATCTGGATAGCAGGTCCTCTAGACATATGCAGATTTCATCGTTTCGCTCCTCGTCCAAGTACAAGCCGCAACTGAACGTGGGGCGACCTCCTTTGAACACATTCATCTTCAACAGTACATTACCGCTGTTGGTAGGGTTCTTCACAGTGTACTGATATCCGCCAGCGGACCAGCACAGTGTCGGGGAATCGATAGGCACTTCCTTCCTCTTTACAGTCCACCCATCGAGCTTTTTCTTCTTTGACGCACATCCCTGCTGAACTGGCGGTGCGTTGGCGTTCTCATCGTTCATTGCGTTCAGCTCCTCTAGGAAGGAGCGGATCGTTTGGTCCACTTCAGCTACACTGACTCCGTTTCCGTTCATGGTGACGTCTCGAACAACACTGAGGTCGCGCGCGCGGCTCTGCCTCGGTTTTATACCCAGGTTGCACGCTTCGGCGAACCTTCTAGAAGCTTCCAGAAACGTGAGAGGTGGTCTTTCGCTAACGGGGAGCACTCCAGTCAGGAGGCCTCATGCAACACACTTGTCGGAACCTTCTAGAACGGAGGAGTGTGGGAGTGATGAGGGGTCTGGAAGGCCGCTGATGAGTAAACAGGCTGGGACAGTCACGTAGGCCCTAGCACGCGCCTCGACACGTGACTCCACGGAGCCACTCGCAGTTTGGTTTAGTCAAGCCGGCATACAACGTGTAACGAAGTCACATCAAATTCGGTCAGCAAGCAGCCGAGATCACATGAGGAAAACGCGTTTGAAAATTAATAGCGGGCCCGTTTAACGGTGGATTTTCAATATTCTTTAAGCGATGGTTTACTTAGACCGCTGCCCAACATGTGGTGAAGTTTCATCAAAATCGGTCGGCAAACAGCCGAGATCCTATAAGGAAAACACGTTTAAAAATTAATAGCGGGCCCGTTTAACAGTGGATTTTCAATTTTCTTTAAGCGATGGTTTTCTTAGGTCACGGCCCGACATGTGGTGAGGTTTCGCCAAAATCGGTTGGTAAACAGCTGAGATCCCATAAGGAAAACGCGGTTTTAAATTAATAGCGGCCTTGTTTAATGGTGGATCTATGGGGTTCTTACGTCATTCGCTTCCTTGGGGATAGGCCTACACTCTGGAAAAGGTCCCATGGGAATCGGTGGATAAATAGGCTAGTTATTAATTTTCGAAAGTTTTTTCCTCATGTTCAAGGTCATCACGAAAAGTGCCGTTGGCGGCCGGGGGGGGCTGACGTCACCGGGGGGGGGCTGACGTCACCGGGGGGGGGCTGACGTCACCGGGGGGGGCTGACGTCACCGGGGGGGGGGCTGACGTCACCGGGGGGGGCTGACGTCACGGGGGGGGGGGTGATTCCTCATTCCTCCTCGCACGCCTTTGCTGGTTTTGAATGCCCCAATGTCCCCTACTTATTTATTATATAGTTTTTTATGTATTTAAGGTTTAAATCGTCTCACAATTGGTTTTCTAAGTTTACTGTTGTCCAAATTAGTTTGTTCCTTAATTTTAATTCTAACTCTCTTATAACCAGTTATATATTTAACTAAGATTACCAAGATATTTTACTAAGTGAAAAGTAATGAAATAGTATAAAAGATTTCTGTCTCATGCACGCTACTCCGACTTAAGTGATACATTGCTTGTATGTATATCCTATCAATTTATAAACACTGTAATTTTTCTGTGGATGGATATCGTTTTTGTTTTATTCTACTTTTAACGATATTATTTCGATTGCAGGGTTGATCCGGGCTGACAGCTAAGATAAAAGATACTATGACCAGTAATTACCACCGTTTGCTCATTTGACCAATGCATTTGTGTACCTCACTGTCTTTATAAATCTGCACGTGCACTAGTTCACCGGATCGACCCTGAGTAAAATCGAAATACCCCCGTAGCAGCAAACCTGCATACTCAGCGAATTTCCAATGCATATTAATTTATCTTAATACCACATAAAGCCACATACCAAGTTTCATCAATATACATTCATAAATAAACGATTTATGACATTTTAATTATTCTCTATAAGAATAACATGGCGGCTGAGTATGCAGGTTTGCTGAAATAAGGAACACTAAAAATGGGCTTTTATACAAATATCAATATAACTCAACTAGGTAAAGCCACATGTACCAAGTTCTATTAATTTATGTTCATAATTAAAGGAGATAACACGTTAATTATTCTCCATAAGAATAACATGGGGCTGAGTATGCAGGTTTGCTGCTACGGGAACTATCGGGCAAAAAATGGGTTTTTGTGCAAATATCAATAGACCACAATGAAATGAAGCAATATACCAAGTTTCGTCAGGATAAGTTGATAAATAAGCGAGATATACAATTTTTCTTATCCTCCATAAGAATAACATTGGACAACGTACTGTGTTTAGCACTTTTAATATCTCAGTAACCAATTGACGTAGAGCAATGATTAAAACATCAAATTGTGCGTCTTGTTAAGCTGATTCCAATGGAAAAAAATAAAATTTTAATTTTTAAAATATTGTTTGTAAAAAACTCAAAAAACCCATTTTAGAGGTACGAAACCCCCCAAAATACCCCTTCGGATAGGTTGATCCATCTGGTTTTCGAACTTAGAGTCATAAATGCTGCTTTACACGTTTGTAACAAATTTCATCAAAATCGGACCTTTTTTACGAGAGTTATCGCACCCACGGACACATATATATATATATATATATATATATATATATATATATATATATATATATATATATATATATATATACAGTTTCGAACGAATGGTGTTTTTGGGGTCTGGGGACCTCAAAACGAAAAGTTATCATGGTCCCGGGCCTAGGTCTTACCATGCCGACACTACGGTAATAGCTTCTTCCCTACAGGGGAAATTCGCTAAAAAAACTTTGTGAATGATCGGTACTGAACCCAGCTGATTTTCATAATTGATCCTTATACAGTTATTTTTATTTTTATATACTTTTGTTAATTTTATTGTATATATTATGTCTCAGCATCAATAGAGTAGTTAGTCATCCAGTCCTAGTCTTAATTTAACAATATGTATAATGGTGTATCCGTTGGTGAATAAATAAATAAATAAATAAAATAGTCAACCAGTCTTATTTAGTAATAAGGCTTCTCATAGTATCTCACTAATTCTATACTCATAATTCATTCACAAATTTCTTATAATAAGTTACGCCTTATTTTGCGTCGGTGTTTTATATACTGATTAACAATGGTTCATCAATTTTATGTCATTGTGACGTTCCCCTGAAGCAGAAAAAATAAAAAAAACTTTCAGTTGCTAGCAGACAGAAAATCGGGTAGTGTTCTACGTGCTGAGAACTGACCCTTTAGAAAGGAGGATAAGGAAGTAGGTTTTGACAAATGTGGCACCGTCGAAGACGTTGCGTTGGTTTTAATGAAGTAAAACTCACCTGTTATTGAATATTAAATAGCCGCTATATCACAGTAGTAAGAGAGCGAAAATAATGATTTTAATGACTAAAGGATGAACGCTTGTTCGTAGATAGAGATGAAGGTTAAAAAACGTGTGATAAAACTCTTATATGGATAACATAAACTACGTCTCACAATACTACAAAATTTATTTCCACTTATACTCTGAATCTCTGATTAGACATGATGATGACTAGTGTTACTGGTTTAAATCGATCGTGTTGTTTAATATTTGTGTACAGTATAAGTGTAAATATATTTTGTAGTGTAGTGTAGTGAGTTTATTTTATTCTGTTTAATTGTAATAACACGTAGTATGCAACTCGAAATTATTTCAAAACACTTATATCACATGTTGTATGTTGTATTACATATTATTATACCTTGTAATCAAATATATAAGCAATATATGATTTTGAAAATTTTCCAACTGAACATTTTTTTAAACAGCTTTGTAGAACACAGATTTGCATATTGAAACATATAAAAGTTTTCTTATATTTATACTTATGGGACAAAAATACATTTTCATCTTCAGTGTCAAATGGTAAAATATACAAATAAATTTTTACATCGCCAAAAGGGTTTTACAAGTAGTAAATCAGAAATGAAGTAAGTAGTGGAGAAACCACAAAGAGGCATCACTTCCGGCGCTTTTTTCCCATGTTATTCTTATGGGGATCAGTTTTTGGACCGACGCCCGATCCTACCCTACACAAATTTTCTTTTTGGCCCTTGCCTTATTTCCCCCCATTTTAAAATTTGCATTAATTTTAATACATCCTTTGCAGAAATCCACGAGTTCAAAAACAACTCCACACTAAATAAACAACACATGTAAACAACTTAGAAGTTATTGTGTAGTAGTGGTGAAACCAGAAAGAGGCATCACTTCCGGCGCTTTTTCCCCACGTTATTCTTATGGGGAGCCGTTTTTGCGCCAACGCCAGCTCCCGCCCTACACAAGTTTCCTTGTTAGCCTATACTATTGTCCAACCCTTGCCTATATTAAATATATGTTCCCCATCCCCATCCCTCCTCTATATTTTTAAAAATTAATTTTCAAATTCAGGCTAAAAAACTATCTTTGGTGTTTACTGTCCGATTTGTCTGCAATTTGGATATGTTATTGTCGTAGGCAAGTGTTTTAATAAATTACACTTACATTTCCCAAATTCACTATAACGGTCAAATTAAAAATTATTTTTGAAAAATAGTGCCAATTGCCAACTTCTTTATTAAATGTCCGATTTGTCTGCAATTTGGATATGTTATTGTCCTAGGCAAGTGGTTTAATAAATTCCACTTACATATGCCAAATTCACTATTACGGTCAAATTAAAAAATATTTTTGAAAAATACTGCCAATTGCCACCTTCTTTATTAACTGTCCGATTTGTCTTCAATTTGGATATGCTATTGACCTAGGCAAGTGTTTTAATAAATTCCACTTACATATCCCAAATTCACTATTATGGTCAAATTAAAAAATATTTTTGAAAAATAC
Source organism: Allygus modestus (assembly GCA_963675035.1). Classification (NCBI taxonomy): domain Eukaryota; kingdom Metazoa; phylum Arthropoda; class Insecta; order Hemiptera; family Cicadellidae; genus Allygus; species Allygus modestus. Next base: position 299,441,646 of record OY776112.1, read on the forward strand.
TGCCAATTGCCAACTTCTTTATTTACTGTCCGATTTGTTTAAAATTTGGATATGTGATTGTCCTAGGCAAGTGTTTTAATAAATTCCACTTACATTTCCCAAATTCACTATTACGGTCAAATTAAAAAATATTTTTGAAAAATACTGCCAATTGCCAACTTCTTTATTTACTGTTCGATTTGTTTAAAATTTAGATATGTTATTGTCCTAGGCAAGTGTTTTAATAAATTCCACTTACATTTCCCAAATTCACTATTACAGTCAAATTAAAAATTATTTTTGAAAAATACTGCCAATTGCCACCTTCTTTATTAACTGTCCGATTTGTCTGCAATTTGGATATGTTATTGTCCTAGGCAACTGGTTTAATAAATTCCACTTACATTTCCCAAATTCACTATTACAGTCAAATTAAAAATTATTTTTGAAAAATACTGCCAATTGCCAACTTCTTTATTAAGTGTCCGATTTGTCTGCAATTTGGATATGTTATTGTCCTAGGCAAGTGTTTTAATAAATTTCACTTACATTTCCCAAATTCACTATAACAGTCAAATTAAAAAATATTTTTGAAAAATACTGCCAATTGCCAACTTCTGTATTAAATGTCTGATTTGTCTGCAATTTGGATATGTTATTGTCCTAGGCAACTGGTTTAATAAATTACACTTACATTTCCCAAATTCACTATTACAGTCAAATTAAAAATTATTTTTGAAAAATACTGCCAATTGCCAACTTCTTTATTAAATGTCCGATTTGTTTAAAATTAGATATGTTATTGTTGTAGGCTAGTGTATATGCACCATCCACATTTCCCAAATTCACTATTACAGTCAAATTAAAAAATATTTTTGAAAAATACTGCCAATTGCCAACTTCTTTATTTACTGTCTGATTTGTTTAAAATTTGGATATGTTATTGTTGTAGGCTAGCGTATATGCACCATCCACATTTTACAAATATTGCGGCTAAATTTTAAAAAATTTGGAAAAATACTGCCAGTTGGCAACTTCTTTATTTATGGTCTGATTTGTTTAAAATTTATATATGTCATTATTCTAGGCTAGTGTATATGTACCATCCACATTTGACAAATTAACTATAATGGTCAAATTTAAAAAATATTTTGAAAAATATACAATTTCAAACTTCTTTATTTTCGGATATGTTATAGCTCTTATATAGGTAACAAGACCACACTACCACAAGTTCCATTACCCCCTATAATACAGTATTTTGTCTTTTTGTTTGTTTATTTTGCTGTAATCCCAAAACTGACTTTGCTGTTTATTGTCACTTTGGATATTGTCCTAAGCATTTATTGTCTGATTTATTTTTGGATATGTTATAGCCCCCAACTATTATATCTAAAATTACAATATTATTTCCACCTATAATACAGTTGATGTGTTGTTTGTTTTGCCGCAACCTAAAAACTAATATTGGTATTTGAAATACAAGCTTATTATATACATCCAGCTGATAAGTAATATATATCCACAATTATGGTCAGAACTGCCCAAATTTTAAGCCAATACAAAAATAAATTTTTAAACCCCAAAACAACTAAACACAAAACACTAATCTTTCTTTGTGCTTGTTTGGAGTAGTCTTTATTTTATCCAACTTAATTTTAATTTTGTAGTTAAAATCAAACTTCCCACATTCTAGCTCCCTTTCCAGCCAGTGACATAAAGGTTACGAATATTTTCAAACTGTACAATATATCTTTTTCTACCCCTATGTTGGACTTGTTTAATAGCGCACCATATTCCAAATCCTCCAGTCTACTACATTCTTTAAATTTAACATTGCCTTTAATATCTTGCATCTCTATGTCTTCTTGTCCATTGTTACGGAAACTTTCTATTTTTGGAATCGCCATAAAATGTTGCAGTTCTGTTAAAGCTTGCAAGTGGCTGGTAGGTAGATAAATAATGTCCAAATCACCACTGTATGGCAACACGCTATAACCTTGCCTATTCTTATTTATCTCTATAAATACAGTTTTACAGACACCTTTAACACAGTATACACCCCTCCATCCTTTTCTGCCAACACTCCCACAAACTTGTTTACTACAAACGCATACACTATATAATGTCCATAATGCTCGCAGGAAGTAATCTTTTAATTTATCCTCTCTTTCCCTTCTTTCTTTAGCCAACTGTGCATTCCTCTGCAACAGTATTTTCCACATATTCCAATGTCTTCTAATTCCAGTTTCCTCTTTTTGGAACAACTCTCTAAGAAAGGCTTGGAAAGTGGCTCTATTTCTTTAATAGTGTATGGGTACAGTTTATTGGTCCGGCTTCTTAAAACGTAGGGAGTAAGGTTAGGACTTTCCACTAAGCCTAATTCTTCTAAATTGATGGAGAAAGGTGTATTTGATGTGCCCCCAGATTTGATGTAACACTTATGCTTTACACTTATGGCATCCTCCTCTATTACCTCTACATAGTTGGTAAACAGTTAAAGCTAAATGCAGATAGAGCATACTTTATTAACTTTTCCCTTTGATCTTTTGGCAGTTTTAGTTGTACTCCAGTTATCTTCTTCGTATTACTATTACCCCAATATGCGTATTGTAATAAATTGTTAAACACTAAACAACAACTGTTTTGTAATTGATTGGCAGAGGTACAGCATAGAATGGAGCATTTTGAAAGTACCGTTTGTTGTCTTCTATTAGACTTAAACAATCTCTTAAAGGTTCAAACCCCTTACCAAAACCTCTACAATAGATTGTTGCCTCTAACCTTGTTATTCCATTCTCTCTAGCTAGTTTAGACGAGAACGTTTCTTTTAGGTTTACAAAGTTTATTATATGGTTTCCTATACTTTTAATTACTCCAGGGCTTGTAATCTGGCATATAAATTTATTATATATTTTTACCCTGCTATTTACATTAAACCATGCTAACATTATCTACAATAACATTATGGGGGTCCATTCGCCCCCCTGGTAGCAAAGGTTTTCTGTAAGATATTGGCACATTTCCTCTTTATTAAATATTCCAGCCAAATCTGGTGTTATATCGAAATCCATAAGATAGTACATTTCTTTTTCCAGATCTTGCAGTATCTTTGGAAGATCTTCCAACAAATCCTTAATTTTAACATTTGCAAGCTCTATTTTATAGGGAATTGCTATAGGATCATCATACTTTTGTTTAATTTGGTCAATATCTTTCTTTATTATTTGTAACACACCCTCGCTTTGGGGGAATGGTAGTTTGGCCACAACACCATGTCGAGCTAAAGAGAACTTTTTAAATATTCCTCATAAGTAGCTATTAAACGAGCCACATATTTCCTTCTTAACTTTAAATTTATTCCGAACATCCCCATTACAATCCGCAACATTGGTTATCTTAACTAACATCCGTTATAGATGTTATTTAATTTTGGTTCGCCCTCGCAATAGTTTATATTACCTATGTCTGTAAGAAGGTTATTATTACGTAGATTTTCTAATAAAAACCACATACCAAATCTTTCGTTAGTAGGTTTAATACAATTCCCCAATAAATGGCTAACAGAGTACATTTCTTTTATACAAAAAGTAGCGGAAACATGCAAACAGGACAGATATATAGGCATATATGTGTTGTAAATATATATTGTATATAAACATAGGCGAGCGGCAAGTGTAACATGTAAGTGGACACCCACATGCAAATATGGAATACCCACAAATTCGACTAAATAAGTTTATAGTCTCAATATAATTAACATATTAACATTAGTACCCAAATTGTCGAAATTCTATAATTCTATTCTTAGTCCTTGTATTAGGTTTTGTACTATTAAACCCAACACCCCATGCAGTAGAGTAATATATGTATTTAATATGCACATTCTACAAGACCTGTACATCTGTTGTATAAGCAGCAGAATAGACATCTCATTGTGTTGTTGTAAAGTAAAACATAAATTGTGCTGGATACAACCGGCCAGATATTAGACAGGAAATGTGTTGGAAGTGTATTGCCAAAGACAAACACCACATAGTGCAGCATGTAATCAATCCATTACTATTTAGACAGCATTGGTACAACATCCGATATATTAGCCAAACCCACAATCAAACTTGGAAAACAAACAGTAAAAGATAAATATTATAGTAACAGAAATAGTAAGAGTATAAGGACATAGTAATATTTAAAGTTTATAAAACAACACAAATGCAGAGACACAATAACACACTCCAACACATTTGGACACAGGCACAGATACTGGTTTACATCCATTTAACACAACTTTACACGTTCTGTCAACCGACACAAAAATTGTTTGTAAATTGTGTAAGAAATATATGTAATATAAACAAATTTAACACAATCATAACATTGTCCACAACCACCATCCATTGGAAGTTAAAGGGGGGTGTATCGATACACCCCCCTTTAACTTCCAATGGATGGTGGTTGTGGACAATGTTATGATTGTGTTAAATTTGTTTATATTACATATATTTCTTACACAATTTACAAACAATTTTTGTGTCGGTTGACAGAACGTGTAAAGTTGTGTTAAATGGATGTAAACCAGTATCTGTGCCTGTGTCCAAATGTGTTGGAGTGTGTTATTGTGTCTCTGCATTTGTGTTGTTTTATAAACTTTAAATATTACTATGTCCTTATACTCTTACTATTTCTGTTACTATAATATTTATCTTTTACTGTTTGTTTTCCAAGTTTGATTGTGGGTTTGGCTAATATATCGGATGTTGTACCAATGCTGTCTAAATAGTAATGGATTGATTACATGCTGCACTATGTGGTGTTTGTCTTTGGCAATACACTTCCAACACATTTCCTGTCTAATATCTGGCCGGTTGTATCCAGCACAATTTATGTTTTACTTTACAACAACACAATGAGATGTCTATTCTGCTGCTTATACAACAGATGTACAGGTCTTGTAGAATGTGCATATTAAATACATATATTACTCTACTGCATGGGGTGTTGGGTTTAATAGTACAAAACCTAATACAAGGACTAAGAATAGAATTATAGAATTTCGACAATTTGGGTACTAATGTTAATATGTTAATTATATTGAGACTATAAACTTATTTAGTCGAATTTGTGGGTATTCCATATTTGCATGTGGGTGTCCACTTACATGTTACACTTGCCGCTCGCCTATGTTTATATACAATATATATTTACAACACATATATGCCTATATATCTGTCCTGTTTGCATGTTTCCGCTACTTTTTGTATAAAAGAAATGTACTCTGTTAGCCATTTATTGGGGAATTGTATTAAACCTACTAACGAAAGATTTGGTATGTGGTTTTTATTAGAAAATCTACGTAATAATAACCTTCTTACAGACATAGGTAATATAAACTATTGCGAGGGCGAACCAAAATTAAATAACATCTATAACGGATGTTAGTTAAGATAACCAATGTTGCGGATTGTAATGGGGATGTTCGGAATAAATTTAAAGTTAAGAAGGAAATATGTGGCTCGTTTAATAGCTACTTATGAGGAATATTTAAAAAGTTCTCTTTAGCTCGACATGGTGTTGTGGCCAAACTACCATTCCCCCAAAGCGAGGGTGTGTTACAAATAATAAAGAAAGATATTGACCAAATTAAACAAAAGTATGATGATCCTATAGCAATTCCCTATAAAATAGAGCTTGCAAATGTTAAAATTAAGGATTTGTTGGAAGATCTTCCAAAGATACTGCAAGATCTGGAAAAAGAAATGTACTATCTTATGGATTTCGATATAACACCAGATTTGGCTGGAATATTTAATAAAGAGGAAATGTGCCAATATCTTACAGAAAACCTTTGCTACCAGGGGGGCGAATGGACCCCCATAATGTTATTGTAGATAATGTTAGCATGGTTTAATGTAAATAGCAGGGTAAAAATATATAATAAATTTATATGCCAGATTACAAGCCCTGGAGTAATTAAAAGTATAGGAAACCATATAATAAACTTTGTAAACCTAAAAGAAACGTTCTCGTCTAAACTAGCTAGAGAGAATGGAATAACAAGGTTAGAGGCAACAATCTATTGTAGAGGTTTTGGTAAGGGGTTTGAACCTTTAAGAGATTGTTTAAGTCTAATAGAAGACAACAAACGGTACTTTCAAAATGCTCCATTCTATGCTGTACCTCTGCCAATCAATTACAAAACAGTTGTTGTTTAGTGTTTAACAATTTATTACAATACGCATATTGGGGTAATAGTAATACGAAGAAGATAACTGGAGTACAACTAAAACTGCCAAAAGATCAAAGGGAAAAGTTAATAAAGTATGCTCTATCTGCATTTAGCTTTAACTGTTTACCAACTATGTAGAGGTAATAGAGGAGGATGCCATAAGTGTAAAGCATAAGTGTTACATCAAATCTGGGGGCACATCAAATACACCTTTCTCCATCAATTTAGAAGAATTAGGCTTAGTGGAAAGTCCTAACCTTACTCCCTACGTTTTAAGAAGCCGGACCAATAAACTGTACCCATACACTATTAAAGAAATAGAGCCACTTTCCAAGCCTTTCTTAGAGAGTTGTTCCAAAAAGAGGAAACTGGAATTAGAAGACATTGGAATATGTGGAAAATACTGTTGCAGAGGAATGCACAGTTGGCTAAAGAAAGAAGGGAAAGAGAGGATAAATTAAAAGATTACTTCCTGCGAGCATTATGGACATTATATAGTGTATGCGTTTGTAGTAAACAAGTTTGTGGGAGTGTTGGCAGAAAAGGATGGAGGGGTGTATACTGTGTTAAAGGTGTCTGTAAAACTGTATTTATAGAGATAAATAAGAATAGGCAAGGTTATAGCGTGTTGCCATACAGTGGTGATTTGGACATTATTTATCTACCTACCAGCCACTTGCAAGCTTTAACAGAACTGCAACATTTTATGGCGATTCCAAAAATAGAAAGTTTCCGTAACAATGGACAAGAAGACATAGAGATGCAAGATATTAAAGGCAATGTTAAATTTAAAGAATGTAGTAGACTGGAGGATTTGGAATATGGTGCGCTATTAAACAAGTCCAACATAGGGGTAGAAAAAGATATATTGTACAGTTTGAAAATATTCGTAACCTTTATGTCACTGGCTGGAAAGGGAGCTAGAATGTGGGAAGTTTGATTTTAACTACAAAATTAAAATTAAGTTGGATAAAATAAAGACTACTCCAAACAAGCACAAAGAAAGATTAGTGTTTTGTGTTTAGTTGTTTTGGGGTTTAAAAATTTATTTTTGTATTGGCTTAAAATTTGGGCAGTTCTGACCATAATTGTGGATATATATTACTTATCAGCTGGATGTATATAATAAGCTTGTATTTCAAATACCAATATTAGTTTTTAGGTTGCGGCAAAACAAACAACACATCAACTGTATTATAGGTGGAAATAATATTGTAATTTTAGATATAATAGTTGGGGGCTATAACATATCCAAAAATAAATCAGACAATAAATGCTTAGGACAATATCCAAAGTGACAATAAACAGCAAAGTCAGTTTTGGGATTACAGCAAAATAAACAAACAAAAAGACAAAATACTGTATTATAGGGGGTAATGGAACTTGTGGTAGTGTGGTCTTGTTACCTATATAAGAGCTATAACATATCCGAAAATATTATAGTTAATTTGTCAAATGTGGATGGTACATATACACTAGCCTAGAATAATGACATATATAAATTTTAAACAAATCAGACCATAAATAAAGAAGTTGCCAACTGGCAGTATTTTTCCAAATTTTTTAAAATTTAGCCGCAATATTTGTAAAATGTGGATGGTGCATATACGCTAGCCTACAACAATAACATATCCAAATTTTAAACAAATCAGACAGTAAATAAAGAAGTTGGCAATTGGCAGTATTTTTCAAAAATATTTTTTAATTTGACTGTAATAGTGAATTTGGGAAATGTGGATGGTGCATATACACTAGCCTACAACAATAACATATCTAATTTTAAACAAATCGGACATTTAATAAAGAAGTTGGCAATTGGCAGTATTTTTCAAAAATAATTTTTAATTTGACTGTAATAGTGAATTTGGGAAATGTAAGTGTAATTTATTAAACCAGTTGCCTAGGACAATAACATATCCAAATTGCAGACAAATCAGACATTTAATAAAGAAGTTGGCAATTGGCAGTATTTTTCAAAAATATTTTTTAATTTGACTGTTATAGTGAATTTGGGAAATGTAAGTGAAATTTATTAAAACACTTGCCTAGGACAATAACATATCCAAATTGCAGACAAATCGGACACTTAATAAAGAAGTTGGCAATTGGCAGTATTTTTCAAAAATAATTTTTAATTTGACTGTAATAGTGAATTTGGGAAATGTAAGTGGAATTTATTAAACCAGTTGCCTAGGACAATAACATATCCAAATTGCAGACAAATCGGACAGTTAATAAAGAAGGTGGCAATTGGCAGTATTTTTCAAAAATAATTTTTAATTTGACTGTAATAGTGAATTTGGGAAATGTAAGTGGAATTTATTAAAACACTTGCCTAGGACAATAACATATCTAAATTTTAAACAAATCGAACAGTAAATAAAGAAGTTGGCAATTGGCAGTATTTTTCAAAAATATTTTTTAATTTGACCGTAATAGTGAATTTGGGAAATGTAAGTGGAATTTATTAAAACACTTGCCTAGGACAATCACATATCCAAATTTTAAACAAATCGGACAGTAAATAAAGAAGTTGGCAATTGGCAGTATTTTTCAAAAATATTTTTTAATTTGACCATAATAGTGAATTTGGGATATGTAAGTGGAATTTATTAAAACACTTGCCTAGGTCAATAGCATATCCAAATTGAAGACAAATCGGACAGTTAATAAAGAAGGTGGCAATTGGCAGTATTTTTCAAAAATATTTTTTAATTTGACCGTAATAGTGAATTTGGCATATGTAAGTGGAATTTATTAAACCACTTGCCTAGGACAATAACATATCCAAATTGCAGACAAATCGGACATTTAATAAAGAAGTTGGCAATTGGCACTATTTTTCAAAAATAATTTTTAATTTGACCGTTATAGTGAATTTGGGAAATGTAAGTGTAATTTATTAAAACACTTGCCTACGACAATAACATATCCAAATTGCAGACAAATCGGACAGTAAACACCAAAGATAGTTTTTTAGCCTGAATTTGAAAATTAATTTTTAAAAATATAGAGGAGGGATGGGGATGGGGAACATATATTTAATATAGGCAAGGGTTGGACAATAGTATAGGCTAACAAGGAAACTTGTGTAGGGCGGGAGCTGGCGTTGGCGCAAAAACGGCTCCCCATAAGAATAACGTGGGGAAAAAGCGCCGGAAGTGATGCCTCTTTCTGGTTTCACCACTACTACACAATAACTTCTAAGTTGTTTACATGTGTTGTTTATTTAGTGTGGAGTTGTTTTTGAACTCGTGGATTTCTGCAAAGGATGTATTAAAATTAATGCAAATTTTAAAATGGGGGGAAATAAGGCAAGGGCCAAAAAGAAAATTTGTGTAGGGAAAATTATCTAACAAAATTATTTGATAGATAATCAGGCAGCTTATTTTTATTCGGAAATGTTAAAATTGAATAATGAACTTTTATGAATTAAATATTTATCACAAACGAGGCGTTATAAAAATGTTTGGCGTTTATCTAATGACTTCGTTAGCCGGTCAGTAAACGTCACACTTGATTGATTTCCGTCACATTTATTACAATACTCGTTCCAATTAATGCAGTCAACAAATGATCCGCAACCTTATTGTCAGCTGAATAAACGAAGAAAATGAACAAGCGACTTCCGCGATACCGTCACAGTTTAATTAGGTTATCTATAGACCCATTCTCACATTAACACCGTCTTTTTCACACAGCTCTAAAAATTACTTTAGGTAAACCTATTTTATCAAAACAATTTATTTTAAATTTCCGTCCACTAAGTAACCGACCAAATATAATTTTTATCAGTAAAGAGATCGTTTTGGAAATGATTTTTTGTTGTTGTAAAATGTTACTATACACTTAAATACGAAAATACTTTGGCAGTTTTTTTTATTTTTTATTATTATTTGAAAGGGGAAAAACAATGTTCTAAAATCAAAATATGTTTGGGCTTAAACAAAAAATGGGGCAGAAATTACCTGGATTTCTGCCAGGTGATCCTGTTATTTGGTTAAACTACCAATGGTTTCGAGCCACAAAAGGGCTCATTATCAAGTTAAACACCAAGCTTGTAATCCTGTTCAAGGTAGTGTGAAGCAGTCGTCATAGTTCGATAAAAAAAACACTGACACGAAAAACACATACATGAAAACATTAATTTTAAAAACTGGCCTGTTAGACGAAATAGAGTACGACACATGCAAATCGTTGCCGGCGGGTGATGGGTCATGATGGGTGATGGGTCGTGATGGGTCATGACCCGCCGGCGACGATTTGCATGTGCCGTACTCTATTTCGTCTAACTGGCCAGTTTTAAAAATTAATGTTTTCATGTATGTGTTTTTCGTGTCAGTGTTTTTTTTATCGAACTATGACGACTGCTTCACACTACCGTGAACAGGATTACAAGCTTGGTGTTTAACTTGATAATGAGACCTTTTGTGGCTCGAAACCATTGGTAGTTTAACCAAATAACAGGATCACTTGGCAGAAATCCAGGTAATTTAAATCTTTTAGATAATATTAAGTGATCCAGAGGCTATTCCACAGTGAAATGGGGGAGGTAAACATATACTGTATTGTGAATATCTAAGTTCAGCAATTACCTGATAAAACCTGGTAAGCTTAATTAGCTAGATATATACGTAGTTTACATCCAACCACATCGACCTTGAGAAAAAACATGAATGCGCTTTGGTAAAAGCAAAAATACTACTATGCCTATGTTCTATGACTTAACCATGAAAATAAATTGTTCACAATTTGTTTTCTTCAATAGATAACAGTAACCGGACCTATAACAGCAATAGTTTTGATCAATATTGATTCAAATCAGTTTTGAAATACTGAATTGAAAGTAAAACAAGTTTCACCAGAAGAGGAGAATTTAAGTTTTGGAATTCACAGAGCAAACGGAAAACAAAGTGTATACCAGAAAATCATATATTTCATTTCCAGTTACAGTCTAATATCGTGAAATGTGACAAATGCAGATCTATCGGATCGACATTTCCCCGCACATGTTTCACTCGAGTTGTATGTTTTTATTTAAAACACATAGTAAAGACATTAATCGGTCGACCTACAATATACTCTTAAACTCTAACGAGATCCAGATGAAAGTAATTACAGTGTTAGATAAAAAAAATAAGAGTTCTAACCTTAAAATCCACCTTAAAAATACGAATTAATTATTTGTTCAAGATAAATTGCAAATGTTATTTTTAAACATCGTTCTTTGTAGTCACTAACCGTTGGTTTTAAATACATTGTATTTATATGACAACTTCAACTTATAACTTGTTTATTTTTATTTTAAACCCGCATTCCAAATGTAATACTTCAACTTTCAATGTATGAGATTAAATTGTCTTTGCTAACTTTCTTTTCGCCAATACATGTTAAATTAACTTCGCTAAATTGTATTTTTTTAGCTTTGCATTCCTTTTTACTTTCTCCCCCTGTACATAGTCGGAGAAAGTATTGTTTTCGTAAAAATTTTCGAATTTGAGTTGTTGGTGGAAATATTCGTTTTGGTGCTTCCTGAACCCAAAATAGTGGTTTTTACGTGAAGTCTGTCTGTCTGTCTGTCTGTGTGTGTGTGTGTGTGTGTGTGTGTGTGTGTGTGTGTGTGTGTGTGTGTGTGTGTGTGTGTGTGTGTGTGTGTGTGTGTGTGTGTGTGTGTGTGTGTGTGTGTGTGTGTGTGTGTGTGTGTGTGTGTGTGTGTGTGTGTGTGTGTGTGTGTGTGTGTGTGTGTGTGTGTGTGTGTGTGTGTGTGTGTGTGTGTGTGTGTGTGAGTAGTAAAAAATTGAGACTTTTGGCCCATTTGATTGACAGCTTCCGGTCAGGTGACATTTAATGACGTATTTAGCGACGTAGTTGGCGACGTATTAGTGATGTCATAGATGTTGGACTAGGTCAAGGTCGTCTGAAGAAGTTTTTAAAAAACTATCTTGCACAAGTTTGATTCGATCATTTTAAACTATTAAAATTGTTTGATGCTAAACTTTACCCAAAGTATGGCATGTGGTTACTCTGCTGTCGCGTCTCAACAAGCCGAACAAAATGATGCATTTATAAGTTAGATCCTGTAATGCTTCTTTCTATGATTGTTAAATAAAATAGTCATTAGTCAAATCCTACCAAGGATAACATTATTGCTTCCGCATCAGAAGACGTTGTGGTAGAAACTTCATATACTTGTATTTGATCAGTTGTATTTACATTATTGACAGCTTGTTCAAAATTACAAGAAGATGTAGAAGAAACAGTATTGTCTTGGATTGACGAGTCCATGAGTACTGGGCATGGGCTGAAGGTACACTGATGTGTCACGAGCATGTAGGATGGGTACCCAGCTCTTACCCCCACCACAGCGTTTCCCACAATTTTTTTATTTCGCATAATAACCACGGGATAGCTATTTAGTTATGGTTTAGCTCTTACACTGTGAGAATTGTAGCTCCGTAACTGAAAACTTTAATGATTAGTGCTAAACATCGTATGTGTATAGGTATAACAGTCACTATGATCTAAACTAGTGCATGTCTTCATGTGTTGCTCCTTTCGTAGCAGACAACTGGCTAAGAGTGTTTCAGTCTTGATTATCCTTCGTCGAAACCGTTCACAGTCCAATAAAAGCGTAGACATTCTATCTTCATTGTCGGAAAAGTAGAAGGTTGTCGTAAGTGGAGTACTATATGACACCTTCGTCATATTTCTGTAAAACTGTGACATGTTCAGACTTTACTTAAACTTTATAGGTAGATGTGTATTTGTCAAGAGCTGGAATTAAAGTGATGTACCGCTAGCGTGTAGGATAAAAATCTACCCTCCTCACATCGTTACTTTATCCTCAAAATAGTTGTTTGTCCGCTATTGCTGTTATATCTCTAATCGGATTTGAATTTTTAATTGCAACTTCTTGTTTGTCTTGTCGAGCCGCGTAATTTTAGTACTTTTACGTTATATTTTAAATCCCAAAAGTAAGGCAATCTTCCAATAATAGGAAGATTTCCTTGTTCCTAACTCGTTGTTCATAATGATGTGGAGGTATCGGAGTCAAGCAAGAATCGGAGCAAGAATACATTTGAAACGCTGTAAGTTTTGTTGCAAAGAGGTCAACGTGGAGAGGGGGGAAACCGGTCGCTGTTTAGGAAGCGGCTGGAGATTATTCGCCGCGCCGTTTCGGAATGTGGTTAGAGACCAATTAGAAACTGTTTGGCCTGCCTCACGGTCAAGGACCTGCCTCACGGTCAAGGACCTGCCTCACGGTCAAGGTCAATTGGCGACTAATAAAAATCGTCTACCTATTACAGGCAAAGTCCCTAACTTGTAATGTTTAGGTTGGTCCTGAAAAGAACCGTTTTTGGTGTCCTAGAAGAGTTGTGTGGGTGGAGAAGCCGATGTGGGTGGAGAAGCCGATGTGGGGGGTGATGAGTGTTCTACTGTAGAATCCAATCCGCTGTACCGTTTTGCCGGATGAAATATAACCATTTTTTATGGGGAATCATAGAAGGCGGTGGTGGTAGTGTTCTTGGTAAGTGGACTTTAATGTGACATTCGTTGTGAAATAAAATGAAACAATTGTCATCCAATTTCGCCACAAATTTATATTGTACGTTTACTTTTAACTGTCGAAACTTTGCAGTTATTTGATGCAAGGGCGTGATTAGCTCATGTTCTTGCATTACCTTCGTTTGCTCCATGACTTCATCGACGGTAGGAGGTGGAGTCGAAGGTCGAGGCTCAGTTGCTGTTGTTGTTGGTTGTGTCGGTGGTTGTGCAAAGTACAGCGGATGGTTTTGAAAATTGCTCTTCACTCTTGACTTAAATGAAGTCGGCTTCTTAAACCCACTTCTCTTCTCCACTCTCTTCAAGGACTCCTTCAGGCGACGCAGCTTCTCAGGGGTTATTGGGGACGACATTGTAGAGCGTGGTTCCAGTGTGCGAGACAAAACCAGAATGAGCTTGCCGACGGAGTATAGAGGGTCAGAAAGCGAAACCTTGCTCTATCCATATATGGTCATGCAGCTGGGAAGGAAGATTGCTCTAACTCTAGATCTGGCAAGCGTCTCTGAAAGACAAATTTTATATGTCTGTACTAAACTGCATATTTTGACTTTTAAACGTCAATGTAACGCAATGAAATACATACTATTAGAAAGTTTACATTCTAAGCTTTTATTTTTATACATAAAACACGGTTGTACTTGTAATTAATAATTTTGTAACTTGTAATTAATTCACTAAATGTTTACGAATTTCTGGAACAGTGGGTATTTTCTTTTTCGTTTAGTAAAATATTAGAAAATATATTTATCCCTCACAACCATATCCCCTCTCTCTAACACTTTAACATATGTGGTTATACAGCTGGGGTTTACCTTTTGAGGTCAGACAGGTGGAGCAGGTGGGGTTCCCCCACCAGTGACTGTCGCCTTTATAAGCGGGAGCAGTCTGCAGTCTTTTCGCAGTTGCTCGCTGCCCGTTGTTTGTATCTACGTACCAGCGGGTAGCACTCTGCCAGCGTAGGTCTGTTAAATGTGCGTTGGGCCCGACGTGCAATTAACAGATCATGCGCATTTGCATGTGCATGTTAGTTAAGCACGGTAGTTTGTTTGTTAGATTTTTGCTTGTTGTTTGCTAGTAGTACATAGTTAGTGTTTGTGATTATATTTGGTGTTGGTTAAAGTGTCTTATTTACTAATTAAATATGTACCTGTGGGTAAAGTCATTTCCTACAAAAAGGTTCGGCCCTGCAAACCGGTCTTATGTAAAGTAAACTGGGGTAAAGTCTTGAATTGTTGTCAAATTAATTTAATATGTTTCTCAAATAAACCCCCCATTCCTTTACAAAAAGGTTCGGCCCTGAAAACCGGCCTGTCAATACGGCCATGCAAACCGGTTGACATTACCTATCTTACCTCTCCCGAACGAGAAACTTTTGTGAATATTAAAGCAGTCTTTGTATCTTAGTCAATACACCTTGCAATCCATTTGTAACTTCTTGGGGGGTTAATTAGTAAAAGGTTCCTGTTATTAGGATTATTGCCTATAACTGTGAGTATCTTTCATAAGTATTTTCCCTTTGAATTTTAAATCAGTCTTTGTAAAATACCTTGGTCAAAACTTTGGTTTTCGGCTGCCTGACGCCCTTTGTTTGTATATACGTACCATTGGGTTTCAGGATGATGTTAGCCATTGTAACACAGACCTTGGTTGTAGCTTTTTGCGGGGTTCCTCAAAATTATCATTTCAAATACAGAACTGGGAATAGAGCATCAATTGTCGCTCTATTCCCTGTTTTGGCAATATGTTTATATGACCTTGACCTACTGACGGAACTTATTAAAATTCATTGATTATAATTGTTTTTCTTTAATACAGAGTGGGGAACAGAGCAGTTTATAATTCAAGTGAAAATTACATACTGCTCTGTTGATCATTTTGGCAATTGTTTAGATGGCCTTGACCTACTGACGGGACTTATTCAATTCATTGATTATAATTGTTTGCTTTAATACAGAGCGGGGAACAGTGTAGTTTATAATTCAAGTGAGAATTACATACTGCTCTGTTTCTCGTTTTACCAATTGTTTAGATGACCTTGGAGACTTAGAATATGTTCGTTTGGTAAAATATTAGAAGATATATTTATATTTTACAACAATATCCCCTCTCTAACTCTTGCACTCCCCACCACTTACATCGGGTATAAAAGAAGTTCCCCATCACTGGTAAAATCATTCTGCTGCCTGTGCTTGCTTACGCTCAGACCTATGGATCCAAACGCCTACATTAGGAAACAAACAAAACCAATGAAGATGAAAGCTACTATTCCTTCTTGTTCTGATTTGTTACCGTCACCCTCTACTTCTACATCACCTCCAACTTCTGCTGGTTCTATTCTTCGCCAGGCTCTTGCATCGCCCTCGACTTCTGCATCACCTTCGACTTCTGCATCACCCTCGACTTCTGCATTACCCTCGACTTCTGCTGGTTCTATTCTTCGCCAGGCTCTTGCATCGCCCTCGACTTCTGCATCACCTTCGACTTCTGCATCACCCTCGACTTCTGCATCACCCTCGACTTCTGCATCACCCTCGACTTCTGCTGTTGGTTCTATTCTTCGTCAGGCTCTTGCAATGGCCCTGATCATCCCTGAGAAAACAACCGAGATGACTCCACCACCCGTCGTAAATATTGATGAGTGTCCTTCCGCTACATCTCGCTCACGTTCATCTTCTCCTTCATCATCATCCTCGAGATCCACTTCGTCATCGTCCTCTAGTTCGAGCTCCACCTCTTCATCATCCTCCTCGAGCTCGAGCTCTGAAACATTTACTACCCCTTCAACTGAAACTCCACCTTCTACAAGTTCAACCAGACCTCTAGTAATTTGCACAAATAGTCAGTATCCTTCAGATAAATTCAAACAATTTAAGTCATTGCAAAGGATGTGCATACTTCCTGCACAACAATGCAATTATATTTTCAAAAAAGGTTCAAAGAAAGGTGAACGCTGTGCAAAATGTTGTATTTTAAATAAACAGTTGTGCAGTTTTCATTTAAAACAAAAACAGAAGGGCAGCGTTTCTCTTTCTACAACACATCCATCAGTGAAACCAACCAACACTCGGATTAATAGACTTTCCAAAAACAAACAATACTTCTTTGTCAAAACAATGGGTTTTTTAAAAGTAATGTTAAAATGTGGAGATCAACTCTACATTTTAAGATTGCCTAAAGGCATGGATTATCCTGAAAAACCCAACAAAAAACACTACTTAATCCGAAACAATAAGGGAAAAACTGAGTGGAAAAAATTGTAATAAAAAAAGTTCTTTTCAAATTAAATAAATTTCTTTTCCAAATTGAAAAAAGTGTGGACAACATATTTAAATTTTGTAGCACATGCTGCAAAATGTAAATAGGTTGTCCACTTTTTTTAATGTTACAACGACCTTGACCTAGATTTTAAACTTAAATATATTGTACTAAGCCAAAAATATGAGTCAAGAAAAAAGAGGGGGTTGATGGGTATTGGTGAGGGCTTGTGGGTATTTAAGCGAGCGCTTCGGAATATACTTATTAGTCAGCTATGAAGACCTCAGCAAGCACATCCAACTCCGGATCTCTTAAAACCAAGAGAAACGTTGAAAGTTCGCGGAAATGGAGAGCAAGAATGAACGATGGTTTTCAAAGACTAAAAAGCAGCTTACCATTCGCGCATGCCGATGAATCTAAATTTAAAATTATAACAATGGCCATCAAGTATATCAAGCATCTTGAGTCACAACTCATGGTACCCCAAACATCTGAGAAACCGCTCACCCCTCAACCGTTTGAATCTGTTTTTCTTCAAGAGGATGACTTAGCGGCTCAACATTTCTTCGATGAAGAACCCTCAGTCTATAAACAACTTTTCCTTCTTGATGAGGACCAGGACGAATGATCATTTTAACCAATGAAAGACTTATAAAATACAGAGCGGGGAATATATCAGTTTGTGGTCTAAGTGAGAACCACTTACTGCTCTATTCCCCGTTTTGGTAGTAAGTTTAGGTGGCCTTGACCCACTCACAGACTTAGAAAATTTGCGGATAGGATAGATATATTAAATAAAACACCCCTTCCCTACCACCTACCCCCACTCTAATGGTATTTAAGCGACCGTTCCAGAATTTAGTTAGTAGTCAGCTATGGACGGTCAAGCTGGATCAACTAACGTAAATAGCGAGCCAAGAAATGTCCGGGAGCAGAAAAGGGTTTTAAAAGTAAATCAAGCTTATAGTTTACTACAATCCAAATTACCATTTGCTAATTCGAAAATGACCAAATTATCGATTATACACCTTGCAACAAAATATATCAAAACCTTACAAATGGAATTGGAAAACCCATTTACTTCACCCCAACTGCCTGAACAACCAATCACAACCTCAACTTTTCAAGAAATTCTTCTAGATGAGATTGCGCTTCAACGTTTGTTTAGCGAAAACTAAAGACCTTTAAAATACAGAGTGGGGTAATACAGAGCAGGGATAAGATCAGTTTGCGGTTTGAATAAGAATCACTTACTGCTCTTATCCCTGTTCTGGTGGTATTTTAAGGTGTCCTTGACCCAATTACGAGCTTTAAAAACCTTTAAGATGGTATAAAATTGTTAGATATATTTTAATTTTATAACCTACCCCTTCCCTATTACTAAAACCCCCCACCACTTATCCTCCACCAACTGGATCGGGTATAAAAGAAGGTTTTGCGTCAGTGGTACAATCATTCTGCTGAAAATGAGTGCATCTGCTCTGTATAACGCTCTCTCTATCTCTGCTGCAACACTAGTAGTAAGCAGAAGAATTGAAAATGTAAATCAGTTAACTGCCTTGAGAAGTGTACTGAAAAAATTTATCGATTGTGAGGTTGGTTGCGATTTGTATATGTGGAAGCCTACAAGTCCAGTGTTTAATAGTGAACAGGAAGCATGGAAAACAAACTACCCAGATAATATATTGTTACGTAAAATGTTGAGTATATTGGCAAGATTACTCCGGCAGGGATGGATTATCAACATAACATTTTATATAAAACGAAACCTTTGTTAAAACAATAAAAAAGAGGAGTGGGTTGAAAAAAAAAAACAGAGCGGGGAATAGATCAGTTTGTGGTCTAAGTGAGAACTACTTACTGCTCTATTCCCCGTTTTGGAAGTATGTTCAGGTAACCTTGACCTGCTTACAAGACTTAAAAGACTTGCGGATAGTATTGATTTTGTAAATAAAAATACCTTTTCCCTCTCACTTACACCCCCCACCACCTAAATCGGGGTATAAAAGGAGGTTTCCCATTAGTAGTAAAATCAGTCTGTTACTTGGAATCATGTCACCTAGAGAGAATATCTTCCCTTCTAAGAAGACTATACTGGAAATTATAAAAAATATTCCAGTAGAAATTAACGAAGACGAAGACGAAGACGATTCAGAAATGGAAGATGATTTATTTAGTAATCTTGAACTATTAAGCGATATTTCCAGCAGTGTACCATATTTTGGGGAGATGGAGCAGATCGAGCTGTTGAGTGACGACGACGTTGATCCAGAGACGTTGATTATGTATCATCAGTTGCTCTGTTTGGAGGAAATGGAACCCATTAATATTGAAACTCCTTTAAGTAGTAGCAATACCGATGGGTTATTTATAAATCCAGACACAGGGGACTTTAGTGCTCGTCGCCGCTTATTCTGCGAAATGACCTCATCATCATCATCATCATCATCATCATCGGATGAGTCTGAATAATCTTCTTTCTTCAAATATTTAACTTTAAATACAGAGCGGGGAGTAGATCAGTTTGTTACAATAACTTACTGCTCTATTCCCCGTTCTGGCAATATGTTTAGATGACCTTGACCCACTTGAAAGACTTTAAAAGTTTAATTTTAAAAGCTAATGCAAAAAATTATAATCATACAACTATTTGCTCCCCACCACTTAATTTTTTATATAAAACTGCTATATAAGCGCTATGTTGCAATTCTGATTACCACTTTGGTTGTGAACTGCTTCATAGAGCATCTACCATGATACTCATACATTGTATAACCTCTGTTACTGAAGCGGATATTTTTCTCCATCGTGTTTATCAACTGCTTATGGAGTTTCACAATGTGCATGTAAGAGGAACAGGTATTCGTGAAGCAGAAGAAATTAAAATAAATATAAAACAAATCCCTTTGGCAAACGAAATCTACCGTTTATTACGAGAAGGTTACATCCTGTGTCTTTATTACACAACCTCGTAAACAGTATTCGAGTGGATTAGTTTCAAATACAGAGCGGGGAATAGAGCAGTTTGTAGTCAAAGTGAGAATTACTTACTGCTCTATTCCCCGTTCTGGCAATGTGATCAAACGACCTTGACCCACTGACAGGGCTTTAAAAACTTCGGTTGTATAAAAATTCAACGATATATTTTCTTTTTACAAAATACCCCTTTATTTACATTACATTCATTACTTACCCCCCACCACCACCAACACTTTTTAATTGGGTATAAATAGAGGTTTATTAGTGAGGGTCTCATCTGTAATAGGCTAACCTTTGAAGAAGACACACACCTACATGATGTACCGCTGCGATATTTGTGGAGATTCGTTTAAAGATGAATGGCTTTTAAACATTCATAAAGAAGTACAACATAACAACAATAACATGGGAATTGAACAAAATGAAGAAGAAGAATTGGAAACAATAGATCACATGCTAGCCCAACATCAAATTTCAAGACCAAGTGTTATTAATTATGCGCCTGGACCAATAGTAAATGCGGAACTACACGCCCGTGCACTTCCAGGTAATGTAGTAACTCATTTTAAAATTGACAATGCACAACTACAACTAGACAAATTCGTAAGTAAAGCAAAAGGGTTAGTGCGCAAAACTTTGGAAAATGAACTAAAAAGATTAAACTTTATCAAATTCGGACTGTTACTGGATGCAGTGTTTACTAACATTCAAAATGAAACATCACCAAGAGGATTCTTAACAAAAAACCGGACCATCATGTTTGCATCAGACATTGAGTCTATAGTAAATGAATGTTTTGATGAACTTCTAACAAAACTACAAGAACATGAAGGAAGAGGTTCTGGATGGAGTTTATTAAACATAACCGGTCTTGACGTAAGAGTACATAAACACGGGTATGGTATAAGAGGAAGTAGCTACATTCCTCTACCAGAAAAATTAAAAATACCAAATCCTGTATTAACGTACAAAATGAAGATACTGAATGTTTTAAATATGCAATGTTGGTAAAATATGTAAAAACTCATAAGGAAAGACCAAGTAGAGAATATGAAGAAGATCAACATAGATATAACTTTCAGGGAATGAGTTACCCTGTTGCAATTAAAGATGTATCCAAATTTGAAAAGCAAAATCCTACAGCTTCTGTCAACATTTTTGGTTTAGATTCATCAAACAATGCGTATCCTTTGCGTATAACACCAAATGAACGCATAAATCATACAGATCTGCTATTGATCACTAAAGGAGATATATCACACTATGTATATATTAACAAATTTGAAGCTCTTGTTTCAAAACAAGAATCAAAACGTAACGGAGAAAACACCACTTGTAAAAGATGTTTTTGTCATGTAAACAAACCATTAGGAAAGGGAGGTTCGGAATGGTTATTAGAACATCAGAGGTTATGTAGTGGAAACTATGAGGTAAGAATTAAATTGCCACCTCTTAGCAGAGCACAAGTAAAATTTGATAAAGTAATTCAACAATACCGTATTCCAGTTGTTGTGTATGCTGATTTCGAATCAACATTACTTCCACTTGAACTCCAAGAAGAGGAAGTTACAAGAAGAAGCAGATATCAGCTGCATACACCAAACAGTTATTGTTATATTATTAAATCCACACTTTCTGAAGAACATCTCCAAAAATACGAATTATCGTCTACGCCGAAAATTTATCGTGGTGAAGAAGCAGCTCGATACTTTGTTGATGAATTGTATAATATAGCTGGAAAAGTGGAAGAAATGTATCGAAACGTGTTACCAATGGCCCCAATGGAAGAAGATGAACTACAACAATATGCTTCGGCAACAACATGTTATTTGTGTAATAACACATTCACACCTGATAACCTAAAAGTCCGTGATCATGACCATCTCACAGGAGCTTACAGAGGTGCAGCCTGTAATGCTTGCAATTTAAACTACAAACTTCCATCTTTTATTCCAGTTGTTCTGCACAATCTTAGTGGTTACGACTCCCATTTTATAATCCCAGAGTTAGGAAGAGATGATGGAGCAATAGATGTTTTGGCTACAACTATGGAAAAATTTATAAGTTTTTCTAAAAAGGTTAATAAAATAAAATTAAGATTTGTTGATTCTTTCAGATTTATGCCTTTTAGCCTTATGACATTAACTAAAAACTTAAGAAGAGAAGATTTGATTGAAACAAGCAAAATTGTACCTAATGATAAAATGGATTTAGCTCTTCGAAAAGGAGTCTTTCCCTATGATTACATTGATGGACTGCATAGATTTGACGAAACATCCCTTCCCACACCGGACAAATTTAAAAACAAACTTAATGATACAGAAATAGAACCCGAAGACTATCAACACGCATGTCGAGTATGGGACGAGTTGGATATGAAGACCTTAGGAGATTACTCAGACTTTTATGTGAAACTTGACGTCACTCTTCTTTGCGATGTGATAGAAGAGTTTCGAAACACTTGTTTTGCTGCATATGGTTTGGACCCTTTACACTCGTATACTTCTCCAGGATTAGCTTGGCAAGCTATGTTAAAAGAAACAAAATGCAAACTACAGCTTTTAACAGATATTGACATGGTTTTAATGGTTGAATCCGGAGTTAGAGGCGGATTGACTCAAAGTGTTACGAGACATGTTAAAGCCAACAACAAATACCTTCCCGACTATGATGAAGGAAAACCATCAGTATACTTAGGATATTTCGATGCCAATAACTTGTATGGATGGGCTATGTCAAACCCACTTCCATTTGACAATTTTAAATGGGTTAATCCAGAATCTATTGGTGATGTTTTACAAATTCAAAAACATGGAGACACTGGTTACATTTTAGATTGCGACTTTGAATATCCTGACCACTTACACGATCTTCATTACGATTTCCCACTACTTGCAAAAACAGAAGTTTCTCCAACTGGAAAACATCCTAAATTAATGATGACTTTAAATAACAAACAACGATACGTAGCTCACTTTTGGGTTGTTCAACAAGCTATCGAATTGGGATTACGTATAACAAAAATACATAGAGTTTTGGAATTTTCCCAATCATGCTGGTTGAAACCCTACATCGATTCTAATACCACCAGAAGAGCAGCAGCTACATCAATTTTTCAAAAGGATTTCTTTAAATTAATGAACAACGCAATATTTGGTAAAACACTTGAAAACAAAAGAAGACACAAAAATGTTAAACTTGTTACTAACCCAAAAAAACTACAGAAACTTGTACAAAAGCCAAACTTTGGAACATCTGTAATTATAAATGAAAACCTTGTAGCAGTATCCATGAAGAAAACAAGTGTGAAAATGGATCGGCCTTTGTATATTGGAATGTCAATCTTGGATATTTCTAAAACACATATGTACGACTTTCACTATAATAAAATGGTCGCGTTTTACGGAAGAGAAAATATATGTATTACATATATGGACACTGACGCTTTTATATATCGCATACTCACACTGGACATGTATGAAGATTTACGTACATTTATTTACAAAAATGACTTTGATTTCTCCGACTACCCAAAAGATCATCCCAACTATGATAACGACAGAAACAAAAAAGTACTAGGCAAATTCAAAGATGAAACAAATGGTGTTCTACTTGAAGAGATTGTTGCACTTATGTCTAAACTGTATTCTTTGAAACTCTATAATAAAAATGAAGAAGAAGAAGAAAAGAATAGCTATATTAAAAAAGCTAAAGGTGTAAAGAATTTATATTTAAAAAAGAAAGTACATTTTGAACACTACAAACAATGTTTATTTGAAAATCAAGTTATAACAGCAAAATTCAATACAATCAGAAGTTTTAACCATCAGCTGTACAGTCTAACAGAAGTTAAAAAAGCACTTTCCTCTACTGACGACAAACGACATATCCTTCTTCCAGACAACATATACACTTTGCCATTCGGTCACTATTCCCTCAACCCTATTGACGAGTAATCCTTTCATCGTCCTACATCCTTTTCCTTTCCGTAAAAAAGGGGGAACACAGCAGTATCTTGCTGTGTTCCTCCTTTTTTACACCATTTTTGGGTGACCTTGAACTATTAAGAACGAGTATATACAAGCGATATTTAATACTCCTCTAGAAGTGCTGGTTGAACTATCAACTGATATGGATCTAAAGAGTAAAATTGTTGCTGAGCTTCATAAATCTGCAAGAATACACTTTCCAAGAAGAAATACTGTTATAAAAGGTATAAATGATCTTTATCAAGCAGACTTAATTGAAATGAAACCTTACAGTAAAATAAACAAAGGATTTAAATATATACTAACAGTTATAAACTGTTTTACAAAAGTCGCAGACGCTATTCCATTAAAAGACAAAACAGGTCAGAGCGTGACAAAAGCAATGGAGTTAGCTATACGTAGAGATAAAAACACTATAAAACATTTGCAAACTGATGACGGAAAAGAATATTTTAATAAAGATTTTTCAAAGCTGATGAAAAAATATAATGTAAACCATTATTCTACGAAATCTGAAACGAAAGCAGCTATTATCGAAAGGTTTAATAGAACTTTAAAAGGAGCAATGTATAAAGCTTTTTCAAATAGAGGTTCCCACGTGTGGTATGACATACTTCCCGACTTAATACACAATTATAACAACAAGTTCCATAGAACTATCCGGATGAAACCGATTGAGGTGACAAAAAAAAACTCCAAACAAATTTTGAAAAATATTAAAAAGAACACCAAACCTAAAGTAGAAAAGAGATCACCACGAAAATTCAACGTGGGGGATAAAGTTCGTATTAGCAAATATAAAGGAGTATTTAGCAAGAAATACTTACCCAACTGGACTAATGAAGTTTTTACCGTACATAGAGTACAACCTACATATCCAGAAACTTATTTACTTAAGGATAATAAAGGAGAACTTTTACAAGGTGGTTTTTACGGGCATGAAATGTTAAAGTCTACTGTTGGAGATGTTTATCTTGTGGAAAAGATATTAAAACGAAAGAACGACCGAGTATTGGTGCGCTGGCTGGGTTTTGATGAAAGTGCAGACTCGTGGGTATCTAAACAAGATCTTTTATAAGATTTCACTAGTATCAAGTTAACCGTCAAAGAGTGTTGACATGGAGATTATAAAACTTAAGGATTCTTTTATAATTGCGAATATAGATGAATTAACTGTGGATAGTGTAAAACATGTAGAAGGGAAACATGGAAACTTATTACCAAACAGCGTAAGGTGTATAGTGAGTGGACCTTCAAATTGTGGGAAAACAAATGTAGTGTTTAATTTAATAACTAATCCTAACGGATTAAAGTTTAATAATCTATACATTTTTTCAAAGTCTTTGCTCCAACCAAAATATCAGTTATTAGATAAAATAGTATCTGATGTACCGGAAGTATTTTTTTCAAATTTGATGCAAGTGATAAAATTTTGCAGCCGAATGAAGCAAAGCCTTACTCAGTCTTTATTTTTGATGATGTTTCTTGTGAAAACCATGACACCATTAGAAACTATTTCGCGATGGGGAGACATCACAATATAGACTGTATCTACATTGGTCAAACATATAGCAAAATCCCAAAACAGTTAATTAGGGATAACGCAAATATTATCGTTATATTTAAACAAGACGATATGAATTTAAAACATATACATCACGATCATGTTGGTGCTGATATGTCGTTTGAAAGGCTAAACGAAATTTGTAGTAAAGCATGGGAAGATAAATATGGATTCCTGGTGATTGATAAAGAACAAAGTGTTAAAAATGGTAGATATAGATTGGGATTAGATCGAATTGTTTTAGTTCAATAACATAAACACATAATCTTATATAAAATTGCTAAATTGATTTTTATTTTGTAACGTATATAAATAGTTTTATAAACGATGATACAGTCATTTGTAAAATGAGTGTGGACAAGTTCGGACGTTATACCGAATCCGGTGTAAGATCAAGATTTTATGATAAAGAAGCTCACACCGGTTTGCCTCTTACACCGGAGGGCGACTACAACATTAGTAATAAACGTTTAAAGTATGTTAATGATCTTCAAGATAGTAATGACGCTATAAATTTAAAAACTTTACAATCGGAAGTGTCAACAAGCTTAAAACTTAAAGGAGATGTGTACGATGCAAAAACTCATAGAATTGCAAATATCGGTAATCCAGAAAATGAACAAGATTCAATAACAAAAATATATTTAGACTCTAAATTGGAAAAGACTATAACTAGACAAGGAGATGCATTTGTACAAGGAAAAATGAATAATGAATGTTTAGAATTGAAAGATAATATGTGGAATGGTAAAAAACGTAAAATAAATAATATACTACAAGCTGAACAACCAGACGAAGTACCTGTGATGGGTCAAACGCTAACTAGACAAGGAGACAACTTTGTACAAGGTGATAACAAATATAATTTCTTAGAATTAAAAGAAGACAAATGGAATGCTAATCACCATACAATTAGTAATCTAAATGATGGTAAGGAAAGCGGTGATGCTGCAAATGTTTCTCAAATACCATTAAAGAGTAAAGGATATTGGGATTTTGAAAATAAAAGATTAGTTCGTGTTAAACCCGCTGTAAATGATAATGATTGTGTTACAAAAAGTCAGACTATTACATTAAACGGGGATAAGTTTAATGCTAACAGTAAACAAATAACAAATACAAAAGAAGGTGTATTGCCAACAGATGTAGCAGTGGTGGGACAAATATTAACAAAGGGTGAGAAAAGCATAATTAAACAGGGGGATAAAGTGTACAACGTAATAATGTTCGATAAAAAAGAAAAATGTTGGGATGCTGAAAATCAATTCATAAGGAATTTACCAAAGGGAGAATTTGGGGATGATATTTGTTTAATGTCACAGGCTTTATGGTATGATGATGAAGTTAAAAAGTTTAAATATGCTGGTGTAGAATTTGATTTGATGAAGTACAATCGTGATTTGTTGGTTGGTGATCCCACATCTGTGAGCGGATTTAAATACATAGACAATAGACCATATAAACCAAAAAATTATGTATTTAAAAGAATAACAGATGATGTATTAGTTGATGCTGATGGTAGCCCTTTTAGAACTTCAGAAAGTGATCAAATGGTAACAAGGAAAGGCTAAAAATGTTATATATATATATTTTCATACATAAGGACTTAATCATTTATAAAATGAGTGTGGACAAGTTCGGACGCTATACCGAATTCGGTGTAAGATCAAGGTCAAATGACAAAGAATCGTACACCGGATTGCCCCTTACCCCAGAGGGTGATTATAATATTAGTAATAAACGATTAAGATATGTTAATGATCCTCAAGATAAAAATGATGCTATAAATTTTCAAACTTTACAGTCTGAAATAACGTCAATTAAAAACTATTTTGTTCGAGTTTTAAGCGAAATGTTTTTTGATTTTTATAATGATTTGGCTAAAACTAGAATTAAAGAAAATAAGAAGAATGATTGGATTCAAACAAATATTGTAAACAAATACTTTATAAATCCTGCAACAAAAATCTTACGAAATGTTGAGTGAATACATAACTTATAAAACCAAAAGACAAAGAAATAGAGATACATTTGCATTATGAACAAGGTTTCCGTTGGGTGAACATGGTTAACCAAGAAAAGTTGATAAAAGAGATAAAATCGCTAAGCGATTCTATAAGAAGTAAAAACAGAGCATTAAGACTAGGGATTAGTGAGAGAGATAAGTTTCTTGAAACAACATTTAAACCAGTTATTGATCCTTTAAGGGAAGTATCTCAAAAGCTTGGAAAAGTTTCAGAAGGAGATTTAATTTTACCTTTTTTAAAATCTGATGATAAAACTGAAGAAACTGAAGAAACTGAAGAAGAATTTGAAGAAACTGAAGATGAACCGGAAGAAATACAATATGAACAGGGTAAAAATATAAGTGAAGAGAAAGAAGAAGACATACAAGAGGGTGCCCCGTCAGATATTAGCAGATTGGGTTTAGATATTCAGTTTAAAGGTGATCTTGGTAGAAAATATGTATTAAAGATGTTACAGTCTTCTATACCTAATAGAAATTATCATGTATACGGAGCTAGGCTGGAAAGAGGAGGTTTAATGATTGGAGATAGCAAGTTAGATGTAGATGAGCAGGATAATATAATTATAAATGGTAAAACGTACAAAGGAACAAACGGATTGTTTGAATTGATTTTTAAAAGCAAACCTGTCAAATATACCACACGAGACTTGGCAACTTTTAAAGGTATATGTCTAGATACAAATTCTCATAAAAAGAATTATAAACCAACATCTTCAATACATAGAAATCAATCTATAAAGTATAGGAACATTATTTCAGAGTTATTTCCAACAAAACTGGAAAAAACTAAAAAGAGGTTCATGTCTACTGAAGAAGTTACTCCTTTTTATACTGAAAGGAAAAAAAGAAAGGTAAATGAAAAAACAGCTTCTGGAGAAGGATTATTAAAAAATACTTATAATACAAATATAATTTATTATAATGATGTTAATAAATTAGTAAATAGAATGCGGTTGATACATGAAGCAATAGAAGCGGGTCACACAGGTCTTCAAAACGAATGGGTTGCTTTAATTGCTGAATTATTAAATAGAGGTATAATCGAACGATGAAGAGGTATATAATGGATGGCAAAGCATTGAAAGGATCATTCTTTGTTAATCCGTCACCTGAGAAAGGTATAAATATCAATGGGAAAAAGGAGCAGTGTTAGTTCTCATCGAGATTCGATAACGAAAGGAGGCGGTGTTGTCTCTTCAACACTAAACTTGCTAGGAAAACCGATTTCAGCTTTAGTTAATAAATCCATAGATTTGTTACCTATCGAACTTCATCTACCTGGCGGTTATCAATATTGTGGACCTGGAACTAAATTGAAAAAAAGATTGACAAGAGGAGACCCGGGAATCAATAAATTAGATCAGGCTTGTAAAGAGCACGATATAGCCTATTCAAAATTTAGTGATTCTGCTCACAGATCAGTGGCCGATAAAATACTTGCAAAAAAAGCTTGGGAAAGAGTTAAAGCGAGTGACGTTAGTCTTGGCGAAAGAGCGGCAGCATTAGCAGTGGCAGCAGCAATGAAAACCAAAACAGCAATTGGTGGTGGAAGGAAAAAGAGAAGAGGGGGAAGGAGAAAAACAACTCGAAAACTAGGAGGAAGAATTAAACGAAACACTAGACGTTCTACTAAAAAAGTCAAACCATCAATATGGTCCATGATAAAAAAAGGACAAGGACTTTACCTAAGGCCGTATCGTGCCTATTAAATACAAGAAAACAGTTAATAGTTCCTAATCGTGCATTAAGTAACCAAGATCTTTTTAGATATGTTTCTTGTTTAAAGATACCATTCTTCAGAGGAGTGTTTATGAAAGATAATTTACCATCAGAAATGTGGAAAAATGAGAGTGGTATAGTAAATCTAGATAATAGTGAGGGACTGGGTACACATTGGGTATGTTATAAGAAACTCGGTTCAACAGTTTACTATTTTGACAGTTTTGGTAATTTACCACCTCCAAAGGAACTTCAAAAGTATTTTCGTTCTGCTAAACAAGTTTTATACAATTATGAGCGGGTGCAACCTGACGATACATCTATCTGTGGACATTTATGTTTGGAGTTTTTAGCAAAAAGTGTCAGTCAGCTTTAAGATGTCTTCATATACGGTCTCTTTGACTGGTACAACGTCAACCTTGCGGAGCACTTTATTCCCCGCATTACGTTTACATAAAGAAAAACAATGGGAAGCAGCATTACTAGATTTTACAACTTATAATTCTATACCAAATATTACTGAAGGCGTGAATAATAAACTTCACTACTATAAAGCAAAGGATGCAAAAGGACAGTTCCTCCAGCCTAACGAAGTTGCTCTATCCACGGGGTCTTATGAAATAGATGATATATGCAAGGAAATACAGAAAAAGCTGGGAGAAGATAATATTACTATAGAAGGAAATAATAATACTTTAAAAACAGAAATTAAATCAAAGTATTATATAGATTTTAGCAAACCACATTCAGTTGGAGGATTATTAGGATTTCCTTCTACAACACCGATATTAGAGAGAAATAAGAAACATACAAGTTCAAATACTGTAAGCATACTTACATTGAACACAATTGATATAACTTGTAACATTATACAAGGATCGTACAGACTGGGTGAAAATCGACACATATTGCATACATTTTACCCATCGGTGCCTCCAGGATTTAAAATAATTGAAAGACCACAAAACCTAGTGTATTTACCTTTAAACACCAGTTACATCTCAGACATTGTTCTGAACGTATTAGATCAAGACGGTAACATAGTTGACTTTAGAGGTGAAACTGTCACAATAAGAATACATATACGATCGATTTTATAAATAATGGGATTGACGTTTAAAAGGGATCGAGTGAGTGATAAAAAGCTCAGTAGCGTATCAGCGCCAGAGGAGTTAACAAGTGAAAACATTCGATTTTTAAAAGAGAGTGGTTTTAAAGTTATTAACAATGGATATTCTGGATATAGCGCACGGACCGACGTTCGACGAGACCTTGTGGGAAAAAGAATATCACACCCACAACCCTTACGCTTCATCGAAATTAAACAATAACGATGAAATCAGAATTCCTATTCAACAACAAGATATTTACACCTTACCTTCCGAAAGTTATTTATACATTGAAGGAAGAGTAACAAAGAAAGATGGAAATGAAGGAACAACTATACCGTTTATTAATAACCCAATGGCTTTTCTTTTTGATGAAATAAGGTATGAAATTTCAGGTGTTACAGTAGATTCTACAAAAAAGGTTGGAATAGCCAGTACATTAAAAGGATTATGCTCCATAACACCAAACGAGAAAAACCTGTTAGCTGTCGCAGGATGGGTTACACCAGATTTATCCACTATAAAACCCGATGACAAGGGCTATTTTGACTTTTACGTACCTTTAAAATTATTATTAGGTTTTGCAGAAGATTACAATAAAATATTAATTAATGTCAAACAAGAATTGGTTCTTCTAAGAGCTTCAAATGATAAAGATATAATATTAGCTCCAGGGGCAACGACTGAGGCTAACCTGGACTGGAAGTTGGATTTAAAAAAGATTGTTTGGAGGGTACCACACCTAAAACTTGCAGATGAACACAGGATTACTTTGTTGAGACAATTAAAGGCGGACCGCGATATAGTTTTAGCATTTAGAAGCTGGGAGTTACACGAATATCCTATTCTACCCGCAACGGAGCGACATACATGGACTATAAAGACTTCAACACACTTGGAAAAACCTAGATATGTTATATTTGGATTACAAACAGATAGAAGAAATAAAATAACAGCTGATCCGACATCGTTTGATAATTGTAAACTTAAGAATTGTAAATTATACCTCAACTCGCAATTCTTTCCATATGACAATTTAAACATATCATTTGATAAAAACCGATATAGCATTCTATACGATATGTACGCTAGATTTCAAACATCTTACTACGGTAAAACAAACACACCGCTACTATCACCAACGCAGTTCAATTCAAAATCTCCTATCGTGGTTATTGATTGTTCTAAACAAAATGAATCTGTAAAGTCATCAAGTGTAGATATTAAGTTGGAAATGGAGTTTGAATCTAACATACCCGCTAATACAACTGCGTATGTCTTGATTCTTCACGATAAAATTGTAACGTACACACCTCTAACAGGTATTGTAAAAATGGTTCTGTAGGTCTATGGAGGGGGAAGGGTATAAATAGCGCGCACTACAAGAGGGGTTCAGTTGATCATAATTGAATTTCAAGCTTTTCGTGGAAACAATGATAAATACATTGTTAAAGAACTAATCATCTTAGACTTGCAAACGTATGTCATTTATAATTTTTTATTCAAACCTCCATTTCCTTTTAACAACTTAAACTCTAAATCCAAAAGAACAAATAAGTGGATAACGAGAAACTTGCATCACATTGGTTGGAATGAAGGTTTTACAGGTTTTGAAGAAGTGGAAAGCATTATGAATCACTACTGCAGTAAATTTACAAGACTTTATACAAAAGGATTAGAAAAGCGAAATTGGATACAGCTTTATACGGCAAAAGATGTAATAGATGTTAAAATGGATAAGTGTTTCGAATTTGAGATGGATAATATTTGTATTCTAACAAAGAATGATAAACACGCTCAATTTCATTGCGCTGTAAAGAACGCTTATCGTCTAGCTGCTTTTCTACATCCTTGGACAATGGAGAGTGGAGGGGGGACCGGAGAGTATAAAAGCGTGGAGAGCGAGGAGACCCACCATCAGTATTACTCTAGACTGCAACGAGAGAACACGTATCAAAATGGCATCACAGAAATTTCTGCAAACATTGGTGGATCAGTTTAACACACAATCAAAATCAACTATTTTACCAACAAGAAAAACTTCGGAAATAAAAGAAAACAAACATTACATCGTCCACGACATGAGGAAGATCGAAACATCAGTGGGAGACGCTATTCTCGTATCTTTAAGCGATGCTCCATACACAGTAGGAGATGAAGCAAAATTCCAAATTTTCCTGCCCAAGAGATTTGTCCAACTGCTTCAAAATGAAGATCTGCAAAACATCGAACCTGGAACCTTGTATATAGTATCACACGGAGTCAGCGGGAACAACTCTACCGAGCTATCTCTGCATTTAACCTCGTCGGGAACTTCACATTGTTAGATTAAGCCAATATCATGTAAATTTTATGTAAAAAAATAAATAAAAATTAAAAAATATAAAATATCAGTATTAACTCCAAGTACTGATATTTTATCTTTTTAAAAACATTTTTTGGTGACCTTGACCTAGATTAAAAACTTATAAAATGCACTGTATTGGTTAAAAGATTATCACTTTTATACAGACTGACAATGAGTTGGTGGGGGAAA
Organism: Allygus modestus; assembly: GCA_963675035.1. Lineage (NCBI taxonomy): Eukaryota > Metazoa > Arthropoda > Insecta > Hemiptera > Cicadellidae > Allygus > Allygus modestus. The sequence continues at coordinate 299,474,594 of OY776112.1, forward strand.
GTTGTGGTGGGGTAGGGTAGGTACCTGTTCTACACGCTTTTGCCAAGTCAGTATACCTCCGACATTTGCCTTGGTACAACCTACAAAAACAAAATGGAACATATAGTAGTAAAACGGAGAATAAGATTTCCTAAATATGCACAGTTACAATCGAGATTGGATACGTTTGATGCAGCATTAAAAGACTCGTTTCTATACAAGACTAAAATGAAGTTTGCAGATGCTGGTTTCTTTTACATGGGAGAAGATGATAAGACCGTTTGTTACAATTGCGGAGGAGGATTGCAGGATTGGCAAGCGACAGATAACCCATGGGAAGAACACGCACGATGGTTTGACAGGTGTGCTTATCTGTTAGTTCAAAAAGGTAGAGAGTTTGTACAAAACCATCGGAGAGTATATAAACCTCATCCTGTTAAAACTTTAGAAACACCAACCGAAGAAATTAAGAGGGAAGGAAACGAATGTGTAGTGTGTTTATCCTCTGAGAAAAATTTACTATTTTTACCTTGTAGACACTGTTGTACATGCACTGATTGTGGACTGATGTATAACCATTGCATTATATGTAGAACTCCTATAGGTTACGTAATGAAAATATTCATATCGTAAATGTAAAATAGTGGAGGGGGGTGCGTATAAAAGGAAGGCGAGGAGGTGGGAAGCTCACTCCGCGAGTAGCCGTACACGAGGTAACATCATGGCTCTTAAGATTAAATGTGTCCACTACAATACTGTTCATCTTTCTACAGTTCATGATTTGCAACTTCTTTTAGATGACTTAAAAGTTTTGATTGCTAACGGTTACAACATAACATTGGATATTTCTGCAACTAACTCTTTAGCCCAAGAAAATTGGAGAACGTCCGCAACTACACTTCCACCGACACAGGGGAATAGATATAATTTTGGAGAGTATGAACCTCTCGCCTCGTTCAATGTAAGCAGCTCTACGGAATCGGAGTCGACATCGTGGCAACCATCATCACTTCCACCCGCGCCTAGAATGAAGTATTATTGTGGAGAATGTGAACCCTACCCATCTACAGAAGCAACAGGCACCGCAGAATCGACGGTTCTCTGACAATCATTGCCTATGTGTACATTAATGTAAATAAAGAAATAGTTAGAATTACGTCTCTACTATCTTGCACATGTTTTTTCGATGTGTTTTATTGTAAATAAATAAATAAAAATAAAAGTTAGAAATCTTGCTCGAGTTTTGTTCGATGGTTTTCATTCGATATATTATTTAATGATTTTCATTCGTTAAATGTATCGAATGAACACTATCGAATCAAACCTGTGCAGGATTTCTTTTTTTAAACATCCTCAGGATGACCTTGAACTAACCTTACTCACATGACGTCACTAATACGTCGCCAACTACGTCGCTAAATACGTCATTAAATGTCACCTGACCGGAAGCTGTCAATCAAATGGGCCAAAAGTCTCAATTTTTTACTACTTGTGTGTGTGTGTGTGTGTGTGTGTGTGTGTGTGTGTGTGTGTGTGTGTGTGTGTGTGTGTGTGTGTGTGTATGTGTGTGTGTCTGTGTGGATGTGTATAGAGCTAGAGCCCTAACCTATGGAACGATTTTTATGAAATTTGGTATGTAGGTACTAATCCTCACATTATATATCCTGGAATTTTTAATTTTTTTTTATTTTTTTATTTTTGTAAGGGTAATTATCCCCCAAAATTGCCAAAAAACATTTAAAATCCAAATTTCTCTAAAACGGCTCTAACGCTTTTGATTAAACTTTCGTAAAGTTGCTTGTAGAACTTTAGGTTTCCATCAAAATGACATCACTCGCATATCTGGAAAAGTTCGGGTTCAGAAATTACAAGACTTAAAACATACAAAATTCAGTTATTTGGATTAAAAAAAAATCATAAATGTTAAAAAATATTACTAGTCACCATTAAAAATAGCTCAAAAAATAATAAATTAGTATTTTAAATTACTATTCTACGATTAATGGTTACGGAGAAAATTTAAATTTTCATTTTGCGGTAAACGCAGTGCGTTGTCCAATGTTATTCTTATGGGGAATACAAAAATAACTATTTCTCTCTTATTTACTGATCAATTTCGTACAAACTTGATATGCTTGTCAAGTTAGCATTGACGAACAGAGGAAATTCGAAAAATGTTGCCCCTTAATAACCCTGAGGGGGGAATAGGGGGCATTTCCCCCCTTAAAACCACGTGTGTAGCAATGGATTCTGTAGCGACTACAAAACAGGGATTTGGGAGGATGTTTTTGAAAACAACTTGTTTACAAGATTTTCTGTACATTCCACCGTGCTTTGTATTCTATATTTAGTAAATAAAAAGTAGTTTATTTATTAAAGTTGGGCTAGAGGGAGAAAGTATGTGTCAGTTTCCTGATACCGTTTATTTTAATCTGCACTAATTGATTTGGTTGTGGCAAAAATAGTTTCGTTCATTGCTTTATCCTTTTATGAAAGTGAATTCGCTTCTCCTATTCATATTTATTTTCATTGAGGGAAAACACTCTTAGCTAATTTAATTTGGCTTTGGCCGAAAATAGTTTTGTGGATGAAAAGGCAGTAAGCTTCGAAGTTTAAATTATCCTAAGAAGTGTGCATGAACTTAAATGGGCCCCTATTGAAAGTTAGCCTAAGGTTTAACAAATTTTAGCTAGTGAACCAAATTATGTGAGAAGCTCTTTATATATAATCCGAAAAATAATGACAAGTTTTATGGAATAGATTTAATTTAAACATAAAGCAACCTTATATCTATACATTTTACTTTAAAACAAGCATAGTATTATTTTTAGTATATTCTTCATAAATAGAAGAACCAAGTAATTTTTGAGTAGGTAACTTACGAACAATTTTGTTATGGAGAACATTCAGATTATTCATCCAAACAGTACTCAGACTCGTCTTGGACGCGGGTTCAAGGTCAGGGGGATCAATTGGTGTGGGGTATCCACATCAGTCATGTGTATCAGTCCTAAAAAAAACCTTTTAAGTAGTGCTCTATATTGCTATGCCGCAGCAACAAAATAAACAAAATGTCTAAACAAAAATACCTATCTGAAACTTTCTTAGTTATAATCTATATGGGCTCATCGGCAGACACGTTAAAATATTCAATTTTCATTAATAAAATCCCAATTACATTGAATATAACTTAACAATGTTTATTAGAATGATAAACTCCATACTTCTCTTTTTCTTATTGGGTACATAATATTTTGGTTCATAATAATGGGTGCGTAATATTGATGTTTAACAAGTTAGGCATGAATGAGCGTTACTTCGTTTAACCTTTGTTCACTAAGATGATAAATTTGTTTAAGAGGTGCGGGTTATACTAAGTTGTTTATATTCAGTATGTAAAGATGTAAAAAGCATCAAGTAATAAACTAGCGTGACGTAAGAAAGTAGATACAATCATAACGGATTGTTATGAAGCAAAGACTTCTTCAGACCTGCCCATAAAACAATCAGAGATATAATCTCCAACGACAAACACCGCTATAATATTCATTGCTGTTCAGACTCCAGCGTCCCTTCAATATTTAATGCTGCTGATATTGATAGATAGATGAATATTACTCAAGTCACTGAACCAATGTGGTTGTACTTCTATAAAAGTTAAATTATATAGAAAAAACTCATGATTTAAGACGAGCTTGCAGCGTAACCTATTAAAGCTTCCGGAAAAAAAAATTAATACCCGCAGTTATCCCCATACATAACCGTACTTTTTCAAAACCAGTGTTATTGCATTATTAGAATGTATATGATTAGACTGCCATGACAAAAGCTTATAACTGCGTGAATGATATTCCATATGCAGCTATCCATATGCATACTATGATATTCCATATGCGTGAATGATATTCCATTTATAAAAAAGGTTGTACTTGGAGACCCTTATATATACAAAAATATTTGTTCACTTAATTCTTTATGTTAATAATATTATTTATGTTTTCTATTTGATTGAGGAGCTACATTAGATCTCTTACAACTAACGTATTGATATATGAAAACAACAATCGTGGAATTGATCAAAACAGGCAATAATTCTTGGCAATACAAAACGATCTTTAAGATAAAGCGGTAAAATCTCCAAAATTGTATGGATACTTCGGGGTTCACAGTGTGCACATAACAGTTTTATGAAATAATATTCAAATTCAAACACTTTTATCTAGCTTTTATTTGTTGCAAAATGTTATGCGATCTATTTAAAAAGGGCCGCATCAAATAAATGTACTGTTGTTGTTTGGAAGTTTTGTACTCTATGTTGACAGATTGTTTGAGAACGTTATACAAACATATATTTATTTTCTTGTATGTACAAAAATGAAAATATTAATTAGGACCTAAATTCACTAACTAAAGCATGAATAAAGGACATCATTAATTTGTACTATTGCATATTGACAGATCTAGGGAATTTGGGATTGTATTTAATTTTAACTTCGTAGTATTTTATCAAGGTATTTTCAGCTCTTCCAGGAAAAGGCCCATTTCGTAATATCCCGTAGTAGAACTTGCATATCCTTTTTTGTTGTTTAATGAAATCATCTGCAAGGTTGCTTTGCAGGTGATTTAGTTATATTGTTTAAGTAGTGACACATTTATACTTCCATTACATTAATCTTCGTGATACTTTTGTGAATTTAATCCCTTTATTGGTTCCCGTTGTCCAGAAATAAAAGAATGACTATTTCGATTAAGTAATTTACAAAGTGCTTCGACAGTACTTTCACTTAACTTTTTCCGATTAAGTATTATTGAAGCTGGCCACCATAACTAACAGTCTGGCCAGTTTAGACAAATATTTTATATTTTATTTTATATTTTATATAATTTCTTTATTAGCATGATACGTGTTGTTACAACTAAACAGGATAAATAAAATAGTCTCACAACACTATAAAGTACATTTACTCTTACACTGTACTCACATACAAGACGGTAAAATATACACAAAAGATGGTACAAGGCGATCGATTTCAACCAGTTACACCGGTCATCATCAGGCCCAATAAGAGAATACAGAGGATTCTCTGGTTGGACCTGATGATGACCGGTGTAACTGGTTGAAATCGATCGCCTTGTACCATCTTTTGTGTATATTTTACCGTCTTGTATGTGAGTACAGTGTAAGAGTAAGTGTACTTTATAGTGTTGTGAGACGTATTTTATGTATCCTGTTTGATATTTTATATGTAATAGTTTAAAAGTGTTATAACTTTTAAGAAATCTTCATCACTACCTTTGATGAGTTTTTATATTCCTTTAATGTGTACAGCACAATTAAAATAAACTAGAATGTTTGACCATTTAGTAAATTGAGAATACTAATACGTATTCGTAGTAGTATGATAGTACTAGTACTATTTCTCAACTTACAGGAAAGTTGAAGATTCTATTTTGATTTTAATTGAGCTCTATACCTTAAATTAGTATAATAAACTCATCAAAGGTAGTGATGAAGTCTTCTTAAAAGTTGCTAAGCATTTTAATCAACGATCAAAGCAGTGTTTCGACAAGCTAAAACAACAGTTATTGATTATCTCTCGCCTTCCTTGTTAGTAGAAAATTTTAATTAAAGTATCAAAACTTTCAAAGATAAATTCTGGACCAGTACTTTTAAGATTTTGTTTTGCTTCAAATTAATTTGTGAAAGGTTTTATGTTCTACTACATGATATTATATATTCTCCTTAGCCTAAATCACCCCATTAAAAAGACTTGTTTGTGTAATAAAAATTACTAGCTAAACTGAACAAATCTCATAACCCAAAAAAGGTTAGCTCTCATAAACATACTGTTATTTTGTTATAAATATATGATATTTAGTTCTTAAGACATGCTAATGCTGCAAAACTGTTGAATAACTTGCTCATTTATAATGTAAATGAACAAAAAATAAGTTATACATTGAGAATACATATGCTCTTCGGAAAAAAGAACCAAAAGTTTAAAACAACCTGGTACAGCTACCGACTGGGGCCATTATTGATACCTCAATCGACGAAATCGGTGCAGTGTCTGTGGAGGAGGTCTTATTACAAAACTCGCCTTAGCGTATTATTTAAAGTGTATTCCTTTTTTAGTATAGATAAATGTGTTTTAACATAGTTCATAGACTAAACAATCAGCTTTTAAATGCATTTGGTTACTAATCTGTTTTTAATACGTACAACTTTTATATTATTTGACAAATTTTTAAATATTTATACAAAGGCTAAACTAATAATTCAAGTAATAAAACAAGCTTGGGTACAATGATATGTTAGTTTTTAAAATCAAACCCCATTAAATGTTAGCCGGCTTATCCAATTACCAATTGCTGGTCTTCAAAAATTAATTCAGTAATAATTAAAACTTACTGTTTTACCGCTTTAAGTTTAACACACACAAATAAATTATAGTTATAATTAATATATTTTACTCAGTTAAGGAGAGGAAGAAATATTTGTTTTTGACCCTAAAAAAGTATTCTCGTGGGAAAGATTTGTAAAATATTTGTTTACATGTATGCTTAAACAAAAACAGTAAATCTGATATAAACTTCCCTAATAAGTGCAAACGATTACTATACATTTTGTCTAAACTAAAATAGTTTGAATTTGATTCGAGTAATTGTTTTACTCTTGTAAAAGTTGTTGATTGCCTTTACATTTTACTGAAAAATGTAATCATATTATTTTGGGGTTCATATGAATGGACAGTTGGAACTGCTTTTCAAAATCCTAACAACACCACATTTTCAAATCTGCTTTTACTACTAAACAAGCTGCAGCAAATTTTGATTTCATCTAAACAAAATATAAATACATAATGCAACTAAAACATTTTTAAATGACGATCATATAATTATTGCTATTCAGGGGGAATGCATTTGAGGTTTGAATCTTATTTGAAAAAGTAAGAATACGATTTTCAAAAGAAAGTTCAGGTGACTCTAACAAATGTTGACTTTCTTGCTCCCCAGACCTTTCCCCGGCGGCAGCAGAGAAAATAAAGTCAACATGGTTATTATTGGCTACTTTGTTTAGTTTGTTTCATAATAACTAGTAATTTTCCTACACAGCTATTACTAATATCACTTAGTACTGCATATACTGCCGCAAATTATGTATTTTTATACAATTTTGAATTTGTTTTATATTATCAATAAATATAATAAAAAATGATTCAGGTCAATAACTAAGAGCTAAGCATTTGTTGACGAATAACAATAAAAACTCATCATACAAAGAAAATACCTTGTCAGAATGAGCATAGCAAAAAACAAAACATCAATATAGTATAATTATGTCTAACTATAGCAAATCTATAAATAATTATTGTGTTATATTATTTGTTGTGTTTTTTACATTTGGGTAATCTGAAATAAATTATTTATTTGCCATTCATCCAAGTGAAACCTTTTCAAATGTTAAGCCTAATAAAATAATAGCATGTAAAGCCCGAGGGAATAATCTGGTGTTTTGTACTACAACCATCAGATTCAAACATAAATGTGCTTACAAAAGTTATCTGTAATTTTTGAAGTCATATTTTGACGAAAGAGATAACCCAACATCAGCTAACCCACCAGATAACCCATTACAGAGAGCCTAAGAGATCTTAAATATTTACTGAGGGCGAGTAACAATTTAGCTCGTCTTAGGGCGAGTATAGCATTTTAGGGCTTTGTTGGTTGGACTCATTACCACCAACCTGAAATTAAACGAATTTTCGAGTTTGCATTCAAAACTAATCAGCAAAAATTAAGAGTAACAAATCAGATTTGTTTGTTAGTCAGGTGTAGTTCCAAAAGTTAATTTACTATTGAACATGCCTGCAATCCCGATAGTGAATGGTTAATTTATTGTTAATAATGTTTAAAGGTTACTGAATTATTTCACCGCATATGTAAAAAAGGGTCCTATTTGACATCTGTTAAATATAAATAAACTAGCTGGTACCCGGTGCGACTTCGTTCGCGAGGTTTTTTTACCACCATTGATTCCCGTTTCTGTTCCCATTGTTAAAAATATTGTTTCCATGGAAAAGTAAATGAAATCATCAATTCATTGATAGTTTAAATGTCCAGGGGGCGAAACCCTAAAATCCTAGGACTTTTATTAATGACCATGCAAAGTATCATCTCAATGGGATGAGTGGTATGGATCACATAAAAGATAAATAAACAGACAAACAAACATTGATTTGTATACATAGAGATTGATTATAATTGAATTTAAAAATAATTAATATGTAACTTTTATTTTTGTTTTTCAACATGATAAACCTATCATAGCCACCCTGTATGAAACTTAAACCTTATGATCTTTTACGTGCAGTGATTTGTCACGTTTTCAGAGTAAACTAGGTCTTATTACTTTGCTTTATTGCTTTTCCTCATAGCTAAAACAAACAAAACAATGAATTAACCAAATAAAGTTCAAACGATTTATATAAATACTCTAACCTGAAATTTATATTTATATTATTGGTGTATTATAGTTATTTTGGTGTCTATTTTATAAATTTAATTAATTTTTTAGATTGATAATTCAGTTCCGTCAAACGGTATAGAAAGGTTAACGTTGTCATTGTGTTATCTTTGATAACCTAATGATATAATAGGAAATAGCGACTCTTTTAATACTGGTTTACTTTTTTAATTCAGCTTCTTGGCAAAAAAATCTTTAATTATAAAACTACAAGGATCTTTTCCGTTATAAATATACAAAATATTTAAGTAGGTCACCTGTGTAGGTCGATAAAGATGACCAATTCTCTGAAAATTGCGCAATATTTCCTCGAATATGTCCTTTCTTTTGGAGTAAGGTTAGGTAAGTTAGGTTTAGGTAAGTTAGGTTATCACAAATAATGAACAAATATTTACCTGATACAGACAATTTAACCTAATCTAACTCCGCGCTGTCTGGCGGCAAATTTCAATTTATTAATGTCATTAATGTATTAAATTATATCATTTGTTGATACTTTTATTGGATCTACAGAACGATAAAATATACCTTAGAATGTAAGTATTCAAACGTTATACAATAATGTGTTAATAGAAAGCATTTCAAAAATTATATAATTTATTTTATTAATGCCACTGCAGCTAATATTTGGGGACGCTTAAGAATAAAATTAAAAAAATTTTGTGATAAACTCATAATATAATCAGGTCATGTGACAGAGGTAAACAAATAAATACCTATTTTCGTTCCTGTTTAGCAGCTGAGCTGGTACAGATTGTTTTTTATACTATGGTAATGAAGCTCATCGTTATCCATGGTTATTAAACGGATTAAATAAAATGTAAAGATGTATCTCAGTTATTTCGTAAGCTATTCGTTTCTTGACAGTTGTAAAGGTAACTTAATATATTTAGATTTTCAGTACTTATAGGTTTTTATATTTTTATATGCAATGTAATACTTTGAAGTAGTAGTAAGATTGTATTATTTGTTGTTTGATTATAAGATTTGTGTACCGAAATTATTTTATTGACCGGAATGTGCTTGATATGCTTTGAATTATGCACGTTGCCTAGGGGCTTAAGGGTGTTTGGTCAAAAAATTAATTTGTAATATATTATTTTTTTCACATCAGGATAAAAATTAGGAAACATAATGGATATATATTAAATAATTCGCATTACTATTAAGTGAGTTATGGGTCTTAAAAGTAGAGATTTTGACAAATGTTGGGAGAAGGTCAGTAAGAAAACCGTTGGTCCGATTCCAATGAAAATTTGCAGTTGTGTTAGATAAATTCAGGTTATTATAACTAATATAATTTCATTTCAAAATATAAAAAATCAGAAATATATTTTTACTTTAATACTCTATTAAAAATATATTAATATAATTTTGTCGTATAAATAATAGATTAAATTGTTCGGGTCAGTATGATATAAATGTTAGAATTTGTTTGAAGTTTATATCTTTTTTCGTTTGGTCTATGACCTGCTCCTTTTGTTCTTGGAAATTGCCTTCCGGGGCAGAGTAGGCCAGCCGCACTACACCTCACTAACACAAACTCACACGTACAGCGCCACCACGCGCGCACCCCACGCACGAGCGCGTAGTCCAAGGTCGCGCCGCCCCCTACACTCCCTCCAGCCACACCCTCCACGAATCCCGCCACTCGCTCAACACGAGTACCGCGTGTCCGCGTTTTTCAGTTTTCAGAGTATTATGGTATTACTGCAACCGTAGAAATTAATACCTTATAAGAAATGTAGGCATACAAGAAATAGAAAAGCAATTGCGAGTAAAACATTGTTGTGTGAAACAAGTTATAGGCTAAGGTCTACCTGTCATGTAACTGAAGATCCAGCTTCTTCTGAAGATGTATTTAACTATGTGATAGGAAAGTGTAAATTTACGATTTAATTCAAATTTCGTGGATTAAATTGCCTTTTTATTATTAATTTATTAGCATATCTAATGTAAACTCTGCAAATGTAACTAAAGTTTTAGTGAATTTCCCCTATAGGGAAGAAGTTATTACCGCAGTCGGCATGGTAAGACCTAGGCTCGGGACCATGATAACTTTTCGTTTTGAGGTCCCCAGACCCCAAAAACATCATTTGTTCGAAACTGTATATATATATATATACATATATATATATTGTATATATATATATACATATATATATATGTGTGTGTGTCCCCGAGAACGATAACTCTCGTAAAAATGATCCGATTTTGATGAAATTTGGTATAAACGTGTAAAGCAGCATTTATGACTTTAAGTTCGAAAACCAGCCATATCGCTCCATCCGAAGGGGTATTTTGGGGGGGTTTTGTACCCCAAAAATGGGTTTTTTGAATTTTTTCCATATAATTTTTGAAAAAGTCAAGTATTTGTTTTCACCATTGGATTCAACTTAAAAAAACAGACAATTTGGTATTTTGATCATTCCTCTACGTCAAATGTTTACAGAGATATTGAAAGTGCTAAACACAGTACGTTGTCCAATGTTATTCTTATGGAGAATAAGACAAATAGAATATCTCACTTATTTATCAACTTTTCCTGATGAAACTTGGTATATTGCTTCATATCGTTGTGGTCTATTAATATTTGCAGTAAAAAACATTTTTTGGCCGATAGTTCCCGTAGCAGCAAACCTGCGTACTCAGCCCCATGTTATTCTTATGGAGAATAAGTAACCTATTATCTCCCTTAATTATGAACATAAATTAATAAAAATTGGTATGTAGCTTTACCTACTTGAGTTATATTTATGTTTGTATAAAACCTCATTTTTTGTGTTCCTTGCTTCAGCAAGCCTGCATACTAAGCCGCCATGTTATTCTTATGGAGAATAATAAATACCCCCGTAGCAGCAAACCTGCATACTTAGCGAATTTCCAATGCATATATATTTATCTTAATGCCACATAAAGCTACATACCAAGTTTCATCAATATACATTCATAAATAAACAATTTATGACATTTTAATTATTCTCCATAAGAATAACATGGCGGCTGAGTATGCAGGTTTGCTGAAGCAAGGAACACAAAAAAATGGGGTTTTATGCTTATATCAATATAACTCAACTAGGTGAAGTCACTTACCAAATTTCATTAATTTATTTTCATAATTAAGGGAGATAACACGTTACTTATTCTCCATAAGGATAACATGGGGCTGAGTACGCAGGTTTGCTGCTATGGGAGCCTTTGTCAAAAGATTGTTTTTTTGAGGAAATATCAATGGTCCACAACCAGATAAAGCCGTATACCAAGTTTCGTCAGTATATGTTCATAAATAAGCGAGATATAAAATTTGTATTTTCCTCCTTAAGAATAACATTAGACAACGTACTGTGTTTAGCACTTTCAATATCTCGGTAACCAATTGACGTAGAGAAATGATCAAAATACCAAATTGTGTGTTTTTTTAAGCTGAATCCAATGGGAAAAAATAAAATCTGACTATTTCCAAAATTATATGTAAAAAATTCAAAAAACCCATTTTTGGGGTACAAAACCCCCCCAAAATACCCCTTCGGATAGAGCGATCTGGCTGGTTTTCGAACTTAAAGTCATAAATGTTGCTTTACACGTTTATACCAAATTTCATCAAAATCGGATAATTTTTACGAGAGTTATCGTGCTCACGGACACACATATATATATATATATATATATATATATATATATATATATATATATATATATATATATATATATATATATATATAGATACAGTTTCGAACGAATGGTATTTTTGGGGTCTGGGGACCTCAAAACGAAAAGTTATCATGGTCCCGGGCCTAGGTCTTACCATGCCGACTACGGTAATAGCTTCTTCCCTATAGGGGAAATTCGCTAAAATGTCATAAATCGTTTATTTATGAATGTATATTGATGAAACTTGGTTTTTCGATTTATGTGGTATTAAGATACATATATATGCATTGGAAATTCACTGAGTACGCAGGTTTGCTGCTACGGGGGTATTTCTATTACATTTGTTTGAATTTCACACAAGTGCATAACATTGCTATTGTGTCTAGCTCCCCAGCACCTATTCTATAATATAGGGCCTATATTTTAAAAAAATCTATGCATTAACTTTACAAATATTTACATTATAAATTATATTTTACAGGCGTTACGGTTCATGAAAATCAGCTTCAACATACATAAATTAATATAACTGCTAATATAACACTAAAGGATTAGTAGTGGTGTTAAAATTAATATATATAAAATACCCCCGTAGCAGCAAACCTGCATACTTAGCGAATTTCCAATGCATATATATTTATCTTAATGCCACATAAAGCTACATACCAAGTTTCATCAATATACATTCATAAATAAACAATTTATGACATTTTAATTATTCTCCATAAGAATAACATGGCGGCTGAGTATGCAGGTTTGCTGAAGCAAGGAACACAAAAAAATGGGGTTTTATGCTTATATCAATATAACTCAACTAGGTGAAGTCACTTACCAAATTTAATTAATTTATTTTCATAATTAAGGGAGATAACACGTTACTTATTCTCCATAAGGATAACATGGGGCTGAGTACGCAGGTTTGCTGCTATGGGAGCCTTTGTCAAAAAATTTTTTTTTTGAGGAAATATCAATGGTCCACAACCAGATAAAGCCGTATACCAAGTTTCGTCAGTATATGTTCATAAATAAGCGAGATATAAAATTTTTATTTTCCTCCATAAGAATAACATTAGACAACGTACTGTGTTTAGCACTTTCAATATCTCGGTAACCAATTGACGTAGAGAAATGATCAAAATACCAAATTGTGTGTTTTTTTAAGCTGAATCCAATGGGAAAAAATAAATCTGACTATTTCCAAAATTATATGTAAAAAATTCAAGAAACCCATTTTTGGGGTACAAAACCCCCCCAAAATACCCCTTCGGATAGAGCGATCTGGCTGGTTTTCGAACTTAAAGTCATAAATGTTGCTTTACACATTTATACCAAATTTCATCAAAATCGGATAATTTTTACGAGAGTTATCGTGCTCACGGACACACACATATATATATATATATATATATATATATATATATATATATATATATATATATATAGATATATATATATATACAGTTTCGAACGAATGGGATTTTTGGGGTCTGGGGACCTCAAAACGAAAAGTTATCATGGTCCCGGGCCTAGGTCTTACCATGCCGACTACGGTAATAGCTTCTTCCCTATAGGGGAAATTCGCTAAAAGAACACTACTGTCACTAAAATTGCTCAGTTTAAGGTTATAGAAAACATATAACTTGAAATACCATTATACAGCTATACTATTCTTTATATTACATATAAATTTACAAATATAGTTATTTTTGTACAGCCGGATTCTTCTGCAGAAGTAATTAAACGATCCCAGGTCATTATAAACGACAAACAATACTGTGATATTCATGACTGCTCTGTGCCAAGTGCCGTCTCTAAGGTTCATTGCTACCTCTAACAATGCACAACTAGACATTCTCAGTTAATGTTTAAACCTAAGCATGACATTTGTATAACAACTGCTTAAGCATTTATAAAGCAACTACTTTAAACAGGATAATAATCATTTAGCGCATATCCTTATTAGATAAAAAAAGATTAGACTATATTTGCATTTTTGGGTATAACCACTTTAAAAAACCTTCAGTGCAATAGTTTAAGGTGATTTAACCTTAATCATGCATATAAACGTAAATAACGTGAATGTAGGTAACCGTGGACGCTATTTGATCCTACCAGTATCGCGATTATGCGATTATGCTGATCCCATAGCAGTTGATTAAGACTTTGATTTGACCTCATTGCCAATGCAAACAATGCTCTTAACATTCCGTTGAACCGAACACGCGTTGAATATAAATTTACCCACTGATCGAGTTCACAAATGTTTCAGTCCCGTTTGGTGCGTTTCTAAAACTGGATATTATTGTTTTTCAAGTGTCACGATGATATTATGGGCTACTACTACTTTTGCCAAGCAGTAATTGATAAGTTTCGTTTCAAGCAAGTATGATTATTAATTTTGTTTAGATATTTATTAAATAAACACTAATGCACACTTTGAGGGAATAAATGTCCAGTAATAATGTTGCGTTTAATAATAGTTTTGGAAATCTTAAAAAACTAGTTTTTTGTACCTTCAAGGTGTAAAATATACCGTAAATTATTGACTTCGATACGTACTTCGTTGTGGTCAGCTTAAAATGTATTTGAATGTATAGTTTTAAGAGCTTGTTTAATGTCGTTGTTATACGGATGCTAAGTAATTTAAATTATAAAGTAAGGTTTACTAGTAAAACATTGTCTATTGTATCATGCAATTTAAGTATCATAGGTATTTTTAAAAGTTTTATGTAAGTTAGAGACGTTAGATTAAAATTAACTAAATTCGCTTTTTATACCAGATAAACTCATGCTATAAACTTTTGGGGACAACGAAAATCAAACCTCTAACATCTTCAACATCGCCTTTAACAAACACCTTCAAAGCTCAACGTGTGAAATACGAAATATGACCGGATAGTAAAGCTCGAGTGGCAATAAAAAGTGTGGATTAGTTCCTTGTGGATAGCAGTTGGCTTTCCTTGGAATCAGTTCCTTGGAGTTGGTCGGTTTGGCGTTTGCTGCGACAGTTTTTAAACTTGTGTGATTGGTTTTCGTGTTTTATGTGCACATTAAGATGTATCACCTGTGAAATTAAGATGTATTTCTCTTGACGAAATATATTCATTCCCCCAAAGGATCAACGAAGAATAGGATGGTAAATGGTAAATATATGAAAATGAAGCTGAATATATATATATATATATATATATATATATATATATATATATATATATAACTGTTATTAAAATTGTAAAAATTATTAAAACAAATTACTCTATTTTAGTTTTATTTAGTTTATTTTGACGACTAGTGTTAAGCTGAATAAACATTTCAAGCTGAACATATGCTTAAGTTTTCATTTTGCCTATTCTGTCTATAAGTGAGTTAAAAGGTTTCATTAAAAGAGCGTGGAAAACCTTAGCATAGCCTGAGTAATGAAATATTAATTACCTGCTAACCGAACATAATCAGTTTTAAGATGATTACGGTATAACGTCTCTTAGTTCATTAAAGACAGCCGAAAGAAGAAAATGCAAAAATTCATTGTAGATCTGAACCAATCGAATGTCTGTCAGACTGGATTTACAGTCTTGGGTCCCGGCGGAGAGTGAAGTTGTGTAAATTATGTTACAAACTGTCGAGGTTTCCATCACCGGTGAATTTAACCTTATCAGAAAGCGACAGTAGGCATAGTCACAATATTGGTTGTGGTCAGCTTAAAATGTGTAAGAATGTATAGTATAGCTATACACATCCTATCTTTGGAAAGTTATTACCTATATTTATAGGTGAACTAACCAAATACACTGTTCTAAAATATTCGCTGTCAGGCATTTCCATTTTTTACCCTTCTATTTTTTTACTCCCACAAGCAAATGCATTGCCTGATTTACAAGTCAATTTATAAAATACACGATTTCAACGTTCTTGTTTGCCATCAAGAAATAGACGGTTGGTACATTCACGTTATTGCGTATTTAATCAAAACAAATCTAGGGATCCTGAAATGCAAAACAGTTTACCTGTTTACAGGAAACGCACTTGGAAAAACCATAGTAATGATTCAATATGTGGTCGCTATCACAATTCAACAGTTCAAAACAAAAAACAAATGGTTTGAGTATCTCGAGAATTATAATTGGTTTGAGTACCCGGTTAGTGAATTCAGACTTCGAAGCAAGGGATCACGAGTTCGACACCTGGGGGTGTAAAGAAATATTTGAGGGGTTTGGGCCGTTTTCCTCTATGTTATACTCTTACTAAAATACCCGTGGTAGTTAATTAAAAACAGTAGTACAGACAAATTGCAAACCACAATTTTAAACAGACCCTCACTACGCTTAGTAAACAATTTGTACTTAACAGGTCTAAGTTTTACAGTTACCGTTTTGAGGGAGTAAAGTAGTTTATTCTTATCATATCCCCTTTCACAAATTAGCTTTTCTTTAGTTCTATAAAGATAAATCTTGTTTATTCATCACATTTTAAATAAACAAACTAAGTGTTTTTTATAATATTTAACTACAGATACACTGATTATCTCTAGTAATCATAATTTGCACTCAAAGGTACCGAAAAAAGAAGGGATTGATTAATCTGAACTAATTGTTTTCTGATTCAGAGAGCGTTCAGAGTAAAGTTTGTTATTATCTATACCTATAAAAGGCAAAGCCCTCAATGACTCACTCATTACGAATTCTCCTACTTCCCATTTACCTAGAGAGTTGAAATTTTGTTCCCTGATTCTTTAGGCATAAAATAAGAAAACTAAATGGTTTTCATCCTGATCTGACTTTAGGGTTTCACCAGAGCTGCACCCAAAGTTCCCATCTATTCCTTATGGACATACATTTTTTTGAGCTGATGAAAATACAAACAGCTGATCTTGATTCGTAGTAGTTCCACGGGCTAACCACAGACTGCAGCACACACAACTGTCAATAGCTTGTATAAATGATTTGCTGGGCGAAGCCTGCGGTCAACAGCTAGTGGTTTAACAAGACAACGTAATACTAAATCTAGTTAACATAAGATCAGATAAATACAATCAGTCTTTTAAATGTTTATTTTATCTTTGAAATTAACAACTAGATCGTAAATTTGAGTTGTGACAAGTTATGATTATGGAAATATATTTATTAGTTTTAAAATATATTCATAAATATTTGTTCAGAAACTTAACCTTTCAGCAATTTACCTTGGAACATTAAACAATACTAGTGGCTTACAGGGGCTATAGCCCCTAAAATATGGTTTTTGTGCAAGTGGATAATTACAGCTGATCATTAGTTCATTTTGCTTACTAATAAAAACTGTAGTGATATTTCCATAAGAAAATCATTGGATCTTTCAGTGGGGCGTAGCCCAATTAATCTTTGACATTTCTGATATTTTTCCCACCGTCCTTAGCCCGCGAGCTTTAAAATAAATCGTCATAACCTAACTTAACTTATTCCTAGCTCGAGATATTTCGTGGGGACCGATTCGCTTACGGAATTAAATATGTAGATAAAGTATTATAATTTGTAAAGCTAAATTGTCGTTAGGCGAAGAATAGTCATAATCATCAAGTGCATAATTTAATTTGTCGATTCCACACAGATGACGATAGACGGCATTGTTAAACTTTTCATCAGTCAACATTAGTGCTTATAACAATAAAAATTCTGGAAAAATTCCATAAGACGAAACAAGAGATACAATTACTGGTGAAAGAGTGTTATTCAATTCTCTGAACAGATGTTCCATTTCAGATACAAGGAATGTCCAATACGCTTTTCAACGCGCGGTATTTTATTCGCAAACCCCTTTCTTGATCTAGAGTTTGTTTAAGAATGCCAAGCCTATGTTTTTAGTTTATCAGTTAAACTCCGTTCTGTTAACTGTGACTATTATACAGTAATTTTACCTTATAAAATCCTACAGATATGTTATGATTACCAATCAGAAAAGCCAATAGAATTCAATATGGAAAATATAGAATGGAAAAGTAGTTTTCAAACTTTCGGATACAATATAAAATACAAATACAACATTAATCTAAATAATGAAAACAAAAAATACCAATAACTTTAATCCGACGACATCAACCACCAACCGTTCATCTGTTTTGTCACAGGGATAAAGTAGGTAAATGGGTCGGAGGGGTTTGGGTAAACGGTAGGTCTGGAATAGTTTGGCTTGGTTATAGCCTCGGCCTCATCAATACATTACGAGAAATGTAATTGGAGTGATTTTTAAAGATAAATATCGATGGGTAGTTAACCAGCTAGTTAATTCTGTAATTTTGACTTAAATTACGAAAAGTTGTTGTACATATCAGTCATACCTTTACTATAATAAATAAACCACAAACACTTGAAGGTTACAAAGCTAAAGCATGTTCGGAAAGCAGACACCTGGAATAAACCAGTTATATAATAATGGAAACTGAACTAGGTGACTGCAAATAGATCTAGTGATTGTAAACAGTATCAGAGGTCTGTGTGGACCAGGGTCAGAAGTTTGATGGGATTATGCACACAAATACACACAAGCCAACATAATCCTCACCCACGTTTTATCTATATCAAGTTTTTTTTTAGGAAAAATTACGTATTTTAAATATTAAATCAAAATATTTTCTTAAATTCTTAAAAACGTCTTTACACTATTATTCAAACAAATTTAAAGTTAAACCAACAAGTGTTTAAACTGTCTGTATTATGACAGTTCTTTTAATAATAAAAATACCCCCGTCGCAGCAAACCTGCATACTCAGCGAATTTCCAATGAATATATAACATAACACATTAAGCCACTTAACAGAATTCATAAGAAATATAATCACAAACAAGCGATATATAAAATATTAATTATTCTCCATAAGAACAACATTGGGGATGAGTACGCAGGTTTGCTGCAACAAGGAATACAAAATAATGGGTTTTTATGCAAATATCAATAGAACTCATCTAAGTGAAGTCACATACCAAGTTTCATCCATATACATTCATAAATAAGCGATATATAATATTTTAAATATTTTCCATAATAATAACATGGGGACCGAGTACCTAGGTTTGCTGAAACGGGAATCATAGGCGAAAAATTGTTTTTTTGAGCAAACAATAATAAACTACAACCAGATGAAGTCATATACCAAATTTTGTCAGTTTATGTTCATAAATAAGCGAGATATACAATTTTTCTTTTTCTCCATAAGAATAACATTAGACAACGTACTGTGTTTAGCACTTTCAATATCTCAGTGACCAATTGACGTAGAGCAATGATCAAAATACAAAATTGTTTGTTTTTTTAAGCTGATTTTAATGGTAAAAATTGCAATTTGATTAAAATAAAAATTACATGTGAAAACCCCAAAAAACCCATTTTTGGGGTACAAAACCCCCCAAAAACCCCCCTTTGGATGATGCGATTCGTCTGCTTTTCGAACTCGTTCAAATAAATGGTACTTTACACATTTGTACCAAATTTCATTAAGATCGGAGCTTTTTTACGAGAGTTATCGTGCTTACGGACACATATATATATATATATATATATATATATATATATATACATATATAAAAATTTGAACGAATGGTGTTTTTGGCATCTGGGGACCTTGAAATGAAAAGTTATCACGGTCTCGGGCTTAAGTCTTACCATGAGACCTACGGTAATAGCTTCTTTCTTATAGGGGAAATTCGCTAAAAGTTATCTTTGTGATCGTTAAGTGTAATTTATTAGCATATGGGTTTGGTTGTTGGTGCCTTCATCATTTGTTTGTATATCGACCTTTATATTTTTAAATTAAATAACCAGAATAAAATTGTTTAACTTTACCATAATTTGTTGTTTGAAAAGTAAAATATCCTTTTCAACTAGTTAAACTATTACGATTGGTGTGTACTGTGTAACATTGTACCCCTCCCGAAAAGAGGCACGTCTAAAATAGTTTATTTTAAGTAAATTTCTCACTGTTGTACGCATGATTATATGCATAAAATTACCAGTCAAAATTTCTCGCAGTTTGCGTTAAATTTGAATAGTCATTAATTTGTATATATTGTTTATAAATTCTGAACTTTACAATTATAAAGGCCAGTAAAAAAGAGATTATTATTTAGCAATAGAATGTTTTTGTCTATAAATATTCAAAAATTTTTTATTTTTTTATTTTACCCAATGTATACTTTTGCTTGGTAAAATGGCTTTTACATGTAAAATGGCGCATAACGTGCAGAAATAAATATATAAATAGTTAGCCGAGAACGTAAAATGTGGCGAAACATCTAGCAAAAAATGGAAACTGAACATAGAAGAACACCTCAACAACCTCAAGAGTTGTAATAAAGTAAATGGAAATAATGCATGTGAAAAATCGTTTTATTTTTAAGGAAAATTATGTAGATGGGGTTATATTTAAAAAAAGAAAGTGTTAATTTTCACTCTGATGGCACGTTTAGACACATGTGTTCACAATTTTTGGTAGCCAATAGGATATAAGTAGGGACTTAATTTTGATTCTAAGGTAAGGCACTGGTGATTAGCCCTGGTGATTGTAAATATGAAAATGTATATATGAAAATGGAAAGTGATCCACTTAAAGGTGGAATCAAAGGTTATAGTTGACCTGTCAGGTAGAATATTAGTGTTCGGGTGTTTTTCTCCTTTATTTCCAACGGTTAACATAAAGTATAAAATGTATTATTAGTTATTATTTATTATTTATAAATTTAATATTAATATATTTATTTACAAATAAATTCCATGAAATATTAAATACATTCTAAAATAACAGAGGCAGTAGATCACATTTCACACATACATAAAATAAAATCTAAGATAAATTATTAATGTATGGTAATTGACAAAAATGCATGCTACGCATCAGTAAATTAATTAGAATATTTTAGGCCTTACGTATGTAAAACCATATTCCATCAACGATCGGTTTTGGAATATAACTGTGTGTCAATCTGAAAGTCCTTAGTTTATCTGTTAAGAAGTTTAGAACCATAGCGATCAAAGAATGCGAAACATTTTGGTTCTTTAGCAGCAGCGCTAGGAAATGCAGGGAATGTAACGAGCAACTACTGCAGTGGTGACGCTTGGATCAGAGGCAGGTGAGGAATGCGTCCAACGCTGGGAGACATGTCTGCCTTCGATAGCTGATCAGCACAGCACTGACAGGTATCTGTTTTCCACAGAGAGTATATTTTTCTTCAAATGGTATCTCTGATGGTATTAGTACTGGGGGACCGAATCACGCCCAGTGATATTTGATTAATTTCTTGGGCGAAATAATGCAAAACGCGTAGTTTTTCAACACGCCCCCTTCCATGACGAATAGAATTACTTCGCTTAGTTGCCTCTTTTCCGCATATTAGGGTCACTCCAGTTTTTATTATAACTCAGTGTTCCTTCAGATAGTATTTTTGATATATACACACTCCATGTGCAATTTCCATTTAATGGTTCTAGTCACTCTTTCAAAGGAATCACTTGTTGATGTTTTGACATGTGTCAGTGTTACTTTGACCGTTCACTGGTTAGTTATTTACAGCTGTAATGATTATTTTATTTTGATATAAGACTCCAGCCTAATGTTAAATATCCTAAATTTCAATCGAGTTTTAATACAAAATTTGGGTTTCTCTAGGGTTTAGTACCAATCGATTTGTTAGGTCCTAAACCCCCAAATTGAAAAGTTTAAGCTCTTTTTTACTTCCAATTGATTCCGAGATAAATTTTACAAAAATACATTGCTCATATTAGTCACTAAAGACAGACAATGCTATTACTACCATTTGATACTGAAATAATCTGTTAACACAAGTTATAGTCCAGTCAAGTTAGACATTAAAAAGGGTCCTTGCATCCAAAGGTCATGTAGTTCTAATTTGTTAGTATGTTGTTAGGGCCTATACCACAAGTAAGAAACCAAGTTTGCAGCTTCGAAAGTCCTGTGCTAATGGCGTAGTAGCCAAAAAAACAGTAAAATCTTTGCACTTTTTCCAGTTTTTGCTGAATATTTCCAAAAGTATTCCTCTGACAGAATATGCTGCCCAATTCTTTCTTAAAGACTATAAATTTTATCAAGTTTTAGATGCTAACGACTTCAGTACAACCATCAATTACTAAGATACAATACTTTAAAATCTTGGAAAAATGCAAAAAAAGAAAAATTTTGCTATGGCCTATTTTTTAAAGTTATTGTAAAAAACAGAAAAATTGTTTTCCTCGCTTATTTATAAACATTGTACTGACGAAACTTGGTATATGGCTTCATCTGGTTGTAGTTTATTGTTTTTTGAAAAAAACACTTTTTGCTAATGGTTCTTTTGGCAGCAAACTTGGGCACTCAACCCCCATAATATTCTTATGGAGAATAATTACATGCTATAACTCCCTTAATTATGAAGACAAATTAATAAAACTTGGTATGGGTCTTCACCTAGTTTAGTCCTATTAATATTTATTAATATTACTTTTATTTTAATAGCAAAAATAAAAACTAATTCCAAAAAGTTGAGACTAATAATAAAACGTACGTTTATCTATGTCTCAAGAATTGTTCGATTCAGTTGTAATCCTAACCAAGTTTAATGAGGATACTAACAATCATATACAAAATTTAATTCTTTTTCGAATTAAAAATATTTGAATATATTTTTGTTTGAAGTAGAATCAACAAAATAAATTATTTTCTAAGCTTATGTAACAGATTAGTGTTGAGATCATGCTGAGTTTTCATGCGAAGACTATAAAATACTAGAAAAAAACTTAAATATTATTAGTCATGGGAGGTGGAGAAGTGCTAAAAATGTTTCCCGGGTGCATAATTCCCGGGCGACAGAAATGGCCTAATGTAAACAACTATTAGACCGGGTAAATTACTTAATTGTTGAGCCAGACAATCGTTTACTCTCCCAGGCAAGCCACGAGATGTTACAGTAATGATGGCAGTGTGCGAGGGTCGTGTAGGTCTGATGGAGCCTCGTCACTCGTCCGCCTCTTCTCAGATAACGCGTGTAAACCTGACAAATGACGATGAGCTCTACTTTGTAAGGATTTGTACTGCAGCCGAGATAACTAATCGGGGACAAAAACGACGAGGTGAAAGTGTTTATGTTTTACAACATTTAAAATGATTTTTAAAAGAAAGGACGTTAATTTGTGAAAATCAAATGTGCTTTATGAAAAATATAATTTTCTTGTACAGTCTAAACAAATTAATGGTTGCTCTATACTATGTAGCGTAAGCCAAGTACCGCTACAACAAATATTTGTCTAAGTAATGAAAACTTACACAAATTGGGATGATTGATTGGGATGATTCTTTATTGAGCCTGACGATGGCCGGTGTAACTAGTTGAAATCGATCGCCTTGAACCATAATTTTTGTATATTTTACCGTCTTGTATATAAGTAAAGTATAAGTGTAAATATATTTATAGTGTTGTGGGACGTAGTTTATTTTATCCTGTTAATTTTAACAACACGTATTATGCTTCTAAATAAATTAAATAACAGTTGACAATGATCTTTATAAAGGTCGGACGACAGGGTCTGATGTAGAGCCCGAATTTAACTTTAGGTTATTGCAACTTAATATTATTCGGAGATGAAACCAAAGTTATTTTATTATACTAACCACAATTGAATATAATTATACTAATCAAAAGTATATCATTAATTTATTATGTAATCGTCTAGAATATAAAAGCTTTAAAACTTCTGACGACAAAGGGACATAACCTTAAGACATATTCATTTAAAATAAAAGCATTTGTATCCATTTAAAAATCATGACGAACGCAAGTACTACTGTAATATGTAGAATTGTATCGCCGTATCACTATCGAATTTGGGAAGGCGTATTTCCCCACCTGATTTAATTAAAACATTAGCGGTTTAAATATAGATACTGATCAAGCCACGATTTGATATTTGATGGTTTACGTGCTGAGCGTTATTAAATCCTCTGTCTGATTCGTTCGTTGTATCAGTATTGAATCCTCCGCCTCTTTTTAATACGTGATGTATCAATTTCTTTTTCTTGCTGAATATTGCTAGTAAAACAAATAAAAAAAGTCTTAACATACTAATTAAAAAAAGTATTACTAAAAGATTACACATTAATGACTTATAGTATATGAGAGATTATAATAAAACTAAGATAAATTTTAAATCACTACTGATTTTAATACACATGAAAGTTGTTATATTATGTTTTAACCACGCGACCATTTTATCACAAACATAGTCTTCGATAATTTTATAATTAAATGCTTATGATCAGGATAATATTATTCGTTAATACTATTAGTGAATTGGAGTACTTTTTAGTATGTTACATTCTGTATACAGGGTGGTAATTTTAACATTTGACCTTGGGAATTTACATGTCAGATTACTGTATACAAAATAATGTGTAATATCAAAGAAGCTTAAATTTTGCATGTATTGTAAATGATTTATCAACATTTCATGTTGATTTTTCACACTGTGCATGGTCTCGGGTTCGAATCTTTTTAAGGGAAAACCCTAAAAAGGATATTTCTCATCCGGATTTTTATGAAATTTTAAATGAAGAGATTACATTAAAATGCATTCTGAATCCTAAATCGTGTAATACGTGTATACTATTTAATCAGAATCTCGCCTTTAATTACCAGTCCCGCACTATTTCCACTAGGTGCCAGGTGGTATTTTTAAATAGGCCGACGCGACGGTTGGATAAATCACCAACGAGCCGTTGGTGTTGGTGGGAGCAGTGGTGCCAATACACCAGCAGTGAATGTCTCTGCAGGGTCGAAATGTAAGTAATGTGTTAAGTGGTTTTTGTACATTTACAATTGTTCATCATGTTGCCTACTATGAAACTAGATTTCGGAGGCATTTTCATTACAACTATCCCAAATATATTTGGGGTTTAAGGCTTTAATGACGTCGTGCACACTCGAACCAAAATAGGTTTAAAAATTCATCATGAGCAAGATCCCAAACAGTACTTTAAAATAAAGAATTATTTACTTTCGTATTGTAATTATTAATTATTTATTAGTTATTTAGTAACACACTTTTAGTTCAGTACTAATGAATTATTTAAAAACTTTTACATGTGCACTCTTAAGATCAGCTGAACACCCGACATCGTGAACGCGGCTTACCTTAACTAACTTACCTAATTAGTTATTTTATAACAAACTAATACGGATTATTTATTATTGCAAAGTATGATATTTTAGTGAATGAAATACTACCTATATTATTTTGCCAACCAATTTATATTTATGTGATCTTTTTACTATATCATAATCTGGTGGAGTTGTACAATAAACCACGTCTTAATTATTACAAATTGCTTGCATGATATCCGATATAAACATTAGTGGCAGGCCTAAATGAGTGATGAAACTACTCAGTTCTTTTTGTCATGAATAATTTTCGGAAATGGGAAACACCGAGAACCGAGATGTATCTCGTTTTGTCATAGTGAGATATTTACCAAATTTGAAGAGCTATTAGGAACTACAGAAACATAGTTTTACCTCTACTCTTTATTAATTCAAGGCGGCAGGATTTGCATTACGTGTATGAATTAATCCCAAATCGGTGTTAGTAGTAGCGAGGCAAGTGATATATGAGCAAAGGATATGAGGCGGTAAATTTCAACCTTCAAGCCGAAGATTCTAATTCTCTTTGATGTACTTTTCGCACTTGATATATTACGTAATTACGCCTAACTTAAATTAGTATGACAATATACACTTAGAAACCATATATGTGTTAGATGAAAAGCGTAATTTGATATAAATACTTTTATTTTTTTTAATAGAAAGCTTGGTAGTCGGCCCTTTTGACAGCGACTTGCCAAATAAACTCACCGACTCGTCGAACGAATTATTCTTAAAATAATTCATATACATTAAATGCAAAGTATATAGGGTATTATAATTATATTTTGCACGGTTTCATCGCATGTGGCTGTTTGCAATTGGTTCAGTATATTGAACATAATCATAATTTTATGAAAAACTTCGTCTGATCGAAAAATATAGGAAATTTGTATTTATTTATTTTAACAAAAAATAAGCGACTTTGCCCAGGATGCCAGCACACGAAGCATTTTTGTTCTATACTAAACCAATTGAATTTTAAATATTCGTAGGATTGTTTATAATTAAAAACAATTGTTGTAGGGATATATATATTCCTTATATATATATAGGATAGATATATATATATAAGAGAATAAAACATGATTTTTTAATTAAAATTCAGCGTTTAAGGGAACGACTTCATTCAAAACATCTGTACATATTTAACTTAGTACAAAATGTGTGAAGGATATTTAACTTAATTTAGCTTTAAATTTGGGAGAGAACGATTTGGTTCCAACGCTAAAGCATGTTTGATGCGTAAAGCGTGCAGACATATTTAGCGACAACCAAACATCTCTCTTAAAGCCTTACACTTCGTAAACATTTTCCATTACTCTTGCTCATTGAAAACAACCTCAGTTAATAAACGTATTTTAGCAGTTTATTAAACTTATTTTCTAGCTACTTGAATCGTGCATCGGTAGACTGTGATGTGAAAGTGAAGCACAGATATAGTGGCTACTGGCATTGGTCACTGGCGAAGAATACACAACATTGTGTATGCATTTGACACGTTATGAATGCAATGAACAACAGAACTAGGCCATTCATTATTGTTTAAGCTGTCAACATAATAAACACATTTACCGACCAGATAACCCTTTAGTTCGTGCATGAATTGTTTTTTTATTGGTGGGGGGGGGGGGGGGTTCTTCCCATTTATGAATATAATGGATTCAAGAATGTTAAGGCTTGGTATATTAAGCAGGCCTAGTTGAGAAAATCCTTCCCTACATCTGGTTCTGGGAGTAAATGTAAAATTGCTCTGTTTTTTTTTTACCAGACCAGATACTATTAAGAGTATCAAGGCTGTCCTTCCCCGCAGTAAAATTGAGAAGCTAATTAGCTGCTCAAATAGGCCATGGTAAACAACCTTTGATAAGCAAGTAATAATAGTAAATTAGAAATTTAAAAAAGAAATTGTTTACCAAGTTGTACTCTAAAAACTAAGCATTATAACAAAATTCTTGTATAAAATCACAAAGTGTTAAAATCATATTTTTATGTTTATGATGTTATAGTTTCCATGATAAAATAAATACGGAGTATGCATAAATCAAAGGTAGATTAATTGGGTCAAGCAGGTATGGAAATGTTTAAGAGATGGTTTTAAAAGCCTGACGGCTGGCAAGAGATAAGGGTTATCAAGTGCCGTCAACTTGAAACTCCTTTCAGCCGCAGAATTTGGTCTCTTCTGAGGAATTTAAATGAATTATTTAAATTTTTTTAAATTTATGTTCGCAAAATTCTCATCCTAAAGTTGCAAGACCGGCATGAAGAATTTATATATATTTGTATTAATCGTAATAACATAATCTAGCATTACAAACAACTTGCTTGGTTTCGAGCAACTGGTCCATTACAATTGTTTTATTGTTTTAGGCAAGGACAGGTTATGGCATCTATTCATACACAGCCCGGTTATTACACTCATTCTCACATTCATACAGACACATAGATTCCATCCGCTCATATGATTCGATTCGATTCCTCATCCATTATGTGCATTGTTGCGGAAGTGCATGCTTAATATCGCTGACATAATTGGGTTCTCGTGAACTCATCAATAGAGTAAATTGCCAAACACGTTAATTTATTCAAATAATTCAGCGTATGTGGAAACTCAGTCGACCGGTTAGTTAAACACGGGATGGGAATTTTCAAACAACATTTAAATATTCTCGTTACAAACGCTGTTTGAACTATATGAGATTGAACATTGACATTTATTAGGTGAATTTGAACTGCTAATGAGACGAGTCGTATAAACTATCTTTAACATTTATATAAAATCTAGACAGTTTTTCATGCGTGTAGATTTATAATAAAGGGTCCGTGATAAATATAGCAAGCCATCTTGCTTTAAATTAAGAACTAAGTTCAAGTGATTCGAATATTTTATTAAATTAACTACTATGTTAGGGGCTATAGCCCCTAACATAAGATTTTTGTGTAAGTGGATAATCACAGCTCATCATTACACAGTTTGATAATCACAGTATGTTCATTTTGCTTATTAATAAAAGCACTGTAGTGATATTATCATAAGAAAATCATTGGATCTTTGAAGTCCAGTGGGGAGTAGCCTACGTAATTTTTGACATTTCTGATATTTTTCCCACCGTCCTTGGCCCTCAAGCTTTAAAATGAATCGTCATAACCTTACTTAACTTCATCCCAGCTCGAGATATTTCGTGGGGAGCGATTCGCTTACTGAATTAAGTACATAGATATTACTAAGTATTTATAAGAACCAAACATTCTTTAGTTTTCCATCTTTAATTTTTTAGGGATGTAAATTAAAATCAATAGAACCTTCTTATCACTAACTATAAAATTTAAGCGTTTACTAATCGAATACGGTAAATCAATTTAAAAAATCGTTGTCATGCAATAAATTAGGCCTTTAATTATAAAATCAAAGTCTGTAAAATCAAGGTTAACATAGGTTAGGGTTCATTTACGCTACAGATCGTTGACACAACGACCCTCCTAAATATTTAATAAAATATATCATGGGTTCATTTACTCTACAGATCGTTGACACAATGAGCCTTCTAAAATAACTAAACAAAAATAAAGGTTCATTTGCTCTACAGCTCGTTGGCACTATGACCCTATCTAAATAATAAAATAATAATTCAAGGTCCATTTACGCTACAGATCGTTGAGTCAACGGCCTTAAAATGTAATATTTTAAATAAATATGAAATTAGGTCGTTGATACAACGAACCGTTTAGTTTAACATATTAGTTATTTCAACTTTAGGGCCGTTGGCACAACGAGCCATTTCATATATTTTATAGTGAAAATATAAAGAGTAGGTTCATTTACACTACAGATCATCGTTCTACATGGTGCGCAAAAAGTATCTTTAAACGGAAGGCGCTCATCCATTCGCACTGACAACGCGGCCGACACGACGCGACGGACGAAATTAATTTGCGCATATTATTACTAAAAACCATACGCATATAATTATATAAATTCCTTTTAACAAATAAAAGTCAACTATTTTTAATGCAGTACAAAATATACTGCCGTAAAACAATGCTAATGCTAGAAGTTAATTTGATAGCACTATTATACTATATTTAATATTATCATTCAGAAGCTTTGACAAATCCTAACCATTATTAAAAGGCCTTTAAAGTGAGAACTAAGACACAAATATAAGGTAAGTAAAATGGAGTAAATTGAACCAAGTAAATATATTCAACGGAACTCCTGTACAAAACAACTAACTTACTACAGTAAAATGCCGTGTTTTAATAGACGTATATTTTGAAGACGTAGAAGCTTAACGTATTGCCTGTGCTTATTTCGTCCAGGAAGTAATCGAATTCAACCTGTACGTTTTTAATGTTAGACTACATGTGTGTATGAACATGACAATAATTATAGGTACTGTTCTACAAGTAGGCCTAGTAGAATCATAAGGAGCTTTAATGCCAGTACATATAATTTTAAATTTAAAATTAGCCTATGTATTACGGAAATGATAACCGAGGAATTTGGCGTGACTGTAGTCCCTAGTTGGGTACTCCGTATGGAAGACAAAAATTATTGGCCCGGTTTTTCCATTCTTAATTGTAGCTTATATTTTATTGGGGGGCCAGAGGAACGTGAGATCCTTTACGCTGCAAGTCGGGCCTAAATGGAAGTACGACTGTCTCCCAAACCTGTGTCGAAATACCGGCACCCAACTATATAATTGTATTGGAAAACGTGCTTGGGGGACCAGAGGCTCGGAGATCTTTTACCCGAGACCAGAAAGCCTACTTAGCCAGCTTAGATTTAATCTAAATAACTGTAATGAACTAACTAAGATCCTTCCAAAAACTGATATATACTAAATCTGCATCTGAGGTTATTGCAATATTGATCTAAGCATGGTAACTAATCCTTAAGGTAAATGAATGTATAGAAATACTGCAAGCTAATCAAAAACTATGGATAATCTTCTGGGGAGTCTGGTTAATTTGGTCTAAACGTGCTGAAAATTCAACCTGTTGCAAAGTGTTCGGGCCAGGCCCGAACACTACTATTTGTTCCTACATTCCTGTATCGGGGCGAACCTTATGGGTTTCCCCTTAATAAGCTGTTTAGCCAGCCATTCTGTCTCTAAATTACCCTATACTTAAATGAAAACTTATCGGTTGTGCGAATTGGTTGCAGAGATGAGTTTCAACACGTCTGTCCTTTCTGACGCCGGCAGTAGGAAGGGGGAGAGGACGCCGCTAAGCCAGATTTCGTTGACAAGACGGAAAAAGTTGTTCGCTCTGTCAACGGCGCGACAGGCGAAGTGCTCCAGGCAGTGGCTGCGCGACGGAGTTTGCGCGCACTATATAAAATAGGGTGACGCTAAGCGTCACAACCACCCCCCTTACGGCAAAAGAAAAGAAAAGGAATCAGTTTTGCTGAAGGTGTGAGGTTGTTGAGTGTTTTGAGTGGTTTTTGTTCGAGTTGCCTCCCTCTATCGTGCTCTGGGTCCCGAGATGTCATGGTCCCGGTTTTAACTCAAGGGAAGCCGAGAACAGATGAGGAAAGGCGAAAACCCCTGACCAGTCCGGCTTCGACTTGGAACCTCGTTCGCAACGTTTGTTTGGGGGAAAAGCTGATTGTTTTGGTTGACCAACCACGGCAGGGATCGGGATCCACCCCCCCTCGCGAATAGAGGAAGGTATGTTGGGTGCGACAGCTAAATTAACCTAACCTAGCAAACTTGTGACTACTGTGATCTTGGCTCAGCTGAAACAGAAAGTCGGAAAGCGACAGTAAAAGGGACGGACAACTGCACGCACAAAAACATGTTTTTTTTTTGTTTTTTTTTTTTTTTATAAGTTGAAAATCGCACAGAGTTGGAGAAGATAACGTGGTCTTTGGTGATGTTTTTTGTTTGGGGGGTGTCCGAGAGGAGGTCTTGCTCAGGCATCGACTTGGCTGGTTCCCCGCTGACAGGTGATGGAGAAAACTGGAACAGCCGAGGATTGCAGGCAGCAGGGTGAGATGTGCTCCCAGCAGGTCCTGATCACCGCGTTGCTGTTGGTGTGGACAAAGCTGAGGCTCTGCTGGATCTGCCTTTGAAGATGTTGCCATCCTCTCGGAACTTGGTGTCGGAATATCACTTCTGTCACTTGGAGCTGATGATGTGAACTTGCGGTTGAGAAAATGTCTATTTTACTGTCCAAGTAACTGACACTGTCCAAATAAAGCACTGGTAACTGATATTGCTTGAGATCACTTTATTATTCTGTCTTTAAATAATATCATTTGGTTGCCGGTTGTACTGTTTAATGTAAATTTTTGATTGTGCAGTTGTCATGGTGTTATTTTAATAGTTGGGGGTATTAACTGTATTGATCGGTGATGATTGCTAAACAAAAAATCTTTTTAAAGGTGAACTGTCGTGGTGAAGGTGATGAAAGGTTGATCGCAAGGCGGCGGTCCGATAACTGACGGGTTGGTCTTTTCCTAACTGGGGTACCGTGGGATTGTCCCATGTTTGGCGCCGGGTTACCAAGGCCAGACTGGTGAGGTCCGCGGAAACTGTTTCTGAAGTGAGTGAGAGTTGTGGAGTTTGGAAGGATCTGCAAAACTGTTGAAAACCCTTTTTTTGTATTTTTTTTGCTTCGCATGCAGAAAAAAAATTGCGCTCGCAATTACGCTATGATGAGCGGTAATTTCAGGTGAGGATAGGTGCTTGTGGACTGTTTGGGGGAAAAAATCTTCCTAGTGCCCGGTTCTTGCTTAATTGAGAAAAATCCTGCCCCTACTCGTTCTTACAAACGACGTTTGTCTTGGTATACCTATTACAACATGAAAATCTTTAACTTAACTACCTTCTGATCTTCTCTAGACTGTTCCTAAACCTAACTACTACTACTTTAGTGACTAATTAAGCCAAGAAGTGTGAAAAGAGCAAAGGGAGAGAAATAGGAAAGAATAGTAAAAGAGTTTGTCTTCCAAACACTCGACTAGTACAAAGGTCGCCACAGAAGGTGCCACCACTGAGCCTCTTCCTGCGATGGTGAAAAAATGAATAAAACAAAAAAAAAGGTAACCATGCGCAGAAAGGTTAATCTCAATCAGGAAAAAAAATTCTTTACAAGACCCAGTGAGGGTGTCGGAGACGAAAAGGGGAGGGGAAAGATTTGGCCGACAACGCACGGGGGAGGACGTGTAGGGCAGCCCATCCTAGGGAAGGATACCCTGAGACTCACAGTCCCCCGGGCGTTGGCGGGGACAGCGACAGAGAGAGAAGACTTAACCTAATATCACTTTTGTAGAGCGTTTCTGGTCTGGGTAAAAGGTCTTTAATATTTTGGCTGAAAAAATCTTTTTAACTGTGAAACATGAGCGTTTCTAATGAACTTGCCTGTTGAGGGGTTTAACAAACGTGCGGTGACGGGTGAAGAAAATGACTCAATAACACAAGGTTTGGACCAGACAGGCAGCAGCTTTTTGTTGATTGATTCGGCAGCCTTGCTGAGGTGGTGTTCTCTGAACATTACCCAATCACCGGTCTTGTAGGGGTTGGGCAGTCTGTTCAGATCGTACTTTTGCTGCCTACGTTGCCTAGCCTTTGAGAGGTTCTCGACGGCCGTTCTCCACTCCTCGTTCGAAGATTGTTGGGAAGCATGGTCGTCGACTAGCCTGTCTAAATTCCAATGGAGTTCTAAGGGGTGGGAAATGTTCCGGCCAAGGAACAAACGTGCTGGAGAAACTTTGGTGGAATCATGACGGGCGGAATTGAAGGCTATCTGGAACCAGTGTAGCTCGTGGTCCCAGCGCTTTTGGTGCTGGTTGTGAAAAATTCGGATGGCTATCTTTATTTGTTTGTTTACCCTCTCGGCATGCGAGGGGTTAGGGTAGTATGGACTAGTGTAGATATGCTGGATGCCTAAGCCTAAACAAAGATTCTTGATTACTACTGATTTGAAATTTGAAACATTATCGGAGACTAAATATTTAGGGGGGCCAAAGATTGAAAAAACTTGCTTGGTGAGGACTGAAGCTGAGGTCTCTGCTTTAGTATTTTTTACTGGTATCATGAGGCAAAACTTGGAGAATGAATCGACCACAGTCAAAATGTATTTATTTCTGTTTAAAGAAAGGGGTAGAGGGCCAATATGATCAATAAAAATCTTTTCCCACGGCTGGGTCACGATTTCAGAGGCCAGCTTCCCAACCTTGGTGTTTGGGGCCTGCTTACACCGTTGGCACTGGACGCAAGTCCGAACCCTATCAGTGATGTAGGCTTTTAGATTGGGAGCCCAGAAAAAGGGTTCGATGCGGGCGAGGGTCTTGCTGATGCCCAGGTGTGCTGAAGTGGGCGACTCGTGGTAGTAGGAAAATAAAAGATCAAAAAGTTTGGTGGGGACAACTACTCTGGGCTTTGTTTGGTTAGGCTGACGGTAAAGAAGGGTATTGCTGTCTATTGAATAGTTTGGAGGCTTGTTTGCGGACCTAATGATCTTCCTGAGGTCAGGATCATCCAGTTGATGTTTGGAAATGTCCTTGAAAGCCTCAGGCAGGGAAAAAAGAGACAAAAGTGTTGGTTGTTGGATCGGGGGTG
Organism: Allygus modestus; assembly: GCA_963675035.1. Taxonomy (NCBI): domain Eukaryota; kingdom Metazoa; phylum Arthropoda; class Insecta; order Hemiptera; family Cicadellidae; genus Allygus; species Allygus modestus. Next base: position 299,508,469 of record OY776112.1, read on the forward strand.
CTACAACTGTTGGTTCTACATTTTCAAAAAGTCTGGACAAGCAATCAGCAATAACATTGTCTTTTCCGCGAATGTGATAAATCTTAAACTGGAAGGAGTTAATGAAGGATATCCAACGGGCAATTTTACCCATCTGTCGGGGGTGATTGAGAAGCCAAGTGAGAGCCGAACAGTCCGAGTGAAGCTCGAACTCTCGGTGTTCCAAATATTGCTGGTATTTCTGTAGGGCAAACACTATTGCAAGGCATTCAAGCTGTAATGTGGAATAGTTGAGTTCATGCTTATTGAGGGCCCGGGATGCATATGACACTGGGAACAACTGATCACCATGGGGTTGAAGGAGGACCGCTCCGATTGAAGAGCCGGAAGCGTCAGTGTGCACTATGAATTGTTTATTAAAATCGGGCATACGGAGGATGGTAGAGGAAACTAAAGCTTTCTTTAAGGTTTGAAATGCTGCTACTTGGTCGGGGCCGAAAACAAAAGGAACTCCTTTCTTCTTTAAATGATTTAAAGGAATGGTAATAGTGGCATAATCCTTAATGAAGCGGGCATAAAAGGCTGTCATGCCCAAGAAACGTGATAACTGCTTGATGTTCTTGGGAGTGGGAAACTCATCTATGGGTCGAGTCCTCTCGGGATGGATTGAAATGGTGTGGTTAGAAAACACATGACCAAGAAACTGAATCTTATTAGACGCTACAGTGATCTTTTCCGGATTGACGGTGAGTCCGGCGTCACGAAGGCGTTGAATCACTAACCTGACCTTTTCCAGGTGGTCTTCAAAGGTTGAATCACTGTAGACGCACAAGTCATCGAAAAAGTTGTAAACATACTGGAACTTTATATCGCCAAAAATCTTATCTATTAAGGAGGTGAGAACCATACTGCCAGACGCAAGTCCAAAAGGGAGAAAATTGAACTCATATTGAGCCCAAGGAACAACAAATGACGTAAATTGCTTTGACTCCTCATCAAGGGGGATCTGGTTGTATGCCGAGTTCAAGTCAAGGAGCGTGAACCACCGAGCTTGGCCTAAGTGTTGAAAAGCGCTTTCGATCGTGGGCATGGGTGTAGCGTCGAGTTCTAAAATGGAATTAAGATTTCTGTAGTCGACTACCATGCGTGTTTTCCCACCCTTTTTGGGAACTAAAAAGGCAGCTGAGGCATACTGGGATGTGGAGGGTCTAATCACTCCCTTCTGAAGCAGATCGTCGATGTGTTGTCTCATAAGTTGGAGTTTGGGAGGGGCGTACTGATATGGTTTATTGCGGACAATTTTACTTTCTTTGATCCTGATGTGGTATTTTAAAAGATTTGTGCGGCCCAACTTGCTAGTTATCGTTTCGGGGAACTGAGAAAGCAACTGAGTGACTGACTGACGCTGTTGGGGATTTAAGTTCTCCCCCATACCGACTGGATGGTCCGGTTGCTCAACAATCGTGGAGCAAATGAGTGGAAAAGTTGTGGGTGAACCAGGTGATCCATAGGGAAAGCTAAGAGTGTGTGTGAACATGTTAATTACTGCCTTGGTCTTTGTCAAAAAGTCAGAACCTATTAAAAGCGGGACTGGTAAATTATCAGTAACAAAAAATGGGAAAGTCCAGGAAAGATGATTTATTTTAAAGTGGACCCTGACTGAGAAATTGAAATTGATGGGTTCGCCAGCGGCAGAGATGGCTGATAAAGATGTCGGATGTCTGCTGACCACTGCTTTGGTATGACGCTTTAAGAGCTTGTAAGTATCGGAGGACAATAAACAGAATGAAGATCCGGTATCTATCAGTGCATCTTTAAATAATCCCTTGAAATCCAGTGTGACGTGGCACAGATCATTGGTTGGAATGCTTGGGTAACCTTTGGGTTTATTAGGCAAGTTTTGCTTACCGGGCACCTGCTGCACAGACTGTACCAGGGGAGGGGCCGAGGCGCCTAACGGTACCCCCCTCTGGCGTTTCCCTGACCCTGACCTTGTGAACCGAAGCCTCGGTTTGAATTGAATTGTTGTTGTGGCTGGTATGTCCTAGGTGGCCGCTGTTGATTTTGGTGAAATGGAAATTGTGGGATGCGGGGTGTGGATAGTTGATTAGAGAAATTCGAAAAGTTGCGGTTGTCATATCCTGAAAATCTTTGATTTCCCTGTCGATAATTCGGATTGTTACCGGGGGTCAAGCCCGAATGCTGGTTTTGACGGTAGCCGACACTGAGCTGCGTGGTCTCTGGTCGCGAGACGGCCTGCCCCTGTTCCAGCGCGCGGACCACCTGAACCCTGGGAGCCAAGGCCAGGAGGTCTGATAAACTACACGCGGCCGGAAAGGCGGCAAGAGCCGCCCGCGTTGGTGCATTCAGACCATTCAGTACGGTGTCAAGCACATCGCGCTCTGAGAAGTTTGAAATCAAAAGGGATGCCGCGGCGGAAATGCTATCCACAAATTCGGGAAGGGACTCTAAATGTTGCTGGGCCCTGTAAACCATCGTGGTGACCATAGCGTGCCTGACCTGTGCTGGGAGAAAAAAATCCCTTACACCTACAACTACCTGTTCTAAACTGACACGATCGGCGATTCCCTTTAGCCAAAAGGCCCTTAGCTGTTCCGCCGTGCGGGGAAGAACCGCCAACAAAATATTCTCGTCAGCAAACAAACCCAATTTGGCAATTTTGGCAGCCGAAATCAAGAACTCCACCAACCTACGTGGCTCGGCACCAGTAGTCAGTGGCAACGCCCTAACAAGGTCGTCTAGGACCTTCATCTTACTTTGAATTGCGCGGGGAGGGGAACGACTGCTGGCCATGGCAGAAGCCACTTGCTGCCCTACGGCAATCGCGGTATCCTGGACCAACTGGGCCCAATCCACCTTAGGTGAACGTCCACTGTCGGTATTCTGGATCGCGGTGTCGTGAGGGGCACTAGGGTTTGCGTCGCCGAACTGTTGATTTCCCGCAAGGGGCGTCATTACCGGCGTCGACTGAGAGGACGTTGTGACCGTGGCCGCGCCAGTGACTGTTAGGACAGTGGGTGCAGTAGTGGTGCTTCCGTCCTGAATTGTCTTTTCATCGGTTTCGGTTAGCGAGACGGTGACTGGGCAGGTCAGATCCGGCCTGGAATTGGGGGGCAAGGGCTCGGATCTGCCATTCAACTGAAGAGTTTTCAGAAACTCACTCAAGAGGGACCTATTAACTGACAGGGTCGTTGAAGGTGCAATCCCTAAAATGAGACATTGATCAGTCGCGTCCTGAGCATTGAGAGTAAAAACCCAGGAAGTGCCTGCTGGCAACTCCTCGGGCGAATATACCCTTGAGGGCATTTTGTCTAAAAACCAGGAAAACTACAAAGTGAGAAAAAAAAATTTTAACACAAAACACCTACTGCCTATGGGTATCCCTTATCAAGAGTCGTTGCTCAAAAATTCAAATTGCGCAAAAAGGGTAACCCAGGCAACGCGCCCAACACAAGAAAAGAGGTATTAATTAATTTATTTTTTTTTTTAAATTTTAATCCAGAATCCCAAAAAAAAAATCCCATTAATTTCGAGAAGGGAAAAACAAATCCCTAAATGATTGGGGGTTGAACAATTGCAAAACAATTGGCCGTAACAGACTTTCCCTGGAGCATAAAATTGCTGTTCGATGAAAACCATTTACAAAAAAGAATCTATGTCGGCATTGGTGATAAAGAGTTTTCTATTACAGGAATCAACTCTATAAATGCATCGTTGTTGAAATGTATTCCATCACGACGCATTGATTTCCCATAATAGGCATGAAAAAATCGGGTGCGATTTAATTCGTCGGGGAGGTCTATCACTTTGACGAAGTGTGAACGTAATGTGAGCAAAAACCTATTAATTTTATGTAAAATGGTAACTGCTGGGGTGTAGTTTCCTATCCGTGGATAACTCGGCAATGTTGTAAAAACAATGACCATCCTAGGATATAAACGCCGTATCAGTCTCAAAAAGGACAAAAAAGAATTCTTGAAAACTGTAATATCTACGTTTGCTAAAAAATCGTTTGTACCTAAGAAACATAACAAGGGCATATGCGGCTGTATGGCTGAAACATTTAACTTAACAAAAGTCTTAAGGTCAGATACTCTTGCTCCAGAGATGCTCCGAATTGAAATTGGCCGTAAACTCCCAGTTAGGCCGGGATTTGCTCGAGAAAAATTGCAAAAACTGGCGGCATATGAGTCGCCAAGGACCTGAACACTAATCAAATTACTTGCTTGGGCCATAAATAAATTAACAGTGAAGGGAAAACCCAAGCTACGCCGACCGACACTGGAAGGTGTCTATTTGTGAAATGAAATAAAAGGTCGGCCCCTAATGTCCCGTAACTAACTACAAACGAAAAGAAATGCTAGTGAGCTATCCTAAATTTTCCCCAAATGTAAAATTCGGTTCCCTGAACAAGTAACTGCACACAAGCAAAAATAAAATTGATAAAAGTGCCGGTTTAACTTCAGTTAAACTAATTGAAAAAGATTTTTCTAGCAAAAAAGGTGGGTGCAGCGCTAATCCATTGGCCGCCCAACCAGACGTTAGCTGTAGGTAAGCTAAGTTCAGCACAAGAATTGGTGGCGAGTGACGTAGTTGTGACGTAGCGTGACCGGCCGGAGTATCGACCAATTTATAAACACAAGCCCCGACCGAATTACTAGAGGCACATTGTTGCTCAAAACGCATAATTATAAATACATTTGGCACAAGGAAAAAGAAAAAATATATTCTACAGTACGTTACATTAATGCCTTGATGTAAAATGCCAGCTGTACCAAGCCAGAATTCTGACTTAGCCTAAAAGTGAACTGAGTTAAAAACCAACTGAAATGCAAAATATAAACTAAATTGACTATGGTTACCTATGTTAGACATGTCCTGAGAACCCATTCTACAATTATATACCATAAAAATCTAGCCTAAAGGGTTTTACTGATCCAAAATTTGCAAAAAACTTCCTACTGCAAAAACTGCTAGGCCCTAAAAACTTTACTATTGGCAGATTCTGGCCCTCTGAATGCTTACACTAAAAGAATATTATTGTTACTAGGGATGACCAATAGTGTGAGAAAATATATTCACATAATTTTAAAGACAAAATCACATAGTACAAAGAATAAATTAAACATTGGACAGACAAACAGCACAGATTGTAGCCACAGACTAACAGTTGTAAAAGATGAGGCTGCAGCATGATAAATATATTTTATTGAACAATTAAATAACATAAAAAACAGTCACTGAATTTAACACATAGCAAGGTGTTGGCTTTAACTATAGAAACTGGTCTTTATTTGTATAACAAAACAAAACACCTTGGTTTTGGCCAAATGCCATTCTAATTGTAATAAAAATTGGGTTATGGCCGTTAAACCACCATACCTGAGACCTGTACCCAATACATTTTTTTATAGACCAGATATGCCTCTTGCTAGGCTTACAAATTAAAATCCTAAACACTGAATCACATCACTGAAACACTTGTACTGCTGCCAAGGCCTGATGAGTTGTGGATTCTCACTGAAATACAAAACAGAACAACAAATACAAAATCCTACCTAAGACACACTATTTTCCCTTGGTCACCCTAGTTTGATAAATTTAGAAAAGGTTTAACCTCAAAAATTGTGGGCAAGGACCCCTACCTTCCTGGTGTCAGTCTAGCATTCTAAAAAATTCTGATATGGGACATAAACTCCCCAGAAGATTCATCGACTAAATCCTAAGTTTACTAACCTAACAAAAACAAAGCTGCCTAAAGCTCTCTGGTCCTAGGCTTATGTCTGCTACCATATGTAGCTTAGGTTGTATTGGGGGGCCAGAGGAACGTGAGATCCTTTACGCTGCAAGTCGGGCCTAAATGGAAGTACGACTGTCTCCCAAACCTGTGTCGAAATACCGGCACCCAACTATATAATTGTATTGGAAAACGTGCTTGGGGGACCAGAGGCTCGGAGATCTTTTACCCGAGACCAGAAAGCCTACTTAGCCAGCTTAGATTTAATCTAAATAACTGTAATGAACTAACTAAGATCCTTCCAAAAACTGATATATACTAAATCTGCATCTGAGGTTATTGCAATATTGATCTAAGCATGGTAACTAATCCTTAAGGTAAATGAATGTATAGAAATACTGCAAGCTAATCAAAAACTATGGATAATCTTCTGGGGAGTCTGGTTAATTTGGTCTAAACGTGCTGAAAATTCAACCTGTTGCAAAGTGTTCGGGCCAGGCCCGAACACTACTATTTGTTCCTACATTCCTGTATCGGGGCGAACCTTATGGGTTTCCCCTTAATAAGCTGTTTAGCCAGCCATTCTGTCTCTAAATTACCCTATACTTAAATGAAAACTTATCGGTTGTGCGAATTGGTTGCAGAGATGAGTTTCAACACGTCTGTCCTTTCTGACGCCGGCAGTAGGAAGGGGGAGAAGACGCCGCTAAGCCAGATTTCGTTGACAAGACGGAAAAAGTTGTTCGCTCTGTCAACGGCGCGACAGGCGAAGTGCTCCAGGCAGTGGCTGCGCGACGGAGTTTGCGCGCACTATATAAAATAGGGTGATGCTAAGCGTCACATAATATTCACACGGTCTTAACCGGTTGGCCATTTTAACTTAAGACTCCTAAAGGTGTTTTACAAGATGTAAGTGCAGGTGGCTTGTGAAGGTGGCTCTGGTTGTCACCTAAGTTTTTTTGTATAGCTTAATTTTAAAATATCAACTAAATAAATATTATTCTTAAGTCAGATCATCGACTTTATTACATGTAAATAACATAATGATACAATGAGCCAACTTCTCCGAGGTTTTTTATTTAAATATCATTTTACTTGATTGTTTGGTGTTTATAACTGGTACTGGTGTTTATAACAGGGGTTGTAAATCTAAGTTTGCGACCTCTAAAGCCATGGGGAGAACTTTTAGCAGGCGAAAACCTCATATTTTTTACACTTTTTCCATATTTCTTCTTGTAGGCCCTAAATGACGCCTCGTATAGAAATTGTTATACATGCTCAATTTAAAGTTGACAAGATTTTTTATCAAATACACTGGTCAAAAGTGTTGTTACTAAATTTGATTCAAATTCCAAAGAACTTTGAAATTTGACGAAATTTGCCGATAAACCTCATAAAGTTCCCACTTCTTTCATTTATTTACTGTAACTCGTAAATGAGACCTCGTGCAGAAAATATTGTAATTGTTGGAATTAAAGTAGTCATAATTTAATATATAAAAATAAATGTTTGTACGTCTGATAGTCTGTCCGTTCGTATTTTATGCGTTGCTATACCGTTCATCCGATTGCTTTTAAATTTTGCATGGTAACACAGGTTAACCCTGGGAAGGATACCTTGTAAACGAGGTCCCGTACAGAAAATAGTTGCTCCATAGAGTAGACAAGATTGAATGTAAAACGAACTGGTAAAAGTTAGTATTACAATGTGTGGTTCATATTCCGAAGAACCTTGAAATTCGACGAAACTTGCCGATACACCTCAAAATTTTCGCACTTCTTTAGTTTTTTATCCACACCGACGAGCTACGGTCCAACCCAACAGTAAAGTTCATCAATTGGTAAGTTATTTTGTTTTAAATAAACCATTTCGTATAGAACAAACGTTTTTCAGTGTTTGAAATCTTATAATTGTAACTATAAATCGAAACTACAATGACCCAAAACATCTACAGCAATTTAGTAAATAATAAAAATGAACTTTAATTAACTAAACATAGTATTTTTGTAGTTCCTATTTTATAATAATGTTTTAATAGTACAACCATCCTATATAATAATACCCCCGTTGCAGCAAACCTGCACACTCAGCGAATTTCCAATGCATATATATATATATATATATATATATATATATATATATATATATATATATAGTGTATATATATATATATATATTATATATACTATATAAAGCCATTTACCAAGTTTCATAGATACATATTAAAAAATTAGCTGGATATTAAATTTTAATTTTTCTCCATAAGAATAACATGGTGATTGAGAACTCAGGTTTGCTGCAACAAGGAACAGAAAATATTAATTTTTAATGCAAATAACAACAGACCACAACCAGGTGAAGGCACATACCAAGTTTCATCCGTATACATTTATAAATAAGCAATTTATACAATTTTGATTATTCTCCCTAAGAATAACATGGGGGCTGAGTACGCAGGTTTGCTGCAACAAGGAATACAAATTATGGTTTTTTATACAAATATCAATGTAACTCAACTAGGTGAAGCTACATACCAAGTTATATTAATTTATGTTCATAATTAAATGAGCCATGGGCGCTGAGTACACATTTTTTATGTAGCATTAGATTGCAAATACTTGTGGTTTTTTTTCTTTACTTTCCAAATTACAAGGTAATACTTAAATTAGTTGTTGGAATAATGAGTTCTATGCAATTGTCTTCAGTGTCGGTTATTTTTAGCGGATTTCATTTTTCGGTATTATTAATCTGAAGGGCATGAGCCACCCTCAAAATGAGTTTTTTGCCCTTAAGATTAACATAGGGAATAATTTGATTTGAATTGCAGCTGTTAATACATTATGGACAGGTTATTATCAATACCAGATTTTACAGGTAAGAATTTATTTATTAGTGAATTTCCTATGGAAAGTGAACTATTAGCATGACCCGCACGGTGAAACTTAAGCCCGGGACCCCCATAGAAGTTTCTAACATGACCCCCTGAACACATTTTGGGGGGTCGTTCAAAATTTTATATATATATATATATATATATATATATATATATATATATATGTTTGCACTCTAGCGGTCGCAATTTTTGTCCGATTTACTTCAAATTTGGTAGGGACGTTCCTTTCTGTAATCAGTTGGACAAGTTCGTTGGGCAAAACAATCGGAAAACTCTAAACCCTTTTTTTGGGGGATTAATCTTTCAAATTTCGAGTTTGTGGGCCCAAAAATGGTCATAAAAGCCCCAGATGTAAAATAAATGCATGTAAAAAGATGGGAATTAGAGAGGCGAAAATTGTAAGCCCTCTCTCGTCATTCTAGCATAAATATTTACCGAGTTATTAAAGAAAATGTGTATTGACTAAACACAGTACGTTGTCTTATGGGGGTTTTACACGAGAAAAGCCTGTTATTCCTTTTTTAGAGTACTTTATCATCCCCAGCAACCTCACACCTACTTTCAAGCCTGTCTGGACCTTCTCCTAACCTTATATTGGGCAAAATTTTATTCCCAGCTTTGCAAGTAAATGAAACCAGGAGTATCAGAACAGCCAAAAAATCAATGTTTTCAGATTTCAATAAAAATTGGACAAATGTATGTTTTTACACTGATTTTGAGTTTTAAAAGTTTTTATTTGGAAATTCACTTCCCTCACGTCAGCGTGCTGCGTGCGAACTCGTTTATTTATGTTGTATGCAACGGAGATATTTAAATTGTTCTTAAAATTTGTTTACCCGTTTGTCTGTTTATAAGCCAGATTTGTTTAGCGTTTCACAAACAACGACAATATTGAATGAAATAAAATATTTTGCCTATTTTCGTGAGGAGGAGGAATTCTTTTGACTATTTTAAAGCATTAGGGTGATTCCCCTTTGTCCGGCACCGCAACAAAATCGATCTTAAGGGTACAGGTCACTCAAATTTTCACTGCAGAATGCACCATATTTGTGCTATTGAGCATTTAGTCAGCTTATTACATTTTATCAGAGAACGGAGGAAATATGATTTACTACTCTACAAAGGTATACTAAACCAATCCAATAACGGCAAGACAATGAATCATTGGCTACAGAACACGTAAGCCCTTGCAACATGGTATGTAAAGCTCAGTTTGTCTAGGTACCATTGTGATTATAATACCGAATATTTTATGTATTTAAATCCACCTTTAATAAGTACAACAAACTACTGGAGTTATTGATCAGATATTTGAAAGAATATGGGTAAAAAAACAGTTATGGGTTTATTCCTGTTCCAATAAGGCTCGGCCTTAAAGGCCTTCAACATTTCCATGTTAATTATACACTTACTAGATCGATTGAGCAAATATTGGTAGAAAGACAACAGGCAATGAACTATAGTAAGAAACAGGCCTATACTTTCCATCCTGTATGCCCTCTGCTCCGTCGGCCTTACACTTTAAATTTATTCATCAATGACGTTAGTAGTTAACTGAACCGATTGAGCATACATTTGTTAGGAGAATAGTAAATACATCATAAAATAACCTTTGCCTACTCATGGTCAAAAATGATTTACAAAATGATGGAATAACATATATGGGTTAATAAATGTGTTCTAATCAGGCCTCATCCATGGAAAAATATCGTATTGTATAGAAAGATATTCGAAAATACTAACATCGGGGTTAAGGTTTGTAAATAACAAAATAAAAAAACTAACAGCTGTTCAAAAGCAACCATTCAATTGTAAAAATAACACTCACCTGGTAAAGTATCATGTGATTTTCTTGAGAATTGTGATTATTACCTATGCGTACATAACTTTAAATGTACATGATTAGGTTATGTATAAATTGCGAGAACCATTCAAACTAAAGATTGAACATAAAACAGGCATGCCCAAGTAATCGAGGAAATAAGCAAAGCAAATACGCTCGCCTTGGAGTGGAACCGTGAATATAAGTCTCTAGGCATTTTTTAAAAAACTAACTGGCTTTTCGAGCAAAGCTCGGTCCCCCAGGTGCTTTAAAAAATGTAACGATTTTCTCAAACATACCATTGTACAGTGATCGCTAGCGAAGCCGCGACGGGATACTAGTATTAAGTAACCATGTATCTTATAAAATAATAGCGTGTAGTGGCGAAGTGTAACCCTCTATTCAGAGCAAAATATTCAACGTAAAGAGGCCAGGGTTGTGTCAAAAAATGTCCCTTAGCCCAAGGACAGAATAGAGTTTTGATTATGGAACCAGAAGTAGATGATTTTCCTTTGATAAATCCTGGGTCTCAAAAAATATGACTGCAGAACGGCATTCTAGTGGTTTACCGCTGGAATTGTAGTTTGATTTGCAATTTATGCAGTTGTTGTAGTTTTGTGAGTAGGGAAGAATGGAGTCTCCGACCCCAGGAGGGACAGGAGGGCCACCCCCCCCTCCCCACCTCCCCACCCTCGCGAATTTTTTTTTGCGAATTTTTTTGCGAATTTTTTTTTTTTGTGAATTTTTTTTTTTGCGAATATTAACCTAACCTAACCTAACCTAACCTAACCTAACCTAGCCTAACCTAACCTAACCTAACGTAACCTAACCTAACCTAACCTAACGTAACCTAACCTAACCTAACCTAACGTAACGTAACGTAACCTAACCTAACCTAACCTAACCTAACCTAACCTAACCTAACCTAACCTAACCTAACCTAACCCATCCTAACCTAACCTAACCTCGGATCAGATTTCTGATTGCAGATTCTTGTTCGTCTAGTCGAGCCGAGAAACTTGAGTACCCACAACGTACATTTGGACGATGTAGGGGGGGGGCTGGGGGGGGGCTATCTCGGTTACCATAAGTCGGATTTGAATTCTTATTGCAGATTCTCGTCCGTCTAGTCGAGCCGAGAAATTTGCATACCCACAAGGTACCTTTGGACGATGTAGGGGGGGGGGCTATCTCGGTTACCATAAGTCGGATTTGAATTCTGATTGCAGATTCTTGTTCGTCTAGTCGAGCCGAGAAATTTGCATACCCACAAAGTACATTTGGACGATGTAGGGGGGGCTATCTCGGTTACCATAAGTCGGATTTGAATTCTGATTGCAGATTCTTGTTCGTCTAGTCGAGCCGAGAAATTTGCATACCCACAAAGTACATTTGGACGATGTAGGGGGGGGCGGGCTATATCGGTTACCATAAGTCGGATTTGAATTCTGATTGCAGATTCTTGTTCGTCTAGTCGAGCCGAGTCATTTGAGTACCCACATCGTACACTTTGGATGATGTTTACAAAAAAGGGGCCCGCACCACACTTTTGACCTTTTTTTTGCATTTTTGGAATCTCCTCGTCAAGCCGAGTATTCTCAGTACCCACATGACATACTTTGGATAATTAATACAAGAGTTGATCAGGGTAACGCTACAACCAACAGAGCTAGCCCATCAGCGCTTGCGGTCAATTGAACTACCAGTGAATGCAAATTTTGAGGAGAATATAATTGCAATGCTTTGAACATATACTGCAAAGGGGGTGTATCGATACACCCCCCTTCAAGTACTCTGCACCGAGGCAGACGTTCACACAAATAAGCGTCGTGTCCAGTCTACTGTCTGGGAATGCGGATGTTGTAATTTGATACCTCGACTGGAGGGTGCAGGTGTTCACACAAAAAACCGACAAGTCGAGACCTGTCTGGGAATGCGGATGCTGTAATTTGATACCTCGACGGGAAGACGGCTGACCCTTCTAGGAACCCATAATTATAGACCACCCGCGTCGAATTCCGAGCAATAAATCACCAGTTGTCAAACACCCACGGTATCATTCTTGTTTTAGGCTTCAACAATTCCTGACGTATGGGGGAGCGAAAATCTCCCCCTAACCCATTATGTGTTAGGGGGAGCGAAAATCTCCCCCTAGTAATTAAATCAACAGAACACCAGTTGTCACGGTCTCATTCTTGTTCTAGTCTTCAACAATTCCTGACGTATGGGGGAGCAAAAATCTCCCCCTAAGCGGTGCGTGGGTCGCGACACGCCACAGTCTCTTGATAGACTTCTTCGAAGACGGTCGTCTACATTAATTCGATAACAATGTCGTTTATTCATCAGAAATCGTGTGAATGTGTGAAGACTGAACTGGACTTGTTTTCGTTACCGCCTACGCAGACCAGCATCGAGAGCGGTAAATGGGTTCAATACAAACCGATCTCATCGCTGACGGACGATTCGCCAATAGAGTTTGTAATACCCGGTCACGGTGACGAGTACACGGACCTGACACAAACGTTATTACACGTGAAAGCCGCTATTGTGAAACAGGACGACACTAAAGCGGACGGTGGGCAACCTGCTAAAGAGATGGGCCCGGTGAACAATTGGCTCCACTCGATATTCAGTCAAGTGGATCTCTATCTCAATCATAAACTGGTGTCACCACAAACTAACACGTACGCTTACCGTGCCTACTTGGAAAACCTTTTGAACTACGGATGTAGTGCGAAGAATTCGCACCTGACTAGCGAGCTGTTTTTTGAAGATTCGGCCGGACTAATGGGACGATTGTGACGAATTGAACGAGGGATTGAAAAAGTGTCGCGATCACACGAAAGAAAGCGATGTTTGCGATATGGTCGGTCGATTGCACATCGATCTGTGTAATCAGAACAAATTCATGTTGAACGGTGTCGAGATGCGATTGCAACTTAACAGATCCAGAAACTCGTTTTGTATAATGTCCAAAACGCTAACTACCTACAAGGTGACAATTAAAGAGATTAGTCTTTTCGTACGTCGATGTAAGATCAATCCGAGCGTATTGTTGGCGCACAGCAAAACTCTCGAGACCGGCACGGCCAAGTATCCGATCACGCGTGTAGAAGTGAAATCCTTCACACTACCCTCCGGTATAATGAGTAAAGCTTTAGACAGCGCATTTCTCGGTCAGTTACCGAAACGTGTGATAATTGGACTGGTCAGTAATCTTGCGTTCAACGGAGATTTCAAGAAGAATCCCTACAACTTTCAACATTACGATATGAATTATCTCGCATTGTACGTGGACGGTGAACAAGTACCGGCCAAACCGTTACAGCCCGTTTACACATTGAACAGTGAGACATATATACTCTCTTATTACACATTGGTCACCGGCACCGGAATCCAGTTCTCCGACGCAGGTAATGAGATCAAGAGAGGTGACTATCCGTACGGTAATTGTCTTATGGCGTTCGACTTGACACCGGACATGTCCGCGGCTGAGTCGAGTCACTGGAATCTCCTGCGCAACGGTAATCTACGTATCGAAATTGTATTCTCCAAAGCGTTGCCCGAGACCGTCAACTGTATAGTGTACGCCGAACTGGACAACGTCATCGAGATCGATCGTCACCGTAACGTAACAGTTGACTTCAGCGGGTGAATAAAAGCGAACGTCAAACAGAAATATTGTCTGACAGCGAGTGCGTACAGTTTACTTCAAGGGTGAGCAGACGCACCACCAGTCAGTAGTACGGTTGAAGTCGCACGGTAAGGACGTTAACATGGACGCTTACGCTTCTGCGGACGACTATATCAAATCGTTTATTCAGGAGATTGAGGTTATGAACAATAATGCTAGTGATCAGACGTTGGCATCACCTCAGTCGTCATTTGTAAAACCGACAACTGCCTGCAAGAGACGAAGGAGACCAACTCCCATCGAAGTGGAAACCAGGAAACCAGGATGGGTACCAAAACCAACAGATGATTGTCCCATAGTGTCATGGATGGACGATGGGAATACGTTTGCTGTTCAAAACCCGGGAAACAAAGGACAAATTTTATTGAAAATGGAAATGTACGATGGTACAGATATGGTGTTCATGTGTGGATTATTTTTGGACAAAGATGGTGATATGCACCAAAATGTCAAACAAGTAGTTGATAAAGTGGAAAACATGTGGATCTATAAATCAACAGGAGTACCGAAAATTACAGGCTTAACTCAAACTGTTACACAACGCAGTGCAGTTTCGCAGCCAACGCCTAAGAAGCGAGCTGTGAGGAAGAAACAACGAGTGGCGCCGGCATTCAACTAGAGCATCCGCATTCCCAGACAGGTCTCGACGCGTCGGTTTTTTGTGTGAACACCTGCACCCGACCCTTCGGACCACCCACGTAGAAGAAAATGGCGGCGAGGGGTTATAAGGCGGGGCCCCGCCCGATTGAGCATCATTCGCCACCAGACCACCACCTCACACAGACCTACTCCAACTACTACTACTAGAGATGTCGAGCAGCAGCACTTTCAAGCCAGAGTTTTCGATTTTGAACGGCACTGCAACAACCGCGGACCTGAGAGCTACCCTCAACAACTGCAAGTCTGACTCTCCGCTCTACACCAGGATAGCCGATCTCCGAGAGGAATGCGGCTATCTCATCACTGCGATGGAGCGAGCCATCACACCCTTTGGCGAGACGATCATCGTGATCCTGGAGGGGCAGGTCGGGGACGACTTCTTTCTGCGAGTCTACCTGCCTAGGCGCTTCAACGAGGCCCTGAGCAACACCGACATCGAGCGCTACAACAGCGGGTTTGGAGAACGCCTTCGCTTGGTGAAGCGCAGCCCGAGGGGTTCCAATAGCAGATTCACACCGTTGGAGTTTATGTAAAGCAAGACTTGAAGATTATGTTAATACCTTTGTAAATTAGTTTTCGTAGTCAATACTTATAGTCACGTTCAGAACATAACCACTGTGTTATTTATTTCACTTAACCCCAAAAATGCCCTTTGGTAGTAAGTTTAAGAGTGTGAGTATGGTAACTGTGAGGTGTTTAGTAGCTCAGTAGTAATCATGGGCTTGATGTGGAAACATCCGTTCTCAGCCATTTTGGTGGGACCTTCGGGTTGTGGCAAGTCTCAGTTTGTGTCAAAGTTTATAAAACACATTACAGAAATGTGTGACACACCATTTACCAGTATAAACTGGCATTATGGTAGTGGTGGTGGTGGTGGTGGTGGTGGTGACCCGAAAAATGTCACCATTAACCACATAGAAGGTCTACCAAACTTGGAGGATTTTTCTGGTAACGAACCGATACTTGTGATTATAGACGATATGATGCGTGAGGCCGACAACCGTGTGGTGGATCTTTTCACAAAAGGTTGCCATCATCGCAACATTAGTGTGTTTTTCATTACACAAAATTTGTTTCATCAAGGACGCGGGCAGAGGGACATCTCACTGAATGCGCATTACATTGTGTGTTTTAAGAATCCTAGAGATAGAGTTCAGATTAGGTACTTGGCCAGACAAATATATCCAGACAGCCCGAAATTCATCGAGGAGGCGTACGCTGACGCTACTAGGAATCCACACGGCTACCTACTGATAGACTTGAAACAATCAACAGACGAAAATATGCGAATACGAAGTTGCATATTTCCAGACGATTCTACCAACTATGTGTACTTGCCAAAGAAAAGGTAATTTCGCCATCAGTAGTAATCATGTCGTGCTTGCGGAAGGACGCAGCTCTGCTTACGGCTTTCATACACGCAACACCCAAGGAGCGGAAGGCACTGTTAAAGGTGTGTGACAAGAGCCGCATTCGCTCAGTGTGTGAGTGCGCATACAACGTGTTGCGAGGTAACGTTCCTCTGGCGAAGAAGAGTAAAAGTCAGCTAAGCAAACACAAGGCGACGCTACGTCGATTGGTGAAACGCGGCGAAGGCTGGTCAAAGAAACGAAAGTATCTCATACAAAAAGGCGGTGGAATCTTTATACCATTACTTTTGAGCGCAGTACTACAAGCAGCACTGAGTAGATAAAAATGGCTGGTATCAACAATCAGTTCTATTTGACACTGCCCAGCAACAGTTCGATGCAGTATTATCCGAAAAATACAGTTGCAAATTATATAACACATTTGCCGAGAGCTATTCAACTGGACGCTGGCGACTGGGAAATTGCACTTGTGGAAGCGCACTATCCAATGACATTTCTATCTGTCGGTAATGACGAAACAATTGACATTTGCATACAACCGCAAGAGGAAGCAAAAGTGAACATAGAAGCGTTGGCGCGGGTTATGGACAGCACTGCCGATGTAACACCGTTAGTGTCTGCTACTCCAAAACAAAACCACAGAATTAAATTGAAGACTGGTGATTACGCAAATATTCAAGAATTGTGTGATCATATCAATTCACAAGAACTAGCGATTACTTTTGGTGTAAAGTTCACCGTTGAAAACTCATACAACAAATTCATTGAAGTATCGATGGGAACTGATGTTGGAAAAATTACATTAAGTCCAACGTTAGCGCTTCAATTGGGGTTCGATCCGAATGAATTGACGCTGGAAGGTGATGCAGTTAACAAAAGCATCCGTTCGCCCAACATTCGTCTTGGCTTACCGTCACACATGTACGTGTATTGTGATTTAGTCGAGCCGCAGATGGTCGGCGATACAGTCGCACCGTTATTGAAAATTGTCAATATATCCACGTCTACTTATGTATACGGATTGCATAAATCAACATCATTCATCGATCCGCACTATGTGCCTGTTATGAATAGATCTTTTGACAGTGTGGAAATTGACTTAAGAGATAACATTGGTAATCATTTGCCATTCCACTTTGGAACGTCGTGCGTGAAGTTACACTTTAGAAAAGTAGCTAGTCATTAGCACAGAAATGGAACATGCAAAGAAGATGGTAGTTGTGCCGCAAGAGTTGATTGATCGACTGCAATCAAATGCTACGGATAACAGACCGACTAATCTATCCAGTGAAAACAGCCTCGACGCGGAGATGCAACAAATATTGAATAACAAACGTATGGACGATAGTGAAAAGTGGAAATTGTACAAACAAGCGTTACATCGCTTCTTGCATATTGCAGAGAATAGACGCCAACCGATTAGCATACCAATCGTGGAGACGGGTGGGATTGAACATAGTCGACGAGCGCACCCCGCTGCGGAAGGTGGTCCAGTGGAAGAGATTGTGGAAAAGTTTTCCAAAACTTACAGATCTGATGCCCGCAATCTTTTACGTTTCATGAAACGTGACGGCAGCTTAATCAGTTGGGACAGTGGCTATTCAGTGTACATCAACGGTGTAAAAATCCCAGACTCAAATCTAGTGGATATCTTAAATTGCATAGTAAAGGTGCGTATGCGTGATTACATACCGCCAGGATGGCGGGAAGTGCTCAACGCATTGAAAGCGATGAACGTGCCAAAGGACTATATGAATAATCTAAGAGCACTAAAGGAAATAAATGCCGAATATCGATCATCATTCACAGGAGGAGAAGGATCAGACGATGACGTGGAAGACACATCAACTGAATCAATACTGAGAACACCGCTAGTAAATCGACTACGATCGGCTAGAGGAAAACGTGCAACATCTACACCGACAGAGCAGTTTGATCTTCTAACTAGAAACAAGCCGTCGTCAAATTTGGACAATTGGGAACCGTACACAGGATAGGTTTTCATTATGGAGCGTTTGTATTACAATCCCATCGAACCTTCGTCGTATGGCGGTGTAGCTCCTTTAGCGCGAGCTGCAAAACCAGTTTCAAAACGCAAAGTGATTGAATGGTTACAAACACAGGACACTTACACATTGCACAAACCGGCACGCAAGCGTTTCCCGCGCAATCCTTACATAGTGTATGGTCCATTTGAATTGTGGCAAGCGGACTTGAACGATATGCGTGGTCTTAGTAAACACAACGACGGCGTCAACTACCTACTGACTGTAATAGACGTGTTTAGCAAACACCTGTATGTGCGGACGTTGAGGCGGAAAGAAGGAGCTGAAGTGGCCAACGCTTTAGAGGAGATATTTGCCGAAGCGACCGATGCACCTCGCTGTTTACAAACCGACAAAGGTACTGAATTCACCGGTGCCAAGACGAAAAGGTTATTCAAACAATACGGAATCATCTATGTCACTACACAAAACCCAGATGTTAAAGCGGCCGTAGTGGAACGCGTGAATCGCACTTTGAAAACACGCATGTGGCGATATTTGACTTACAAAAACACATATCGTTACGTAGATGTGTTGGACAAACTGGTTAGCGCATACAACAACAGCGCTCACAAGAGTCTAGGCAACAGAATACGACCAGTCGATGTGACTGTCGACAATAAGCAAATATTGCATCAGGTATGGCGTCGCATGTTCGGTAAGATACCGCGTCGTGTTAAGGCAAAACTGACAGTTGGCACCACAGTGCGCATATCTAAGGAGAAGGGCACATTCGCAAAAGGTTACGAGACTAATTGGAGTAAAGAAGTGTTTGTGGTGGGTCGTGTAAACACATTGATGCCTCTGCCAATGTACACTTTGTCGGATCTCAACGGTGAACAAGTGACTGGTCAGTTTTACGAATACGAATTACAAAAAGTGACAATATACAACGACCATCTGTTCAAGATTGCTGAAATACTAGACGCTAAGGGTCGTGGTCGCAGTAAGCGTTATTTCGTCAAGTGGGCAGGTTACGGAGACGAGTTCAATTCTTGGGTAGGAGCGCAAGATTTGCAAAATGCCTAATAGCAACCAGTTCTATTTGACATTGCCCAGCAACAGCTCAAAGGATTATTTTCCAAAAAACACAGTGTCCAAGTACACTACACATCTGCCGAGACAAATTCGATTAGAAGGCGATGGCGAGTGGGAGATGGCTTTGGTCGAAGCGCATTATCCATGTTCCTTTATGACTGTGGACGATGAATCGTGTATTTGGCTCGACTATAAACTCGTTCTGCCGAGTATACCCGTCACACTCAGCGTCGAGCACATTATGCTAAAGATGAAACCCGGTTATTACAAGAACATAACCGATTTATTGAAAATGATCAATAAAGCGAAGGATGTAACCCAGTACTTGTACTTTGAGTATGACAAAGAGCAGGACAGAGTCAAGATCACGACAATGGTGGACGGTATAAGCAAAGTGCATTTCACCGAAGCGCTGTCTCTCCAGTTGGGTTTCGATCCGTACGAGAACGTTTTGACAAATGACCTCACAGCGATATGGCCACCAAATCTGACTATGGGACTGCCGACACACTTGTACGTGTATTGTGATCTGATTGAACCGCAGCTGATTGGCGACACTACAGCGCCGCTTTTGAAGATTATCAACATTGACAGAGATAACTACACACACGGCGCGCATAAGACTGTGCATTTCATCAGTCCTCATTACGCGCCAGTTATGAAAGGAACATTTGAAACGATCGATATTGACCTAAGGGATCACGCTAGTAAAAAAGCGTCATTCCTCTTTGGGACGTCGTACGTGAAGCTTCATTTCAAAAGAGTAGCTCAGCAATTATGAATACAAACGATCCCTACTTGGCTTACTACCGTCGCCAACAATTGCAGCAGACCGGCGGCAGTATCGATAGGGTATTTCGCGGTGCACCCTACCAGCGCGGACATGGAATTGGCAGTTTCCTAGGCAGTATGTTCCGCACCATCACACCGCTACTCAAGTCGGGAGCCTCTGCTGTGGCCAAAGAGGCGTTGAAATCCGGTGTTGGATTCTTGGGCGACATGGCCATGCACCAGCGGGATCCCAAAGAAGCCGCTAGAGATCATTTCAGCCAGTTTACAGACTCGCTAAAACGCAGGGCGGATGGCAAACTTCAACGTGTGCTAAGGGGCGGCGGCGGCTCTCGCGCGAAACACCGTCGCGTAACGCGAAAGAATACCACGAAACACCGACGCGCTACTCCTGCGCGAAAGACTAACGCGAGACTCTCGCGTAAGAGGAACGCGAAGCGCGCCATGTTCGGCGGCCATCGTGTCACACCGCAGTCTTTGACGAAACTCCTTCGAGGAAGGTCGTCGTCGTCGTCATCCAAGAGCAGCAGCAAGAAGAGAAGGACAGTTAGGAAGAAGACGAGGAAGACGAGGAAAGCAGTGAGGAAAACTTCCGTACGTGATATATGCAATTAACACACACGCTAGCAATGTCGTTTCTACATCAAAAGTCGTGTGAATGCGTCAAGACGGAATTGGACTTATTCTCCCTACCGCCGACGCAGACCAGTATCGAGAGCGGCAAATGGATTCAGTACAAACCAATCTCCACACTGACTGATGATTCGCCCATCGAGTTTGTTGTGCCCGGCAACGGCGAAGAATACACCGATCTTTCGCAAACAATGTTGGAAGTTACAGCGTCTATTGTCAAGTCGACAGGAGCGGCAATCGCAGATGCCGATGAATCGAACAAAATTGGCCCAGTCAACAATTGGCTGCACACGTTATTCAGTCAAAACGATATGAGTATGAATCAGAAACTGGTAACACCACAAAACAACACTTATGCATATCGAGCGTATATTGAAACATTGCTGAATTACGGCTATGATGCTAGGAAATCACATTTATCATGTGGATTGTGGAACGCGGACGATGCCGGCCACATGGACAATACTCTGGACGATAACGATGGACTAAAGGCGAGACGAAAAATGACAAATAAAAGTCGTGAAATCGATATGCTCGGTCGCCTACATGTGGACATGTGTAATCAGAACAAGTTCCTGTTGAACGGTGTGGAACTGCGTTTTAAACTGATCCGATCAAAAGATTCCTTCTCCATTATGTCGGATGATGGTGACTACAAGGTGCACATTGTTGATGCGAATCTCTGGATACGAAGGTGTAAAGTTAGCCCCACGGTACTGTTGGCGCACAGCAAGACGCTTCAGACCGGCACAGCTAAATACCCAATCACTAGAGTGGAATTGAAAACATTCACACTGCCGTTTGGAGTGAGGAGCAAAACTTTGGACAATGTGTTTCTAGGTCAAGTGCCGAAACGAATCATTGTCGGACTGGTCACCAACGCCGCTTATAATGGCGATTTAAAAAGAATCCATTTAACTTTCAAAATTTCAAAACCAACTACTTCTCGCTGTACGTGGACGGTGAACAAGTGCCGTCCAAACCGCTACAACCACACTACGAAACCGGCAAGGGAAAATACGTGATGGCGTATCACAGTCTGTTTTCAGGCTCCGGCATACACTTTAGCGATGCTGGTAATCTCATAAATAGAGACGATTACGACGATGGATACTGTCTGATGGCATTCAATCTAACACCTGATATGTCAGCAAGCGACACGACTCATTGGAACCTAGTGCGCAACGGCAGTGTGCGTATGGAGATTGCTTTCGACACGGGGCTCACAGAGACTGTCAACTGTCTGGTATACGCAGAGTTTGACAACGTCATAGAAATCGATCGTCATCGCAACGTGTCTGCGGACTTTGGTGGTTAGATCGTCGGCGGCGGCGTCATCGTCCTCCTCCTCAGTCTACAACCAACACTCGCACAAGATGGATCGTTTATGCAGAGTACCGCGTAAAAATTCCGCATCTCCAATTATTGTAGATTTTCAATGTTTCAAGGACAACGCAAATGACTACATTCTGAAGGAAGTGTGCGTCTTGGAATTGGTCAGTGGAACACTGCTAATGCATCATATCGCCAAACCACCATTCAGTCGAGATTTCCTATCACAAGAGAAACTGCGTGAAAGCTATTGGCTCACAAAACACTGTCACGGATTGGAATGGGACCAAGGTGATATCTGGTATCATGTGCTAGAGGACAAGTTACGCGCATGTATTGCCAAACGACCGATTGTCTACGTCAAAGGTGCTGAGAAAAAAGAGTTTGTACGATACAATTTCATCACGGATCACTGTACTACTAATGTCATGGATATCAACGATAATGGCTGCGGATCACTATCGTCAATCAACAGTCTACTATCAACAAACGCAGTGCGATGTCGCCACCACAGAACAGCTCACACACGATGCGCTCTAGCCAATTGCATCACATTACGCAGTTGGTTACATCTAAGCACAAATATCGCTGACGCTGATGATTACGCTGACGATGGTGAGAGTGATACCAGTTCCTGCTTTTGTTTTGCTACTAGCACTACTACTCCTACTACTGACTGTGGCGTCGACACAGTAGAATGAATACCTTAGAGATACAAAAGTGTATGGCTAAACTGCCCGTACAGAATGTTGGTGTCTACGCTGCGGATCAATTGCCCCATTATATTTCACCATCTACTGCTATGATTGTGAACACTGATCCACACAATGAAGACGGCACTCACTGGGTCGCTTTCTACCTTAACAAAGGAGGAGGAATAATTGAATTCTTTGACAGCTACGGTCAACCGCCACATCTTCAATTCTACCAAGGATTCCTGAGACGCAACGCTCGTCGCTACCTGTACAACGAGCATCGCCTTCAAAGTGACAACACTCTGGTCTGCGGTCAATACTGCCTTGTATTCCTGTACTGCCGCACCCACTACGGCATGAAGATGAAGGACTTTGAACAGCTATTTGAACACTCTTCTGTCGGCCACAACGATGCACTGATCAGAAGACTCTTTGCACAAATGTATACCAATTGAGTTTTGAAATTTTGCATGTTTATCAATAAACTAGTTGTGTACTCAGAATAAAAAAAGAAACATTCTTATTATTTCCCATCCTCGCCTCCTTTAGTAATTACTTTTAGCAATTAGTCAGACAGACACATATTGAACGAGCAAAACAGATATTGAATGCAAATTTTGAGGTAAAAGATGAATGTAATGCTTTGAACACATACTGCAAAGGGGGGTGTATCGATACACCCCCCTTTCACCCCCCTTGCGTGTTGGTGAAAACACTAGGTCTGACCCAATTTTGGACATACCTATCATACAATGATTCTAAAGTAACATTCATATCCTCGCCTCCTTTAGCAATTACACTTTTAGCAAGTAGTCAGACATTTGAATTGGTAGTTTACTTTTGAATCTTAAGACTATGTGAGGGGAGGAAAAAAAAGACAAATGTATATACGAACAATTTGGCTATTTATTTACACACCTTAAATATATATTTTACATCGAGTATGTGCTCCTGAACATTTGTGTTTGGCTAGCAAAAACGAGACTCGACACAAACTAACGACTAGAACAAAGGAGCACATTTCTAAGTTTTACGAGACTCGATACAAACTAATGACTAGGTTTAGCAAAATCGGAAATTTACAAGTCAAGTCAGGGTCTTTGGTAATATGAAACAACCACTCAACGCTCCTCATTCTCCGCCTCTTCATCGTCTTGAGGGATGTCTTCGGACTGAGGTGGCACGTCAATATGTCCCCAAGGCAGTGTGTTTACTCCGTCCGGAAGGATGTAACGTTTGTCATCGTTACAGCTCAAGGATAGCTTGTCGACTTGGACTGTGAAGACGCGGTGGTTTCGGGACTGGAACCTGGTGTTGATGGTTCTCTTCAACACGCCGTTGAAGAGGCATTCCCGATAGTCGTCAGAGGTTAAATTGTGTTTTACAACACCTCTAGCGACTCCCTTGGCGCGCTTCACCGTCATGACCTGCAACTCGTCATCTTCAGTCCTCTCCTCGAACTCGACTATATCCATGAAGTATAGTTTCGAGCGAAGACCGAGGTACTCGAGCAGAGGAAGTCCGTTTGTTTCATCCTTGAACTTTCCGATGACTATTGCGTTGACGGGGCTGTAGCAGGGATGGTTTCGGGGGTACGCACTGGTGTCGAAATCGTCCAGATGCTCCATCATGTCCTTATAAACATCTTCAGTCTGGATGTCGAACACGAAGCTGTCAGTGTCCATGTAGTCAACCTTCAGACGATCGCCGTAGCGGTTCTTCATCTTTCGAAGGAAGTCGTACATGAGCCACTTGCTCAGATCGAGGACACACATTCCGACGTACAGCGGTTTGTCCAGGACTATATTGACTTTCGACATGTGTACAATGGCGACGTCATCGTTGAAGTAGGTTCGGTCCTGGAAGTTTGACTAGGCCACGTACTTCCTGAATATCTCCGGCGTACACACCAGCTTAGAGTTCATTCGCTTGCGAACATTCTCGATCGTCTTGCCAAAGACCGCATTGTTCATAAGCTTAAAAAAGTCTTGCTCAAACTTGGTCTTGGCCTTCTTCCTCAGTTCGGTGTTCATTAGGATGTAGCTCTCCAACCACCGAGACTGACGGAACGAGATGACGCGATGCACGTTCACAAGCTCCACTCCGTTTTCCAGCGCCTGTTGCAGGATTCTGTAATGACATGTAGTTCTTCTTGTCATCCAGAGTCGTAACGAGCTTCTTGAATTTCCCTCCTGGCGGACGTTTGGTCTCGCAGCAGTAGGGGAGATCCTTGTGAAGGTCGTGCAGGTGGGCGGGGTAGCGAAGGTCAACTTCCAAGACATAGCCCGTGGGTCCTTCGGGGTCCAACGCTGCAATGTCCAGGGACGCGATCTCCTCGCGGCTGAGCCATTGGAAGTCTCCCTGTGGAAGACACTGGGACATGGCCCAACCGTAAAGGTTGTTGGCGTCCAAGTATAGCAGGTGATTCGTTGGCTCTTCAGGTCGTCGATCTTCAGGGCGACATCCATCATGGTTGGCCTTGGCGTGTCTGGTGATCGCCTGGGAAATACCTCCTCTGATTCCTTGCTCGAAGAAGAGGTACATATCAAAGTCCTGCATCGTATCAAGCTCCACTCGACAGGTCCTTAACATGACATCCCAGGCGTATGACGGTAGGGTGTAGTAGTGCGCAGGGTCTAGTTCGTATTCAGCCATCGACGTGTCCCTGAAGCGTTCAAAGACGTCAGTCAACAGCGCAATGTCACAGCGCAGGTACTTCTCGGCGTAGTCCTTGAGGTTCCTACAACCGAAGGTTTCCCACACGTTGCGAGCATGCTTGTAGTCTGCATCCGTGATGTCCTCCAGGATCAGGTCGTTGTGAAAATCTCGCTGTAGAGGCAGTTCCGTAGTATCTTCCAACACGGCGTTCGACGTTACAAAGTTGTACGGGAACACGCCTTTCCTACGGACTAGATCGAAGAGGTGGTCTTCGGGGAATCTCTTCCTCGTCTCCAAGAGTTGAGCTGGTGGAAGTGCGGCTGCGAGGCTGGCGAGGCTCAAAGCCAGGAACCTGTAGGTGTCGAGGAACCTGACTCTGAATCCTGGCTGTCTTTTTCCACGCCCTTGCATCCCAACCGGTGCCGCTGCTCGGTCGAACAGAAACCGCTTCGTGAAAGCGATGTAACGCTCTTCCGTGTGAGCCAACACCTCAACATCACCGGGGTCGACCGCCAACTCCCGCACTATGAAGTGAGCGTCGTAGTTGGAGAGGTTGTGGAAGTAGCAGTTGACTACTCTCTGCTCCCTGTAGCGTAGGTTACATGATCTGTGTGCAGCGCCACGGAACTCGTAGGGCGGCGCGTGGTTGTGATCACGAACCTTTGGGTCTTCGCTTGAAAATGCCGATCCGCAGAGGTAGCAATTCGCTGTCGAGTTGTACTGCATCGTTTCCGCTGGGGTCAGGACAGGGCGCAGATTTCTTGTTTCGTACAGGAAGTTCCACAATCGCTCAACATCAGTTTTCAACATCTCCATAAATGTCTTTGACGCATCATCCCCGAAGTAGACTCGAGGCTCGAACTCCTCAAGTCCGTACGAGTCGATAATCTGGTACGCAAAGGCGTATGGGATGTGAATGTGGGTGGCTACTCCTCCGTGCGGTTCGTCGACTTGTTCATCCATCTCCGCGGTCGGCAGTAGAGCACACTCAAAGTCCGCGTAGATGGTGAAACGCTCGCGTCGGGTGAACTCTGGATGGCTGAATTTGATTTCTGTCTTTTTCGGCGTATCCATGCGAATTGGGGCCGAAGCGGAGCAGTATCGCCTGTGCTCCTCCAGACGCTGTGCACCCGTCAGACCGAGCTTGTTCGGACGGTTGTCAAAGTGCGCGAACCACCGCTTACAGATGAATATGCTGCCCTTATGTGCTGTGAGTTGGGGACGGATCAGTCGGCCAAGGTCTTTGATGTAGGTGTAGTGACTATCACCGTCCGTTGTCACGTACAAAAGGTCGCAATGGTCTTCGCGCTCCTGCCTACAAATCTTCAAGGGGAAGACGGTGTCCTGGTACTTTGGTCGTCCGTTAGGTTTCTGACCCACGCACGTGTGATCAATACCATAGACGTTGATACTGATGTTGTTTGTCCGCTCAAACGCCTTGATACTCTTCAGAGCAACGGGGAATTGAAGGCCGGTCCAATCGTATCGGGCGATGATGGTGTACGATGCCGGTCTATCGGGGTGATCTTGAACAAACTTTCCCAAGACCGCATACATAAAACACCGCTCATCGGTGTTCAATACGTTGACGACTGCTTGGGTGTTCTCCAGAGACGTAGGCAGTGGGAGCCAAGCTCGACCATCTTCACCTAGAGGAGTGTATTCGTTAATACCAACCTCCAAATCACGAACGCGAAGGTATGTCCACCCGGAGCCGATATGATCGCACTCAGCCTTCTCTCTGATAAGCTTCGCAAAAGCTGTTGAAATGTAATGGTTCAGGTCCGAGGTCACCGTCAGCGGAGTCATCTTCGTCTTGAAGTTGCGCAGGCAGGTGTTGTTGTGAATATTTTGGAATTCACACTCCAGCTTCAAGTTGACCTTAATGCTGCGGTGTTTCGCCAAGGTGTTCTCAAGCAACTCCGTAAGGCTCACAATCAACAACGCCATCACTTCTCCGATTGTGACGAGATTCTCCATTGGTCGCTGCAGACGGTAGGTTAAGAGGCGGTTGCGAAAACCCCGTTGAATGATTGAGAATACGGGGCTTGACTGTCCTGCTCCAGTCATCTCAACATCATCGGGTTGCGGGTGTGTGCTCGTTCCAGGTTGTGGCTCCGTGCTGGGTCCTGGCTGGGGTTCGTCCTGCACCATAGCCACTCGGTTCAGGATCAGGTCCTTCATGATCGGGCAAGAGAACCGCTCATGATGGTCCTTGTTGAACCGCTGGTTGAACTCCTGACCGCAGTATGCGCAAGGGAATCTTCGTTCTTGACCATTGCCGTGAAATTGCATGGTGTGTCGACGCAGGTTGTCTTCCCTCTTGAATTCGACGCCGCATGTGCCGCATATGAACCTGCGGACTCTGCTGTGGACCGAATCCACATGTCGACGCAGGTGTATTTCACGACGGAAACGGCGACCGCATTCATGGCAGGTGTGGTGGCCAGGACCAGGTCATTCATCTGAAAATAAAAATAAAAAACAGATTAGGATAACTAAAGATACAAATTCCCCTCTCTCGAGAATCACATTTCAAAATGTATTTGTTAATTAAAAATATCAATTTTGAAACAGGGAATGTAATCTTCTGTACTGTTTGTCTACATTGATGAACCTGGGTTCAAAGCTAAGGATGTAGCTGCAATAATGAGCTGCGCCAACCCTAAAGAAGCATTATGTTTTAGGGGGAGCGAAAATCTCCCCCTAGCAATTAAATCAATAGTACACCAGTTGTCACGGTCTCATTCTTCTTCATGTACCTAGTTAAATAATTATAAAAAAGGTAATTAGTTTCAAGGGGAAAAAGTTATTTTAATGTGGATTCTCACCTTCAACGGAGTGTTGATTGACATCGGCAGTCGTCTGCGGAGCATCAATCACCTCCCGGGGTGGAATGACTCGGTGATTCGCTTCCATGTGACGCTCTAAAGCTCCCCGGTCTACGAATGTGGCTCGACATGCAGCTTCTCCATCTGCAAACGCACAAAACGATTAGATTGTGAAGTATGTTTAACACCTACCTTTGTTTAGAGTACTTTCAAATTCTCAGTGACCCCCCCCCGAGCCCCCCCCCCCTTAGGACCTTTCTCAGGGGGGGGGGGGGTAAATTTGTTTTTAAAGTTTGTAATGTGGGTACTCTGATGACTTGACTTGATGGGGCGAGCAATAACATAAGTTATTAAAATTAAATTATATTGATATAGTCATGTAATTTTAAATTTAAAAAACAGAGTTCTCTATTCGCGCTAAATAGTTAAAGCTGTTAAATAAAAATTATTTTATCACTCTCCGGTTATATTGCATAACGTATTCCTATATTACTAACATTTAGGTCTGATTAAAACAATAATGCAACGCAAAAAACGTACCTTGCTGCGTTGGTGTTGGTGGTGGTAGTTGTGGTCTCAAGCCGTGGAATCTGATGTGGTGTTGCACCAAATTGTTTCTACGCACATAAATACAACCACAAATGTTACAAACGTGTGTGGCGTTCATCTTTAATATGGATTATAAGTTTTGATAATCACAAACAATACAGCACAACACGAAAGTTTTAAATAGTTCAAAGGTGCTTTACGCAAATCGCAAATCGCAAATGATGATAATCAGCAACTAACACAAATCGCGTAGAACGGAACAGGATCGGACTAACACGTCTTCACGCACTGAACTCTCGAACTGAACTGAAGGAGGGCTGGTGATGTGGGGTGACGCTCCCCACTAATGGATTTCGGAGAAGGTCGGGGCAAAAACTCTCAACCGCTGTCTGGGGTAAAGACCACCCTGCTCTAATGGAATTCGACGCGGGTGGTCTATAATTATGGGTTCCTAGAAGGGTCAGCCGTCTTCCCGTCGAGGTATCAAATTACAGCATCCGCATTCCCAGACAGGTCTCGACTTGTCGGTTTTTTGTGTGAACACCTGCACCCTCCAGTCGAGGTATCAAATTACAACATCCGCATTCCCAGACAGTAGACTGGACACGACGCTTATTTGTGTGAACGTCTGCCTCGGTGCAGAGTACTTGAAGGGGGGTGTATCGATACACCCCCCTTTTCAGTATATGTTCAAAGCATTGCAGTTATATTCTCCTCAAAATTTGCATTCACTGGTAGTTCAATTGACCGCAAGCGCTGATGGGCTAGCTCTGTTGGTTGTAGCGTTACCCTGATCAACTCTTGTATTAATTATCCAAAGTATGTCATGTGGGTACTGAGAATACTCGGCTTGACGAGGAGATTCCAAAAATGCAAAAAAAAAGGTCAAAAGTGTGGTGCGGGCCCCTTTTTTGTAAACATCATCCAAAGTGTACGATGTGGGTACTCAAATGACTCGGCTCGACTAGACGAACAAGAATCTGCAATCAGAATTCACATCCGACTTATGGTAACCGATATAGCCCGCCCCCCCCTACATCGTCCAAATGTACTTTGTGGGTATGCAAATTTCTCGGCTCGACTAGACGAACAAGAATCTGCAATCAGAATTCAAATCCGACTTATGGTAACCGAGATAGCCCCCCCCCCTACATCGTCCAAAGGTACCTTGTGGGTATGCAAATTTCTCGGCTCGACTAGACGGACAAGAATCTGCAATCAGAATTCAAATCCGACTTATGGTAACCGAGATAGCCCCCCCCCTACATCGTCCAAATGTACGTTGTGGGTACTCAAATTTCTCGGCTCGACTAGACGAACAAGAATCTGCAATCAGAAATCTGATCCGAGGTTAGGTTAGGTTAGGATGGGTTAGGTTAGGTTAGGTTAGGTTAGGTTAGGTTAGGTTAGGTTACGTTAGGTTAGGTTAGGTTAGGTTAGGTTAATATTCGCAAAAAAAAAATTCGCAAAAAAAAAATTCGCAAAAAAAATTCGCGAGGGGGGGTGGATGGGGGAGGGGGGGTGGCCCTCCTGTCCCTCCTGGGGTCGGAGACTCCATTCTTCCCTACTTTTGTGTGAGCAGAATCAACAGTTTTTGGAAAAAATTACAGTAGTGACTATCCTTCCTAAAGTTCGATTTGTGTATCAGTTTAAAAAACCATGATTAAAGACACAAACACAATCTGACAAAACGTATATGGGAGGAGTTATGTTATGTTTATAATGAATAAAAATGTGAAGATACAAGTTAATGCAATTGATATAATTCAGTAAACTATATTTTGGTTAAACATTTAAAGTCTAAAATTCCGATTTAGTTCTTTTATCTGAAAATTTTGTTTCATTTTACAGAGTATGCTTTATTTGATGAAATTGGATGAAAATATGGTAAGAAGTTTTAATAAAATTGATGAGAAAACTAAAGGAGTAATGGACCTATCCCACTATTAGCATTGAATACATAAATATTTATACTAGCTGTCACCATACCCGGTTTCGCTTGGGAATAAACATTGTGGTGTGCGCTGCATTATGTGGTTACCCATGGAACTACTATGAATCATGATCAGCTGTTTTAATTATAATAAGCTCAAACCATAAGAGCTTATAATAAAGTGAATGTCCATAAGAATAACATTATCTAGTGATTAAATTATCACAAGTAGACTTGGTGAGATCTTGCTGTATTTTAGGCCAAAAGACAAACCTCAGAATTTCATTAGCAAACGTTACCTCAAGATTTAATAAATTATTTATTTATAAACTTTGACTTTATAATAGACTACAACTTTTATAGACAACAAGAAGTAATAAATAACAAATTCTAAGATAAATAAGAAATTTAAATCACAGCCTTAGAGGTTGTGTCTATTATTCACCACTTTTACTTTCTCCCCCTATACATAGTATATGGAGAAAGTATTGTTTTCGTAAAAATTTTCGAATTTGAGTTGTTAGTGGAAATATTCGTTTTGGTGCTCCCTGAACCCAAAAAAGTGGTTTTTACGTGATGTCTGTCTGTGTGTGTGTATGTGTGTGTGTCCGTGTGTGTGTGTGTGTGTGTGTGTGTGTGTGTCTGTGTGGATGTGTACAGAGCTAGAGCCCTAACCTATGGGCCGATTTTGATGAAATTTGGTATGTAGGTACTAATCCACGATATCTCCAGGTGTTTTTTCATTTTTTTGAATTTTTGATTTTTAAGGGTAATTATCCCTCAAAAACCGCCAAAAAACATGAAAAATCCAAATTTCTCAAAAACGGCTCTAACGATTTTGATTAAACTTTCGTGGTTTGTAGAACTTTAGGTTTACAAAAAAATGACACCACCCGCATTTCTGGAAAAATTCGGGTTCAGAAATTACAGGACTTAAAACATCAAAGATTCAGTTTTTTTGATTTTTCATAAAACTATTCACCATTAAAAAGAGCTCAAAAAACTAAATAAATTAGTATTTTAAATTACTATTCTACGATTGCTAGTTGCGGAGAAAATTGAAATTTTCATTTAGCGGTAAACACAGTACGTTGTCCAATGTTATTCTTATGGGGAATACAAAAATAACTATTTCTCTCTTATTTACTGATCAATTTCATTAAAATTTGATATGCAGGTCAAGTTAGCATTGACCAACAGATGATGTTCGAAATCTGTTGCTATTTAACCCTGGGGGGGCAAGGGGGCATTTCCCCTCTCAAACTACTGTGTGTAGCAACGGACTCTATAGTGCTTCCAAAAAAGCAATTTGGGTGGATATTTCTGAAAACAACTATTTTAGACAATTTTCTGTACATTTATCTATACTTCATATTCTATATTTAGTAAATAACAACTATTTTTGTCATTAATGTTTGGCGAAAAGGGAGAAAGTATGTGTCAGTTTCCTGATACCGTTTATTAATTTAGAGCTTGTGAAGAACTACAACAGTGACATTAATTAACTAACTAGAGATCTTTAATTGGATATTTATTCAATTTGAAAATTATTTTTATTGGTTTTTAATTTAATTTAAGTTAATTTCCTAGTATTTTATTATATATTACTCAGAGATTTTTAGAGCTTGTCAGCTCGGTCAACCAAGACCTTGAGATTAAAATATATACCTTTGTGTAAACCAAAACTAACTAGGCCACCATTATTATATTTAAATCACCTACTGAAAATTTATTTAATTGAAATCCAGCAAATTTGTAACATCAGTTTGTGATTCCCTTGAATCAGTTAATCAAAACCGAATACACATGTAAAGTCACAATAAAGTAAATCTGTTCATATAAATAGCTGATTTATTTCATTACTGTAGATAAGCTAAACATAAGGTAAAACAGCTGAATAAATAGGGACAGATAAAGTAATTTAACAGTTTATCAGGTAATCTTATTAGGTTTATCTTATTAGCGTAATTTTCAAATAATCTCAGATTTATTTTGAAAGTTTAATTAAATAATATTATAATAATATTATTAAACCCTCTGGAATCCAAACAAACATCAGTATTTCGTGATGATTTTATTATTATTTATTATCTTATACTATTCAGATTATGGCGGGATAGTAGATTCTACCAAATATTATATGTGATTTGCAGGAGGGAATATCTGTTATTTGTTTAATTATGAGGATGTATTTAAAGAGATAAATATAAATGCAAAGGTTGTGTATGCATTTGTTTTTAAGGTATCTACAAAACGGATCTGCAAATAACATAATCTGTTGAACAAAAGTATGACACGGCGCGGCAGAACACATCGTACAGCCGAAGTTGGTATAGGCTGCTAAATTAAACTCGTTACGTGTTCAGTTATCTCAGGCTGTATCTGTGTATAAACAGAGCATGAGATACGATTTTACTAATTAGCCTTTTTATAAATGTAATATATTTTTGTTAACCACAAATAAGTATTTTATTTACAATTACTTTATAACACATCGTGAAATTTTACGTAATCCAAATAACTAACTTAATAAATAGTCCGTAAGTTAAGCTGTATTTAACTATGGTACAGTAAAAATTACAAAACTAAATGTGGACTTATTAGTTCCGATACCGTTTAAAAATTAGATAACTTCTTATATCATATAAAATAAAATAAATGCCATCAAAGAGAAACTAATTTACGCTACTGTTATTTAAAATGTTAAAATCAAATATATGTTTAAACTAATTTAACTACTAATTTAGCATTCACAAATTTATTTATTTTTGCAAAATAGAACATTTTAAATTAATTTACTCCGCTAAACAACATCATTTACTGTTTCAATTGAATAAAAACATAAATACTGTAACGCTACATAATAGTAATTTTTTACTGACTTTTTAACAACTTTTAAAATGGAAGCTGAGAACGTTAAAACAGTTAATGGTTTATTTTAACTTTACCTATCGCTTGAAGTGGGGCTTTAAGAGCCACTGGGCAAAGCCCAATGAAGATATATTAGTTTGTATAAGTGATCTAGACATAATAAGCTATCAATTAAAAAATTAATGATTAAAATAGGCCCAGTAGATCAGCCCGTTGGACTGGTCAAAGTTTTAATTATTTTGAAATATATATAGTGATATCCACTTACACAAAACCCCGATTTTAGGGAACATATCCCCTAACTTTGCCTGCTGAGTTTCTACCAATTATTTGTTCAATTGGTCTAGTAAATATATGATTAACATGGAAATTTTGAAGGTCATTAATAGAAACGAGTCTCATTGAAATTGAAATAAGCCCTTAACTGTTTTTGTGATGGACCTATCTTCTTCCAAATATTTACTCAATAACTCATGTAGTTTGTGCATGATGGGCTTAAAAACACTTAACAAATTCAACATTATAATCACAATGACTATCTAGATAAATTAAGCTTTAAATACCATGTTGCAAGGTATTATGTGCTCCCAACCCAATGTTTAGTTGCCGCGCCTTGATTTTATATTGTTTAGTACACCGTTGTGAAGTAGTTAGTAAAGCACGTGTTTTTTCCATTCTGTGGTAAAAGATAAACGATCTGACTAAATGCTCATTAGAACAAACATGGTGCATTGTACGGTGAAATGTTGAGTAATCTGTACCCATAAACTCTTCTATGGGGCAGTGACGGACCAATGGGCATAACCCTAATGACGTACGTAATGATTTGCAGAAGCCTAGACGTTTCCTGCCCAACACGAAAATGGGCAACATATTTTATTTAATTAGGTTCAGTATTTTTTTGAGAAACACTGAACAAATATGTTTCATAAACACATAGACAGGTGAACAGAATTTAAATATCTCCGCTGCATACAATATTTCACTGCTCAAAGCGATGTAGAAAAAAATGTATTTTATTTATATAGATAAATACATTCCTTATGTGTAACATCTGTTATTGCCTGTCCATAATGTGTGAACAGCTACAATTCAAATCAAATTATTCCCCATGTTATTATTATGGGCTAAAAACGAACTATGAGGTCAGCCCGTGCCCTTGAGATTAAAAATATCGAAAATTAAAAACCTTATTGCAAAACTACGAACTGAGACGAATTGTTTTGACACTTCAATCATTAAAATTGGCCAATAAATAAGGGAGAAGTTGTGTTTACAAAAAAAGGCTTAACGTATTATATACATGGATACTGGAAATTTACCGATCATACACATTTGTCATTTGACTTTCGTAATAAGTCGGCAAAGGGCAACGCTAAGCGCAAGCGTCACAAGGTAAAGCGCCTTCAGTTTGACAGATACTATTACCGCGCAGTGTAGTACGATGATCTGTAGAGTAAATGGACCGTTCATTTCAGTTTAAATTTAGTTCACATGAAATGGCTCGTTGTGTCAACGGTCTTATTTTATAAAATTATAAAAATATATCGATGAAGGTCCGTTGTCGCAACGAGCCTGTATACGCTTTGGACCGTTTTGCTTATATTAAATGGGTTCATTGGCTCTATGACCCTCTTTAAAAATATAATATTAATATAAGGGGCCGTTGTATCAACGATCTGTAGAGTAAATGGACCTTCTTTTTTAAAATTAAATATAACGGAGGGTCATAGTATCAACGAGCTGTAGTGTAAATGGACCTCATATTAAATTAAATATTATTAAATAGGTCCGTTGTGCCAATGATCTGTAGAGTAAGTGAGCTGTCCCCTTAACATATTTTAAGATTTTAACAATTTATGAAGGACCACTAATTTATATTTACACGTAGTAAAAGTTGCTTCCGACCAATCCTACCATATGTATGTTGTCAGGACACTCTTGTTACTAGTGTACAGACAGATGAACGTCAGTGTTCAACGTCAGTGGCGGTGAGGACTGTGATCATACCCATAATCATAATCACACCCATGGGGCGGAGCTCTAAAGGGGGTCAAATTTTCAAAGAGAACATCTAAAGTGAATCTAAGTGGATTGTGCCAGTAATTTTTTTCTAAGTATTCTTCTCACCTGAAACCGGGATCAGATTCCAGATCCCGAAACGTCGTGAAACTTTGTTTTTACTAATAAGTGATGGAAAATGTCCTCACAAATTCCTTAACTAACATAAACTCGCCATCACCAATAATGAATTTTAAACAAATAACATCTAAAGAGTTATAGCTTTTGATTTACACCAAACATGATTCAAACAAAAATTCAGTAAACTGGTTTATTATACCTGAGCGTCAATTGCTCCTTTGCAGTTTAAAAATAACTGCAGCTGTTTCCGTGCTGTTAGGCTAATCCATCATACAAATAATAGATTTAGAATTCAAAAATTACCGGGTTGAACCAAGAAATTATTTTATAATATAAATGTCATCAGTCCTACAAGAAGCACAAGTTTTCCGCTTCAAGAAGTTTTTTAAGTGTGACGTCAGACAAGTACCGACCTCTCGTGTCAAGAGCGTCGATCGTGTCAGCCTTTCAAATTCATCCTCGGCACATTTTAATTACTAGCTTTTCAATGCGGAAGTTATTGTTTCTCTAAATGTAAAAAATAGCACACATAGTCTTTTGGAAATGAGATCATAAAAACAAATTGGTGTTTAAATAGGAAGTTATAAATAAATTGGCATAACACGTCGTGTTATGTCCACAAACGTATAATGCTAAAGTTCAACTACGGAGTTACAAATACACTCTAATACCACAGAACACCATTGAAAGGGTAAACCGCAGTAATTAATGAACCTAATCAAGATGTATCATATGTTCAGTGACAACAGTTAAGCCCACATTATGCGCATAATTTTACTCCTAGTCATAAACAACACGCCTTCCCCCAGGGAAACCAATTTGCCACTAATTAAACGATGTGATATCCAAATCTACTATTCCACGTGATGGACAGTTTTTCTGTAACTATTTGCACACAGTGAACCATGTACAGAAATGTGATTGTAAAACATTGCTATTAAAATTACTTTTATTTTGTATACTGTAAACATATCAAACTTTAATCGTTATAATTGTCTACATTTTTAATGAAACATTTTGTTAAGATAACATTTTTGGGTAAAGTGGGCTGGGTAGCCCACTTGATAAAGTTACTAAGAATATATAGCGAGCGTCTCAGCTAACGTGAATCAATAGCTAACTTTGTAATTATAAATATTACATCCAAGTTCTTATGGGGAACTCCCCTTGATTTTTACTTTCTCCCCCTATACATAGTATATGGAGAAAGTATTGTTTTCGTAAAAATTTTCGAATTTCAGTTGTTAGTGGAAATATTTGTTTTGGTGCTCCCTGAACCCAAAAAAGTGGTTTTTACGTGATGTCTGTCTGTGTGTGTGTCCGTGTCCGTGTGTGTGTCTGTGTGGATGAGTGTGTGTCTGTGTGGATGTGTACAGAGCTAGAGCCCTAACCAATAGGCCGATTTTTATGAAATTTGGTATATAGGTTCAAATCCACGATATCCCCAGGTGTTTTTTCATTTTTTTAATTTTTTATTTTTAAGGGTAATTATCCCCCAAAAATCGCCAAAAAACATGTAAAATCCAAATTTCTCAAAAACGGCTCTAACGATTTTGATTAAACTTTAGTGGTTTGTAGAACTTTAAGTTTCCAACAAAATGAAACCACCCGCATTTCTAGAAAAATTCGGGTTCAGAAATTACAGGACTTAAAACATCCAAAATTCAGTTTTTGGATTTTTCATAAAAAATCATAAATGTAAAAAATATTACTATTCACCATTAAAAAGATCTCAAAAAACTAAATAAATAAGTATTTTAAATTACTATTCTACGAATGCTAGTTGCGGAGAAAATTGAAATTTTCATTTAGCGGTAAACGCAGTACGTTGTCCAATGTTATTCTTATGGGGAATAAAAAATAACTATTTCTCTCTTATTTACTGATCAATTTCATTAAAATTTGATATGCAGGTCAAGTTAGCATTGCCCAACAGAGGATGTCCGAAATATGTTGCTATATAACTCTGGGGGGGGGGGCAAGGGGGCATTTCCCCTCTCAAAACCACTGTGTGTGGCAACGGACTCTATAGTGCCTCCCAAAAAGGGATTTGGGTGGATATTTCTGAAAACAACTATTTTAGACAATTTTCTGTACATTTATCTATACTTCATATCCTATATTTAGTAAATAACAAATATTTTTGTCATTAAAGTTTGGCTAAAGAGAGAGAGTATGGAAGAAAGTATGTGTCAGTTTCCTGATACCGTTTATTTAAGATGTTTTTCGGGATGGTTTCGAATTTATTAAATATGGCCGCCATTTTCCAATATGGCAGACAACTTTAATATTTCTCATGGAACACCCTATATTTTATGATGTTTTTAGATAGAACATGTGATTTTAAGACGTTTTTGTTCTTGGTAATTTTTAATTAAATTTGACCGTTTACAAGCTAGAGCCAATAGTTTTCGCAAAAATTACTCAAGTTTAGTGGACCAGTCGCATGGCCTCCGAGGTCACCTGATCTGACACATCTAGATTTTTTCCTTTGGGGGCAATCAAGGATAAAGTATACCAATCTCGACCAACAACACCTGAGGATATGCAGTGGAGGATCCGAGCTGCTTGCAACGCTGTTAGTGACGCAACAATTACACTTGCACAACGAGCACACAGATAACGACTATAAATGCGCATAGAACAACAAGGAAATGGTTTTGAGCATTTGTTGTAACCAGTTCTTGTTGCTTGAGGTATTAAAGCACACTATTCTGTATGTGTGAGAATTTATTTGATTATCACTGTTATATTTGTAAAATACATATTATTTGTCTTTTTCAATGATGACATTTTCTTGAAGCATTGCAGCACTAAACTTGAGTAATTTTTGCGAAAACTGTTGGCTCTAGCACGTAAACGATCACATTAGGTAAAAAGTACCAAGAACAAAAACGTCTTAAAATCACATGTTTTACCTAAAAACATTATAAAATATAGGGTGTTCCGTAAGAAATATTAAAGTTGTCCGCCATAATGGAAAATGGCGGCCAATTTAATAAATTCGAAAACATCCCGAAAAACATCTTAAAAAATCAAGGGGAGTCCCCCATAAGAACTTGGATGTCATATTTACAATTACAAAGTTAGCTATTGGTTCACTTTAGCTGAGACACCCGGTATATATATATTTATAATCATTGCATTTTCTAAACACATTTCAAACTCTGAATATTTGAAATGCCAGTCATATTTTCTATTGACAAACTGTGTTGAATGACGTCTTGCGCTGACGTTTGGCTTGGGCCAACAACTTCTTATGAAGTTTACGTTATAAATGAGGAGGCAAATCTGTTGAAGTAAACAAATACTGTGAACAATTTTGATTATTTACTCTTAGATAATGATATACTGTGTATAAACACAAATCATATGCTTTTCATTTAAAAGTAGATACAAAAATTAATAAGGTATAGAATCCTTTAATCCTTATCCTTTAATAATAGTTGATATTTTATACGTGTACATTTTGTTTAAATATTTTTATTATTTTCGTTTTTAGTTTGTGTTACTGAAATACAACCACTATAAAATCTTCTACAGAATATTTCAATTTAAAAACCAGTCACAGACTATTTATAGTAACAATAGTACACTTTAAACTGTTAGTTTTACAGTTTTCATTATTGAACAATATGGAAGCCCCTATGAGTGGGTATCCCCTTTATCATATAAATGAATGAGGCCATGGATGAGTTTTCTGCTATCATTCATATCGACTTCGCAAATTTATTAGTGCTTGCAGGATTTCACATTCATTAACAAATTAACAAACGATACAAGTTTAAATACCCATAAACTACTGAATACAAATTAGAATATAATATGAGTATTATAGTATAATATAATTTAGAATAGAATATAATTAGAATAGAATATAATACTTGTGTTAATTAACAAATGTATTTAGTTAATGAAAAGGTTACGTACCTTATAACCCGTAATAAGTTCTCAATAACTGCCAGAAAAAAATATCTTTTTAAGGAACTAAATTTAAATTGTCATACTTTTTACTCACAAGAATGTCATTTAACAATAAAAAAATACATTGAAGAATTTATAAAATACAATTTTACACAGAACACAATTAAGCGTGGGAGGTTGTGGTTGTAGTTTAATTAGTATAAATTAGTAAAATATATAATATACTTATCTGAATTATAGCTCCAGAATTTAAACATTTACAACGTGTTATAATTACAGTATTAGCGACTATAGTAATATTTAGGGTTACATTTTTGGTTCTTATTGTCTGTAAAGATCCATAAAAAATACTATTTTTTGTCAAAAGAACCTTAACTCTGTTTTTATATTGAATTGAACGTAGTGTTGTTATATATATTGAAGTACATAATAACACGGGAAACAAAGTGGAAAAAAACTGTAAAATGTCCAATAAGGCGTATTTTGCGGTTTTAAAGTTGTTAAGGTGGTTAATGTAATATTTGGTAGTTTTCTCGTCATAAGTGATGCCTATTGTCACCGTTATTGCCTCTCTACCTGCAGTGGTTGTTACTGGAAGTCATTACACGTCGCCACTTCACTGCCATTATTACGATAGTAATCAAACAATATATTAAACCTTGAAA
This sequence comes from Allygus modestus, assembly GCA_963675035.1. Taxonomy (NCBI): domain Eukaryota; kingdom Metazoa; phylum Arthropoda; class Insecta; order Hemiptera; family Cicadellidae; genus Allygus; species Allygus modestus. The sequence goes on from OY776112.1 coordinate 299,548,750, forward strand.
TCACGCTAATATACCCACCATTCTTAGATGTCAGCCACTTTAGACGTCATTATTACGTAACACATTATTCTGTGTGTGAGTAACGTATTCCAGAAATTGTATCGTAAAATAAATTTCAAATTTAAAGAGTTTAATGTTAATATTAATGGCTCACCAAAGCCAGCGTTGAAGTTGAGAAAGTTTGGTTTACGTGACTTGAAAACCAATGAGGTCTTTGTGAGGGATTATCAGTTCATTTGAAGTATTTTTCCAGTTTTAAGGAGGTATTTGTTTGATTTAATTCATTGTAACCAGCAAGGTCATTATAAAACCAGAGTTTAATCAAGAACAAAGTTTACATTTATAAAATCCTTAAAAACCAAAATCAATGATTCAGATTTATTGAGGGATATACCAAACGAAAACAGCGGGCAAAATGGAAAAGCCTTTGTGTAGATTTAGGATGGGTTTATCATTATCACATTTTGAATTTACTGTAACCTCTTACTATGAAATTTGCAAGGTATTGTATATTAGGCTAGGCCCGTGTATCAAAAGCAGTAACCTTATAAAAAAGTGTGTATAGGTAGAAGTAGCTGCACTGACTTAAACAAATGTTGGAGACGTTAATGTTTTGGTTACATCAGAAGACTTATCTCTAACACACACTTTAAAGTGAATGTTCTTATGATATCCTGTTTAAAGATTTTAAATGTACTGCAGTATAATAATGAATATTTTAAGAACGCATTTCAGTGGCATAATGTACTAAAACGCATCTCAATTTAAATCTTTAAAATTTAAAACAGTGCGTTATCGAAGAAAATACTCCCACTGAATGTTAAAAATCTAACAAGAGTTTAAATGGACCCTTTATTGAAAGTTTGAGCAGCTAAATTTAATAAAGCTAAAAAATCTAACCAGTGTTATGAACCAGTGTTTACTGGCCCTCTGAGTTATGACCTGAACTGAATGAATGCTTTGAATAAACTTTTTTAAACAATGTTAAACAGACAACATAGTTTTAACATCATAGGTCGTAGTTTTAAATATCATTAGTTATTATCAAGTTAAGTTTATTTAGTGACTTTTTATTTAATTAAAACTTTTACTTAAAGTTTGTATTTGTCTTTTACTGTGAATTAAAAGTTTCCAACTTTGTGATAGTAATACAAAATATATCTCTAGAGTTACACTTACATGTAGCTCTTCGTTAGATTGAGAACAGACTGTAGTTGACTAATTTTTTGAGGTATTAAGGATTTTAATTGGTATAATCAAGCTGTTTAATAGTGGTATGCTACTTATCACTTACGGTTCTTTGTGTTTGCTTAAGAGTGGATATCGTCTTGTTTATATTGCTGACAAAAACAGGTGTACATAATGATCTGATGACAAAGAAAACTCATTGAATTACATAAATTTAATTACATTTACAACGTTATTTTATGTTTCAAAAATGTAATAGATTTTCTATGTGTTCAAAATATTGTACTATCTCTGCCACATGTTTACTTAATAGGCATTGAAGTTTTATTTCACGAATAATATTGAAAACACAATTCTGAAGCATAATTTAAACCACAAAATAAGGTAAGTAACAGCTATTTTCAACTAAACACATATTCAGAAATAAATGCGAATAACGTATATTTTCTAAAATGGTATATGTATAAAAACATTATAGCTTTATCATAGATTTTGCATCAATGCTATTTAAACTATACTAATTTGGTGACGTTATGGTCTTCAAATAATCTAATTAAATAAACAATATTCTTTGATTGTCATAAACTGGAATCCACAGAGGCGACGTTTTCTCATAATAATAATAAAAATATTAATGCAAACACTTAAGTAAACGGTGTGTCCCGCAAACAAAATTTAACTCCTGAAAAGAATAGTACATTTATTTGTATCAAAAGAGAAAAAAACAATAGAGTTGAATTTAATGACAAACTTAGATAGAATTATGAGCCGGGAGTAGATAAAAACCAACTGCAGGATTTTATTCGCTTAAGGTATATTACGAAACTGGATTGTCCGCACAGTTGCATTCATAAGTTCATTTTGTTATGTATCTAGGGATGAAATAATGTTGAAATTTGCAATATTAATGCTGTTTTATAAAATTAATGATCAATTGAGCACTGACGCTTGGAACTGATGATGCGATTGACATCCGAGCAAACGATTCGGAGAGGCCAATTAACAATATTTTTTAGTAATGATACTACATTTTTTATATTGTTGCCTGCAGAAGCAAATGCATCAGTTCAGAAAAATATCATGGGGATAGAATTATAAATACAAGTTGTATAATAAAATCAACCATTTTATTTTCTCTTTATGAAATTACTATTAAAAAAACTAGCCTACAGCTTGTAGATAAATAAAAGCTGGGCATATCTCATAAAAAATACTATTAAATAGGCCACTTTATTCATGATAAATTAAATATTCCTCTACAATAAGCAATGATAAAGCTTCTTTATTTCCCTTAGAAAACCAAAGACTGGAGCGGCGAGGAGCCGCAAGTTGATGTCACTCGATGGCCCTCGTCTCGTGTCAATCCCGCCAGGCTTTCAAAACCAACACCTAAAGCTTTATGATTCAATTTTCCTCTCTTTAGCCTGATCATCACAGCATCAGTTTGTAAAGCCAATTATAATTGTAAAGGATTTAATCAAAGATTTATCTTTGAATTACTATAATATTATTATGAGTTACTATAATATCTAATATTATTACTTAAAACTATACCTCAAACAAAAAATGTCTTCGAGTACATCTCATATATTCAAAGAGAATAAATTCTGATTCTGTCCGGTTGAAAAAAAATGTTGATTATGCAGCTTTGTGCGGGGCAGTAAAATATTAAAAGACACGCAAATTATTTAATACGAGAAGTATTTGGGTTGTCGCCATCAGAGATACGTTTGACGAAGTTTATTAATTCTAAAAGGGTCGACATCATTTGAGAAAATATTGACAACACGTTTAATCAGATTTGTTGCCCCGTATTCATTTATTATTTAAAAATTGTCTCTATTGTTCTACCCAATTAAACTTTGAGACACATTAACAGATAATACGAATATTAAAAGAGCTTAAAGTTAAAATATGATTGAATGTATTAGAATGGATTAAAGCAATCTTATGTGTTACTTTGTGTAAAATATAATTTTTTGTACAGTTTCTGCGACTGAAAACCTAATGAACTAGGATGATTGTAAGATTACCTACAAAGTAATTCAAAACTTGAGCATCGAAAATAAGGATGCAACTATGCTATGTTATGGACTGTAATATTTGTTAACAGTATTTAGAGTATTTACTTAATTTTACTTGAACATACAGTTGAACAGTATTGAAGTGGATATATTTTCTTACTGTTATATTGATGACTTAAGCAGGAGATATCACTTTTAAAGTAAATAGTTTACTGTGAAAGGCATAGAATTGTACTTGTTTTGTTTGAAGATTCTGCTGTGTCTTCATTTACCTTTATAGTCTGCATAGCCTATTAGGAGTAAGCATAGTCTGCATATTCCTATCTAGGTTATGTGTTCAAAATTGCAGACACAGCTAAAAATGTTATATTGAGGGAAGATTTAATAGTGTTTGTAGCAAAATAATCGTAAGAATACAAGTTTGTAACATCCGGTGTATGGTTTTTAATATCTACAGGATATTACCCATCCTGTTTTATAAGCAACTTAGTGTACATACATGTAATTACACAATATATGTTATTCTTTAAAAAATCATTTAATGACAACTGGGTAGGTCAATTAAAATATTTTCCAGTTACATAATCTCATCACATAATTTCAATAACAAGAAATTAACTTAGATAGACACTTTCAGACCACAAACATATATTTAATCAGAATATGTTACGATCTTGAGTGAAAATGTGTTTTGGATCAAATGTATCTAGTCATTATAAACCAGATATTTTGTTAGAGCACAGAACTCCAGAACTCCACATTCTTATGAGAGCAAAACCAGAGACAAGTCAAATACTTTATCGAATGTTTAAGATTGATGATCCTCACTCAACGCGTCGCTCACGACCGAAATCACTACGAACATAAATCATATCACAATATTTATTTGTACTCACACAAAATAATTTGCAATACTTTTTATTCATATTACTTGTGTTGTAAAATATTCCTACAAATACACTTCTACGCTTTTATTTAAATTTAAGCATGTACAATATCTAACTTTTAAACATAATTTGTAACCCTTGCAGTTAAATAAAATTAGTTTGGGTAATTTAAAGTTATGTCAAACAACCGACTACAATTCGAATTTATATATTTTTTTACAAAAATATCCTTTTGTTGTACCATTAGTAAATGCCATTGATTGGGTAAGGATCATATAAAAGGTATTTCAAATGGGTAATACTATTAAAACGTTTAATTTTATGTTTAAAAGCAATAATTTAAATAGCATTCATGACTGATAGAAGTATAAGAGGATCTATCTTGATTGATTTTCCCCACATAAAAACCTTTGAAGGTTTTATCCAGAAATAAATATAGTTACATCGAAATATAAAGCCACGTATTCAGTATTTAACCCCAGTAAGTCAGCACAAACTATGAAGGGTCCCTGTGTTATTATCACACCTTACTACACCAATATTAATTAAACACTGGTTTTCCCTAAAGTTGTGGTCAATCGGTATTTAGTTCGAAGAACAAATTTAATGTTCCCTTCATTATTTCAAGCATTGTGCTATAACTTAGGAACAACCAAAACGTTTTCCATTCATTTGTTATATATTTTTGTTTATTTATACGTATATATATATATATATATATTTGTTATTACTTTACCTCAACTTACCATACTTGACATCTTAAAACATTATAATGACGGATAGTGGCAACAATGACGTCAGACTTATAATAATCTGTTAGGTTCTATTGAATTTAGCCATACAACTCTTACGACACTCACACTTGTTACTACTAAAGACTTACTTCCAAGCTTAATTCTACGTGATTATTTTAAAATAAGTTAATTTTAAATACATCTTAAATATCCATTTTTCTTTAAGTATTCATACCTTTAATATATCAATTTAAAAAATCTTTATTACGCTCTAATGTATGTGTAATTTGCGTAGGTAGGTTACACGATCTATTACACAAAAGTTAATAATTTGTTAGTTCTCCGTACAGTAAAATATAAAGTAAAGTTATCCAAACTAAACATTTTTCCAATAAATGTCTTTAATAGATGACCTAATGTGTAATGTGTATTGTATTGATTTAATATTCTAATCACATGTTATGGGGATAAAATATATTTTTTACACTTTTAAAAGAACAACATTTGGTTAGAAATATTTACACATTGGTGTGTGCCAGAGCGATAAACGTGATAAATGAAGCAAGTGTAAGATGGAATTTTCCAATCTCGTATCCTTGTGTGACGTCATTGTAGTTTGGAACCCGATATGGAGCAAAAATATACCAATATCCTACATTTAAAGTAAGAGTTAATATTAGATTCTGATTTTCTTTATTTTAATGTTTAAATAAGTAATTGGATATTTATAATCACACAATTCTTGTGTTTATATGATTGTAAAATGTAAATGAAAATGTGCTCAGTGTGTTGTAAGAATGAATCTAATTACTAGATGTAATCAGTTGTAAGAGAAATCAAATATATGCACAAATGGTGAAATCTGAAGGTAAATATTATTTTAGTTAAATAAATTTTAACTTAAAGTATTTCATGAACATTTAAAGATTTCACAGAGAGTATAAATGATTATCGTAATATTTATAGTTTCTCTAATAGCCTCCACATGAATGTCGTTTTATCCTTTAAATTATATAAGATATCTTCCTTCCCATCATTTGGAAAGTAACCGATGTATACAAAAATAGGTATTCACTTAAATAATAGTTTTCATTCCCTATATCAGTGTAGCTGTCTAGGAATAAAATCTTAAAGGGATCAGAAAAATATGTTACTGTCATTCTACGCAGTAATCACTTAAGGTTTATAAACATTTCATTCCAAGAAGAATATTGACAGCGACGAACTTGGATCATTGTGGGAACTCTAGCTAAGATACACCAGACGAAGACTGGATATGGTTTGTTTGTTTTCGGGGGGATTAGGAGGCCCCGGCATAGCCGGCTAGGCATGTCTCCCTTTGGGATATTATGCAGCCACCGGAAAAAAAGGAAAAGAGGGATAGGAAAAGTGGTAGGACGGGGCCAGTCTGCCTCGCTCCAGAAAGGGAGAGAGAACCATACCTAGCTTCCGGGCTCTGTGAGTTACTTAACCCCAGGTTGATTCGCCCTCCAACCGACGTCCCCTTAAGTCCACCAGACAGGGACCACCATCGCACAGAGCCTTCAACCTCTCAGGGGTCGGGTGGCTCCAGGACGGTTCGTCCCCCAGCCCGGCAGACCGGAGACTGTCGGGTAAGGGCCCTTCCTCCCAGACACCAGTCCCAGGCTGCAAGGAAGATCCACTACTCCCTCCAAGGACTTGGACTAGACGGTTATCCAAGCTCAACTGGGAGTCAATCCCTCAGAAGAGACAAGGAGGAACCAAGGAAGTTGGGCACACTGGATAGCCAAGACTTACCAATACTGTGACAGCTTCATTTTTCTGTACCCAATGTCGACCTCTGTACTAGTAAAGACCAGTCAGAGAGCTGTCAAGGGCCACTTGATATGGTAAGTGAGGGTGAGAGGTAGTTGGACAGAGTCGAGGGCCACTGGATATGGTAAGTGAGGGTGGGAGGTAGTTGGACAGAGTCGAGGCAAAAACCAGCTAGGTAATTTGTTATTTTCTATTACTTATTTAGCAACGGTTTCATACCATTTGTGGATGAACGTGTTTTAAAAATAACAATACCAGAAAAAAGTATAAGTTTGTTACAAAACAACCTATCCTAAACTAAGTTAAAATAAATAATCGTAAACAACACAACAAAAATAATGTAAACATGAATATATAAAAATTAAATACAACCCTGCAGTTACAACTAGGCCTAGGCGTAGCCAAGGCTAGCTCAACCTTACCTTTGTTTCTATCCAAAGTTATATCGTATTTTTTATGTTATAGGAGCTAACCTTAAGTTTTATATAAATATGTTTTATTCAAAAGAAACTTTAGTCTACATAACGTTAAGTATTTCAAAGCAAGCAAGCAATAACCCATCTAATTCAGTATGTCAGAATCGAATTTAGCCAAATTTGTATGTCAACCAAATTATATTTCCAACAGACTAAAAAGACAGTGGAATATAAAATATAGTTCTAATAAGAAGGGGAAGAGTTAATAACCAAATTGATATAGATTGTCCTATTTATTAAAAGCTTGCAATGAAATAAAAAGCTAAATATATTATAGTAAGCGTATACAGTAGACAAGATTTACAAAATCAGATCGCGGGAAGGTGTCTGCTAGAGTGAGTCCAGCCAATCAGAGGGCAGTTGAGTGAAGACAGGTAGTAAATCACAGCAAGATAATAGATGAATAATATTGTTACACTTCAAGCAGTTTTACTTCTCTTTGAAAATTATTGGAATACATATAAATAGTATAACATTTTTTAATATTGCAAATATTTAGAAAGAACTCATAATTAGGATATTATATAATGTTACGGCTAGGAAAATAATAGATGTAATTATATTAAGTATACAAACTATGTAAGTGAATATTTTCTCTCTTAACGCGATAATAACCTATATAATAATTCAAACTTATGTTTATTTTATTGTTAATTAGTATTTTAAAATATAAACTAATTATTACTTAACGCGATTTTAACAGCTACCAGATGATTTGCATAGAGTGCATCAAGTATGAAAAAGTGATCAGTGACAAATATCAAGAGTGCAGTGCCTATTTTTGGGTGGAGAGGAAGTGAAATGGGGGGGAGATGAGAAGCTGAAGAAGATAAAAAAATCAATAACTATGAACTTATATCCATTTTACTCTTTTAAATTAAATTTAAAACATTTTCAATGATAAATGTTACTAAATTGAACCTCAAAAGTTATTTGGAAATGAAAAGCACGATAAAAAAACACTGGAAAACTAGGCCAAAACAAGGCATGGAACATTGGTAAGACACTTTTATTTGATTGAACTTTTAACAAAGAAATAGAACAAAAATTTGTAACCAGAAGAAAAAGTTTACCAAGGAAATTAAATTTTATAATCAAGAATATTAATTATAACCTACTTAATTATAGAATGAAGAATCTTGAACTGAGTTTTAATATGTGAACACTAACCCTTTACAGCGTAGGCCAGAGTTTGGTAGCTGCCGTCGGTGGGAAGAAGAGTAAATTACATTTTGTTATTAAGTCATTTTTACGCTAATAACTTATTTTGAAATTTGTAATAATGATTTTGGGAATATTATTTTATTGTGCCATGGCAAAGAACCGCCCTGAGATAAGATTGTCATAACTTATCAATTGAGAGCCAGTGCATTTATAGACTGTAATTACTTGAGTTGTAACCTTTCACTTTTTGTTAAAATCTGTAATCTTTATTGTTGTTAGTTGAAGTTAGTTATTACATTTTTGTATTGCATAAATTAACTTGTTTTTTGTGTGATTAAAATAATAAATTAATATTAAAATAATAAAAAAGGTAAAATAGATATGTTATAAGTTCAATTGGTAAAAATGCACAAGCAAAAATTCACCTACAAAGTAGTTCAGGGAAAAGTTAACAATGAATTAGCGCAAGTACATGTGCGAGTAAACAGTTGATAACGTTAACTTTAAACAAGAATTGTACAAATTTGTGGTCTTGGCAAGTTTAGATAATTGACGAACTTGTAAAGATACATAATGAATAAAATTGTATCCCAGAAGAAATGAAGAGAAGATAAGGCTTTCTTCTTTGTAACCTCTGAGAAAACGACCGCCATTTCACTAACCATTGTTGCTAAGAAAAATGTTTGTTTCGGAACCTAAATGTCGGATGTGTTTTTAGTTTTTAAATTTGACGGATTAGCGGAAATATTATTTTAGCGGATAAAATGCTCTAAAATTTGATTTCACTATCAAATTAAATATTAACCAAAACACATTTTATGAGTTAGCACACAAACTAAATTGTCTTTAGTTTTCTCACGCAGAAGCTACGTGAAGATGAAAGGATCAGATGAAAGGTTGAGAGTTTGATACACTTATAGCGAAAGCCTCTCAGATATAAAGTAAACGCGTTAAGTCCAAATAACTTTACAACGTCAATTTTGTGTTTTACTGGCAATAGTATAGCATTTAATAAAAACTTGACAGAGTTACAAATTGAGAGAGCAAATTATACGTGTTTGTATCATACTTTTAGATTCTCCATTATATTGATTTTACTTTCACACGAAACATTGCTTTAAATAAACTAAGTACAAGATTGATAAATAAATAAATTATGCTAGCTGTGGTGTTAAGTCCTTAAAATAATGTTAAGTTATCATTAAAAATGGACCATATATCAACATGATAGACATCGATGAACCAGTGATGATATCATTTGCCAATATTTCTAGCCAACATATCTGTTAAAGTGAAAGACGTAACAAACTATAATTATAAAGGTTATACTCTCAACATTTTGAAGCATAGTTACTGATCATTATTGATAATTATTTGTATTTATGTTACAAATTAAAAACAAAACCGTTCTGTTTTACGGTCTTAACTCATAAAAATAATATGTTCCATTTTGTTATAGTTTCAACGGGAATAACCTCTGCAATGTAGCCAATGGCAGCGTGGAGGACCAAGTTGACGTCAGTCAATGGCTCTCAGCACGAGTCAAGAGTGTCGATCCAGAGGCTCAAACTTATCTCCCAATGTATATCTCTGCAATGTAGCCGATGGCAGCGAGGAGGACCAAGTTGACGTCAGTCAATGGCTCTCAGCGCGAGTCAAGAGTGTCGATCCAGAGGCTCAAACTTATCTCCCAATGTATCTCTCTGCAATGTAGCCAATGTCAGCGAGGAGGACCAAGTTGACGTCAGTCAATGGCTCTCAGCGCGAGTCAAGAGTGTCGATCCAGAGGCTCAAACTTATCTCCCAATGTATCTCTCTGCAATGTAGCCAATGGCAGCGAGGAGGACCAAGTTGACGTCAGTCAATGGCTCTCAGCACGAGTCAAGAGTGTCTATCCAGAGGCTCAAACTTATCTCCCAATGTATCTCTCTGCAATGTAGCCAATGGCAGCGAGGAGGACCAAGTTGACGTCAGTCAATGGCTCTCAACGCGAGTCAAGAGTGTCGATCCAGAGGCTCAAACTTATCTCCCAATGTATCTCTCTGCAATGTAGCCGATGGCAGCGAGGAGGACCAAGTTGACGTCAGTCAATGGCTCTCAGCACGAGTCAAGAGTGTCGATCCAGAGGCTCAAACTTATCTCCCAATGTATCTCTCTGCAATGTAGCCAATGGCAGCGAGGAGGACCAAGTTGACGTCAGTCAATGGCTCTCAGCGCGAGTCAAGGGTGTCGATCCAGAGGCTCAAACTTATCTCCCAATGTATCTCTCTGCAATGTAGCCGATGGCAGCGAGGAGGACCAAGTTGACGTCAGTCAATGGCTCTCAGCGCGAGTCAAGAGTGTCGATCCAGAGGCTCAAACTTATCTCCCAATGTATCTCTCTGCAATGTAGCCGATGGCAGCGAGGATGACCAAGTTGACGTCAGTCAATGGCTCTCAGCGCGAGTCAAGAGTGAATCCAGAGGCTCAAACTTATCGCCCAATGTATCTCACACTAGTTAAACTATTTAACTCACCTGTAAATTTTTCATCCGATCTTCACTTACCTTATCATTTTAGATTCTTCAAATTTCTTTATGTATTTCTGTTAGATAATTACTTATTAGATTTATAGAACGAAATCCACTTTTTATGAGCAACTTGAAGATCAATTTATTTATTTTATATAACTCAAACCAATCAAATTAATTACATATATAACTCAAAGATATGGGTTCTTGGTTTTTTGTTAAAAATACTTTACATTTTTTATGTTTTTGCTATTTTGCAGCCGGACTTCTACCTTATGCAGTACACATGATAAGTTCTATATCATGATTATTTCCTGTGCCTGCTAAGTAGGTTTCCTTTTGGAAAAACCCTAATCGCTTAATTTGCCAGTTTGCGATTTTAAAGGACGATCGGTCGCCGGATGTGTCAAATTTAGTATTTACATAAAAATACTATTGCAAAACGTGTTACATCTTGACTGTTTTTTATTTTATTTTATTTTTTTTACTTTCCATAGGGATCAATTTTGTTTCTTGCCTTCGTTTAAATTTTTTGATGTTTTTTTACGTGAACATTTAACTGGTTTGATAATGTGAAGCACATTTCAATACAATAATTTTAAACTTAAATAAATAAATGTTTTATACTAGGTTAGTACCACCATTTGGTTTATATATATAAACCCAATGGTAGCACTAAAGGTGAAAGGGTTTAGTAGCAACAATAAAATAGTATCCTTCAAATTTCCTTAAATATTTAGCCCAAAACCAAAGCCCAACTTGACAAGCAATTAATTGAATTTCATAGTAAGTTACATTCATAATGGTGCCGAACTCCTTATACTCGATGTCTAGACGGACCTGACTGCCAACTGGCTTGTTTGTTGTTGGCTTAGATAACTAACTATGAGGATGCTATTTGAAAGTGTTTCTAGTTCTGGTTTTAATATGTTGCAATGTACAACTCTTTAGGGTGGGTTTTCTTGTACGAATAATAATATAGCTTATGTATATTCTAGTATGTTTATAAATTATTTTAAAATCATTTTCATTTAATGCGTATTAAGTTTAAAAAGCAAATTAAATTATTTTTTTAGTAAATATTTAGTATATGTTTTTTTATAATTGTTAAGATGTTTTTACAACAAGTAATTTTCTAATAATATATTTCATTCCCGAAACAAATTATTGAAATAATACTGACAAGTACAAAAACTTACAATTAATTATTATTAGTTGTAGAATGTCTTTATCCATCCAAATATTATTATGTTCATAAGTCGATTATTTATCCGGCAATTTAATGTAATTATTAGAGTGGCATGTAATCACGTGTTTTAATATAACAAATTTGTTTAATAGTACAGTATACTTTGTTGACAAACTTGATTAAAAACAAGACTGGTATTACTGAAGAAATTTCAAAATCACCAAGACACACATAAGTAAATTGATAAAATAAAAAGGCATAGCTTTCAGCACTATCCCCGCATTTGGCACTACATGTAAATGACAAGCTGGTGTAGCATTTAATGTATACATGTTTTAAAGAGATTTTCTTTGTTCATTGCAAGACAAAGTTATATCAATTTTACACATATTGATTACATCAGTTAAACATAAACAAATCCACTATAAAAATCCAGTTGGTAACAAATCATAGAGTTTTGTGTGTTTTTTTAAGAGAAAGAATTCTACTTTGAATGGATTAAACGAGTATTTCATGTTTCTCATGTTGAGGAAAGATAGTTTAATTAACAAGTAAGCAGATCATTTTGTTTATAGGCAAGCATAAAATTAACAACATATGTAACATTTATTTGTTAATAAATACAAATCATAGCCTTAAAATATTAATCAGTACAGTAAGCATTATAAACTCAACGAGTCATAAAATAGTTGCTAAGACCACAAAGAATAGTATTAAGTCAGTCTATGGATAAACCAATACAGGAAGTTTGTCACAGACCTTTTACAATATAATTTTGCAATATAATTTTTTGCATTGTTTGTTTTACATTTTCCGTTATTTATAACACATGTATTAATGCAAGGTCAATGTAACCTTCTTTATAATCTATTAAACTGATGTTTGATTTGTTAACATCAAACAGTACGTAAAAATAGTAAAATAGCTTGTGTAAGGATTTTACATCATAAGCAAATTTCAAAATGACACTTATTTAACTGCAAATTTTGACACATTTAACTACAAACATTGTACCACTAAAACAAACTAAACTTGTTTTTAATTACATCATTTCATTAAACGTTTGTAAATCTGTCCGCTTATTACAAACTCCTTAAATGCCACATTTCAACAGTAAAACCACTAATACCAGCAAAATTATAAACACCATAACTAATTTCCCCTAAAATCATAATATACAATACTAATTAAAAACAATCGTAAACTGGTTTGCATCATAAGTGGAACAGCAATAGAGCGGTTGAATCAAATTAAGAAGTGTTATAGGATTACATGCTGCGAGCAAATAAAATCCAACGGGTGGTTTGTGGTCGATTAAGGTCTGAAATGAGATTATATTTAGTCCGCGCCAGATCGTGGTTAGGTCTGAATGAGTTGTTTTATTTTATACTCGGGGATAAACTAATTTTTTAATTCATGATATTCATTATGCGTCACAAAAATAGTTATCAATGATATATTATGTTTGGTTATGTTGGGATTAATTATTGATGTTTAATATTGATAGTTGATTCGACTGATGACCGTACTATTGGTTCAGAGAGGTCGATTCAAGCCATATTTTACTCTAGTAGTGCCTTTTTTTGAAACAAGTTCCCTGTGTAGTTTAAGAAATTATGCGATTTAGTGAAATATGTAAAAACAAATAATTGCTATAGTACCTTTATACCCTTTTATAAACAATTTTTTAGTGTTTTGCTAAATAAAACTGAATGAAGACGGGCACTACGGTTTGTAATTACAACAGCTAAGTATATTTTATAAATATAAGAGTTACAGGTCACTTTAGTTCATACAGCTGACACACTTTGATACAGTGAGCAATCTTAATGTTTCTTCTTCAAATAGGATTCCTCAGAAGAGACCAAAGTCGGTGAGCAGAAGAAGTTTCAAGTTGACGTCACTTGATGGCCCTTGTCTCGTTTTGATCCCGTAAAGCTTTCAAACCCATATTTCAAAAAAACATTTTCTCATCTTTGTTAATATCATTATTACGACCTTAAATTTCTATCACGGTTTTCAGTTATAAATACTTTTGGTGGACGTATTGTGAATCTATTACATAAACAACTGCGATAGCTACATAATTTTATTTTAATATCAATGAAAATATGAACTGTCCATAGGTTAATTGAAAATAGGAGAATATAAGATAAAGCTTAAACTTTAAAACTTAAACTAATATTAAGATTGAATTGTTAACAAATTCACTATTTAATGGGTGAGCTAGGTTAAGGAACGCGAGTTTGCTTGCAATAAAATCAAATCAGGGTCTTACCTTACTTGAGGTATCCCATGATTAAATCATCAGTCCATTTTACCAGCAACTGAGGGCATTTTAACGTTTGTCTTGAAGATAATCGTTTTTAATTATAAAACAATACATACAGCTAATTGGGTTCTTTTAGTACAACAAATTGGGTTCATTACAAGTATTATTTGTATTATAATATTCATGTTACGACATATGATAAAGGCCTTGAACTATATTTGTCGATTAAGAAATTTATTTGTCTTGAGATGAAGAATTTTGCTTGATCTGGGTTAAAATTATTGTCAGAGAAAAATATTTAATCGAATGTTTAAGATTGATGAATTGTTACCATCCTCCCTCAACGTGGCGCTTCCAAATAAATCCATTTGAACATAATTTATATCGCAACATTTACTTGACGCTTTTACTTGCAATTTAAAAAACATTAACAACAAATAACTATACAATTCATATATAACCATGTAAAATTTACACTTACAGTTACTGAAAATTGCGGAGTATAAGATATATTTAAATATGTATTTTAAAATCATGTCCAAAATTCATAAAATAATAGAAATACGCATCCATATTTTGTGCTAACTGTGCTATTTACAACAAGTGTGGCTTATGATTGTATTTTACGATTATAACACGATTTACAGCTCTTAGTTAATGTTAAAAATAAAGTCGCTTGTTAAATGTATAAATCGGAAAGTAATCAAATTAACAGTGGTTAGAATAGCATACAAGTGTTGGAAATATTGATAGTTAATGTAATTTAGTAAAATGACTTATTAATGTTTATTTGCTTTATTAAAATTTAATTTATTTTATGTTTAACTTTTTTAATAGGAAAAATATTTATTATTTACAGTATCGTTTAAAAATACACAATGAATATATAAATTTATTTATGAGTGATGCAATGGACAGCATACTAAACATGTATTCTAAAGGCAATACAGTTTTATTATATTAATAATTTAATGTACAAATATTACCCTGCAATATACATATATTTAAACATATAATTAAACAGCGCGTCGGTGAATAACCCTCGTCAACTCTCTGGGTAGAATATAAACTTTACCTCTTTTTAATGGAACAAAATGCCTTTACCTTACATATCAATATTAAGTAAACATATCCATGTATTTACATAAGTGTTTACTTTATTGACAATGCGTCGTTGTATTAGCTGTAAGATGTATTTTTAATATTCAAACCAAGTAAAGACTTCTCATATAAAAATTTTTCATTTACACACACGAATTCAGGGAAATGTCACGTAATATTGCTGCTAGCCTACTATTAAACGAGACATTAAGGTGTTTCCAATGGCGTGAGGTGTTTTCAATGTAGTTCTGCATATTCCTCCAAGAATTGGATAGGTTTTGCAAACAATTTCTTGAGTAGAATCTTTTTGGGTTAGAGTCCCTTCCCCCACTCAAACATATCGCTAGTTGATTACTAACTACTCGTTGACATCGGTACTGGGTTTGGTACTAGGTTTGGTATTTGGTTTGGTACTGGGTTTGGTACTGGGTTTGGACGATCGATATCAATGTATTTTAATTGGTTACATTGAAGAGCGAACTAAATGCCGCGTAAATAACCAAACTTCTGTGGGATTTGTTGAATTGAACAGCACTTTTTAAAACCGTTGTTATTAAAAAAATAGATACAAGTTTTATTATTTATTTTTAGTAAACTAAACCATTTACACTTGCTCTCTCTTTGGTATAAAATATCTGTTTTGTGAAACCAAATAAATTTCAACTTCCAGGATCTTGAGATGTTTTACGAGAAAACAAATTATATTTTAAATGGAGTAAACGTACATTTGATGTTACTCATGTTGAGGGAAGATCATTCATTTTGAATGATTGATGTTTTTTGGAACGCGGGTGTGGTGTAAAATGTAGCGGTCTGGATACCTTACAGGTTACATAAAAATCAAATTGTTTTAAAAATTATAAGTTTTATAAAAAAATATATAATGAATGAAGATTGTTAAAGACGTAATCTACCATAGAAAATTTGCTGCTTAACAATTTTATTTTAGTTATTTATGAATTTTTAAAACAATGTCATCTGTAACACAAAACAAATATAATTCGATTTATTTTGTATACTATCTTTTGTTGTATAGGGCAAAATCATTAGTTGTGTAACTTTCGTAGGAGAAGCAAGACTCAATGGGCAATTAACGGGTCCGTTAATGACGGTTTCAAGGGGTTGGGAGGGCGTAGGAGTCCTTAAGTGAGGTTACGTAACATAAGAGCAATTATATTTTTTAATTTGTCCTAGTTATTGATTTTGTGACACAATTTAAAATACCGTAGTAAGGTTTGGTGGACAGGAGATGTTGTTTCTGGTTCATTTATTTATGGATAAAAATGCTAAGATAAAAATGCAAGCAAACCAACATAGTTTTTGAAGGAAGGCTTAAGATAACTGGAGTGCTGATAAAGAAAGGGGGTCAAAATCATAAAGTTTACTTCTCATGGAAGAACCAACATCATGGGAAATACTTTTCTATACAATATTTTTAAGTTGAACTTCCGATATATATTTTGTCACTATATCGTTACATTATATATAACTATTGGCTTTTATTGAATCACAGATTGTTAGTAGCCCAAAGCAATTAGTTCCTGGTAGCTTTTTATGTGTCTAACATTAATATTTATGATTTTATAATGTTTTGGTTTTATAGTTGTTTATTTCTAATTATTCTTGTGTCTAATATTGTTCATACTATTGTTATATGATTGCAACTTTCAACATAACTTTGTTATATTGATTTACATAGTTTATTATTGTATTCATTTTTTATATCTTGCATAATCATTATCGTAGAATGTTGTTATTATAATCATCATTAATTATTTATGGCATATTGATATATTTTGTATATTATAATAAATTTTATTTATGTCTTAGATTATACAAGTTGTCTCTACCGTTGGAATGAATAAAATGAAAGCAGAAAAAATACTGTAAATTCGATGCTCTCTTGATTAATAGCAGTTCTTCATATTCGAACCTTTGGATAGTTCAAGTGTACTAGATTATTCGATTTCGTATTCGATACTTCCTTTTCTTAACTGAGCTTTGTTTTCACAAGGTACTTATTGGGCGAAACTAGAATACACCCCGACCTGGATTAACCACCAAAGATTCGTGGATGTAATGGTGCCAACATACCTGCTGAAAAATATGTAACCAGTTACAGTTACTAGTCCTGTCATTTTAGACAAATTACCTTAAAAAACCCTTGTAAGCATAAGACTTGGTGTGTGTGTTAAATTTTAACTACAGGATAACTTACTAAAAGTTCTCGAAAAAACTTGTGCTACGGCCGCCATCTTGAAAAATGGCGGCCAATTTTCACTCTTTTGCTTATAACTCGTTTATTATTTATCATAAAGCGAAACGTTACAAATAAAAGTTGTTTAAAATTACAAAATGCTCAATTCCGATTATTATCATCTATACTCTAAACCTAACGGTTTTCGAGTTATCAATGATTTAAAGAGATAAATATATACAGAGTGAGTCAGATCACACTTCCAGCATGTATAAGGGGGGGACGGTTTAGTATAAAGACTCCTAACACAATTATCCTAAGATTAACATCGGAGATTTTATGAACACGTTTTTTGGATTTTCTCTGCAACCACTAGGTTAGCCTAGGTTAATGATTCAAAATACTATATTATTTGTTTTTTAAGCTCTATAACATTTTTGAAACCAAAATTAAGTGTTTTACAAATTTTAGGGTGTAAAAAGGAAAAAATGATTTTTGGAAAATTGTAAACCCCCATAAAACCCCCTTTCCATGGTCCGATTTTTCTAATTTTCGAACTTAAAGTCATGAATGTCACTTTACACATTTGAGCCAAATTTCATCGAAATCGGAAATTTTCTACTCAAGTTATCGTGTTAACGAACACACACAAATATATATACCTAATGATACAGATATACTACAGATATAACTAATGTCCTGTGTGGTCCCAGGACTACCTTAAAACTGGTCTATACCAGTTTTGAGGCTGACATTGGGTACAGCGAATGAAGTTGTCATTACATATGGTAAGTCTTTTGGCTGTCCATTATGACAAACTTCCCTTTCACCTTTGGTCCCTCCATTTGCAGCGGCTAGGGACAGATTCTCCGGCTTTGGTCCCCACCTGCCAACCTGAGAATGAATGGTCCCTAGCTGTTGTATATGGATACCCTGTCAGTTGAGTTGACCAGTTGGAGGGGAGAATGCGGGTCCCCTGTTTGAGAGCCTCATCCCGGCTGTCACAGGGGCACGGGAGTTATCCCTCTGAAGGGTCAATTTGGCTGCCGTTCTAACCCACCCTTTCCTTTCCTGCTATATCCTATCTTTCCGGTAACCTGCGCAATATTCCCAATAACCTGTGCAATATTTATGTGACTAGCAGCTATTCTGGGGTTTCCTAATCCGCAACAATGATGATGATGATGATGGCCTGTGTGTGTTTTGTCCTGTCCTAATGTCATTGCATTTTGTTTATGTCAGATACTCGTTCATTTTCAAAATGAGCTCTTCGCTTCGCTCACTCGCCTATCGAGAAATAATATTAAAAATGTTAAAAATTATTTTACGTCCTATTCTCAGACCTAACAAGTATACACACAACATTTCATAAGAATCGGTCAAGCCGTTTCGGAGGAGTTTTGTTACAAACACTGTGTCACGATAATTGTATATATATAAATTTAAACGAATAGTGTTTTTGGCATCTGGGATCTCAAAACAAAATGTTATCATGGTATCGGGCTTAACTCATACCATGCCAACTATAGACCAGCGGTATCTGCTAAAAAAAGCACATGTTTGGGTAAACAGTACAGTATCCGAGATTTTTGTGATAATGGCTTCAGAATATCATTGATAAAAGATAATTTCACTATGCGTACAAATTAAAACGTATGCAACATTTTTTATTCAGGAAAATCTTCAGAATTATGCAAAATTAAATTCACGTTTTTCTCCAGTTTGTCTTATATATCTATGAAAAAATTTAATTTAGATAAAAATAAAGGGCAAGAACATTTTCGTAGCAAAATTTTAAATTAAAAAAGTTGATTAGAAATTCGTAATATTTGAAAAAATACTTTTCCTTGAAAAAAATTTTAAGAAAATAGTACAAAAAAGCCTAAAAATTGACGTTTTTGCGATTTTGTTTCTAAAACTTTTACTTTATCTACGACTTTCAAACTATTTACAGAAACCTTACATCGTATGAAGAATTATTACAAAAAATTTCATCAAAATTTAATTATTATATGATCTTGAAATATATATATAGATATTTTTTATGGAATTGTACCGGGGTTTCTTTGAAGATAGGACTAGTTAAAAAATTTACCAAACTAAAGTTTTTTTTTTTTAAGAGGGCCCAAGTTAAGGATAAATCAAGGTTGATCAAATTTATGCGGGTTGAATTATAATTTAACATGAGGATTATGAATATAAAATACTGTAAAACCTTAATATAACGAATCTTAATGGAATTTATAAAAATGAGTTAAATCAAGGAATATGTAATATCGTGGTCTGTTTATGGGTTATGGTGGATTCCAGGGAATTAAAAAACGTGTTATACCAAGGGGATTATTATATTGAGGTTCGTTATATCAAGGTTATATTCTGAAATTAAAGATTACGGATCATTGTTGGTTGGGCAGAGTTAAGTTTGAATAAAAATCTAGCCTATTACTGTACAGAGCTTAGTATGAAGGAAAAGCCATTCTAATTGCCTATGGGGGCCGTTCACCGCTCGCAGAAGGTAACATTTCCAATGTAGGGACTGATCTTGGAGATAAGAAGGTAAACATAAAGGATTCCTGCAGTTGGGGACTGAGCTTAGTGTGAGTGAATGTCAATTCTATTGTGTTGGAGGCGCACTGTTAATTAAACAGGTTTCCCTTTTGTTTTTGAGGACTGAGCTTGGAGAAATGGAGATAATATTAATGTTGGGGGCTGGTACTGTCAGAAATAACTGTTTTAGGGGTTAAAAGTTAGACTTTATTCGAAAACTATGCAAATTATTGAAATTGCTATAAATCGCAGAAAAATAGACTCTATTAATCACCTAGTCAACCGATTTTAGTACTTTTAAATCTATTCAAAAAACCTAGTTTTTCTTTATATTTGATGCAGCTTTCATGTATATGCGTGTCATATTTTGAAGCTTAAACAAATTTAAATATTATAAAATATTTTTGCAGTACATTTTTCAAAAGATTATTGTACTAAAAATATCAGGCTTATTTTGATGAAATTTGTTGTAATAAGTCTTCATACGATATAAGGTTTCTGTAAAAAGTTTGAAAGTCGTAGATAAAGTAAAAGTTTTATGGCTTTTGCACTTTTTTTTAAGTTTTGCAGTAATAAAGCTATTTTTCAAATATTACGGATTTCTAATCAACTTTTTTAATGTAACATTTTGCTACTAAAATGTTGGTGCCCTTTATTTTTGTATAAATTAAATCTTTTCATAGATATATAAGAAAAACTGGAGAAAAACGTGAATTTTTTGTTTAATTTTAAAGATTTTCCTGAATAAAAAATGTTGCACACGTTTTAATTTGTACGCATAGTGACATTATATTTTTAATGATATTATGAAACCATTAACACAAAAATCTCGGATACTGTACGATTTACCCAATTAAAAACAGATACCGCCTGGTCTACTACGGTAATAGCTTCTTCCCTTTATAGGGGAAATTCGCTAAAATCATATTTGTAACATTAAAAAGTTTAGAATACAGATAAAATTATAAATACAAAAGTTATACCGTAGTTAAATCTGGTTCATAATACTTTATAATCCTGGGAATGTTATATTTAGTTGTCATGTTGAATATCGCACATCACTCCTACCAAGTTCATCTCACGCGCTACTGATTCCTACAGTTATGTACATCTGTCATGCGCCCTATAAGTTTCAGAAACGTGCCAGCTTGTATTACAGATAGAACGTGTTTCTTTTCTAGATTCTAGAAGAATTTGGACAAACTATGCCATATTCTAAAACATATCCGTAATCGAAGCTCGCTGCTTCATCAACACATGAAAACCTAATTAACCTGTTTTATGATTAACTACATCCCAACTTAATCTAGTTTTAAGGACAAAACAGGAACCAAGATATAAATAAATCAAAGAATAGTTGTGTAATGACTAACAGTTGACAACGGTACATTGCACTTAATCATAAATACAGTTTTTACATTATTGTTACTGCACGGCAATTCCACATAGTGCCCACCAAACTCAATATGCATTGCAGACCGAGCTATAAAATGGCAATGATTGAGCAGATGGCTCCAGGGCACAATTGT
The DNA here is from genome assembly GCA_963675035.1 of Allygus modestus. Taxonomy (NCBI): domain Eukaryota; kingdom Metazoa; phylum Arthropoda; class Insecta; order Hemiptera; family Cicadellidae; genus Allygus; species Allygus modestus. The sequence goes on from OY776112.1 coordinate 299,570,365, forward strand.
GTTACAACACAACACAACGCTATCGCCATTGCTACCAGCCTGTGTAGTGTATTGTGATACTATGTTTGGATAACAATACCGTTGGGATTATATCAGTTTTGTTATACGACGATACGTTATAACGACATTAGTTTTATTTTAGAAAGAAAATAAATATACTTTATATATTTTAATAATATATATTTAATGTAAATATTTTGCAAACGTTACGTTTGCGAGGATATTTTTAGTCACGATATCCTATGACGGGAAAGATCATGAAACAAGAATCCCAACGGAAATCTGAACTCGCAGGTCACGCTATAATAACTATGTTACCTAGCACATTCTCAAGGGGTTTGACCTATAGTCTAGTCTTAGCTCTGGATTGAAATTATACATATAAATTTTATAATTTATATAATTATATATTTATACATTATATATATATTTATATAATATAATTATAATTTATTATATATTGTATATAATATATAATTATATATTTACATAATATCAGATTTATGTTTGGTACATTTTGTCTTGAACGTTAATTTAAAGTTGAAAAAGTCAAATTGCATGACATTTTTTCCAAGCAGAAACAATTTCCCGAAATTACAACTAAACATCCAGGAGGCACTGCTGGCTTTTCTTACTTTAAAAAATCCACTGTCGGAATCCAATTTCAAATATCAAAGTAGCCCTAAGCTGTGGATCCGCGCCAGAGATTCAGCTGATTATTTTATGAGTCCACTCAAAATGTTTTAGATATTAATTTTTAGTAATTAAATTATTTTTTTTCTAAATAATTAATAACATACACGATCCAATTATCTACCACGGCAACGTTTGATAGTTCAGTGTGCAAAATGACTGGTTTAAAATGTGTTTTCAACTTGGCTCTTTTTGCAAACATACATGTCATGTCACACATTACTTATAAATTTCAGATATTACAGCCGATATAAACTTGTTTTGTAACTAGCTAGAATACACATATTATTTTTAAGAGTAATTTTTAGAATAAGAAATATAAAACCAATGTGATAGTATCTCAAATTGTTATAGTTTCTCAGTTATGTTTTTATTTCCACTCTTCGTTTAATCGTAGCAACAGAATTTATCCAGCGTATATAAACTTTTCTCATGTGCTCAAAGTGCAGGTGGTATAGTTGTAGGTAGTAGCAAGACTGGTGATATATGGGCCAAGGGTATGAGGCGGTAAATCTAACCCGTCTAGCGAAAGATTAACGTACGAAATGTACAAAGATCGATTAGGTAATGTAATCAGTAATAAGATCAAAACATAGCATAGAAATGTTTTTTGACTAATAAAAATATGTATTTCAGCAGTTAAAATAAATGAGAATATTAAAATGATGTATTTTGCATCGTTTTACTTTTACCCTAGTAATTAATCGTGAAAAATATCTACAATGTTAAATAATTTATAACAAAATTGCTTATCCGTAAATTTTAAAGTTACTGAACAGGACTGATTTGATTAAGTCCTACAAAATAAAAACAATTTTGGAAATTAAAAAATGCAGTTCAGTTGGTTAATAAGTATCACGAGGTGGTTTCGAATGCCTGATGAGATTGAGACAAGACATAAGGGCAATTGAGTGACGCCAAATTTAACCTTCTTCCAGCTACCGACTTTTTCAAAGAACTTAAAACATTAATTAAATATTTTCTATTTTGGACTGATGTACTTAAAAAAAACACTAAACCCAGTCAAAAATAGTCTTGTATTTATGGGTACGTTTGACCAGCCATTGTTTCAAATAGAGAAATAAGTCAAAAACCTGCTCCGAAGACCCCTATTTACTCTCAACCTCTATTATTGTTCATACCTTTGCTTCCTACAAGTAGAGTTCGACTTCGAGCGTGAATTTTTATACACTTATAATTTATAGGCTTGTTTCTTAAATCACCAACATAATATTATCAGATAGAACAAATCAGTACGTTATAATGACAACATTACAAGCTAATCCTCCTTAAAACACACAACAAAACCCACGCATACAGTCCAATCTCATCTCAGCGACATTGAGCGACTCAAACCTCTCTTTTATTTGCTCCCAGCGTGTAATCCTATCAGCCGTTTTAATCAGATTCAACCGCTTTATTGCTGTTTCACCTTTGATAAAAAAAATGTTGTTATCTATTTATTAATCGGCTAAGGACATTTTTGTGGTACCGATTTCTCGGATGTGCGGCATCGTAGGATTATGAAACTTTGCACACTCATTTAGTACTATTACGAGATATGTCGAATGTAAATAACTTTTGAGTTTGGATGTGTAGGGCTATGACCTTTTGGCTTTCAAAATGTACATGTTATTCTTATGGGAACATGCATTCTGCTTTTCATATTTGTTTATACTTTTCATTTCATTAATAAACAGCTGCGCTATTCAAATAAATATGTAGCAAAACAGCAAGAACAGATTATTCATAAATAAAAGATTTTACTGAATACTAGAATTGTAACACCCTTCACTTATCAGTTTAAACTCCACTTAACAAAATTGAACCTGTTTTGAGGGGGGGTGGAGGATTAGGGACGTGATGAGGATAAAGTAGAGATGTGTAAGGCATAAATAAAAAGGCTCCTGATTACTAATGGTAACACCCTTCTCTTATCTGTTTTAACTCCACAACAGCCAGAACAGATAATTCAGGACTGATATAAATACAAAATATTACTGACTAATGGAATAGTAACACCCTTCTCTTGACCGTTTTAACTCCACATTAAACAAATAAACCTATTTGTGAGATGGCGGAAGGATGAGAGACGAAGAGATGATGAGGTGGAGAGGTTTCAGACACGAATGAAAAGGCTAATAATTACTGGAATGGTAACGCCCTTCTGTTATCCGTTTTTAACTCCACATTAAACGGGGATATGATGAGGTGGAGAGGTTTCATGCGTAAATAAAAAGGCTACTGATTACTGGAATGAGAACACCCTTTTTTATCTGTTTTTACTGAACAATAGCAAGAACTGATAATTCAGGACTAACGTAATAAAAAAATATTGCTGACTAATAGAATGGTAACACCCTTCTCTTTTCCGTTTTAACTCCACACGTAAAAAATCAGACCTGTTTGTGAGGGGGAGAGGATGAGGGACGGGGAGAGGATGAGGTGGAGAGGATTCAGGCATAAATAAAAATGGCTACTGACTACTGGAATGGTAACGCTCTTCTGCTATCCGTTTTAATACCACATTAACAAAAATTACCTGGGGATGCGGGTGAGGGAGGGGGAGGGAAAGAGAGAGAGAGAGAGTGAGAGATAGATGAGCGCGATAGAAAAGACTAGGTAATAAACTATTTTTTATTTTCAAATATTTGGTCTAATTTTGACTACTGGGCAGTCTCTAGTTATTATTAATGTGCTTATGAACTTCTAAGTAGATTGAATTGAATTTTGGCTGTTTGTTTAATTGCCGATCATGGTACGATTTGTCTGAATGTCACTGCTTGTACATGTACCACTTTAACTTTTAGAGTTTTTATTGGTGAGTAATAGTTAGTATTATAAACTTAAATAGTTATTGTAGTTAAATGTGGCCTGGTACAATTAAAACACGTATTTTAAATACGCTTTGCGTCACAGCTTAAATCTACGAGCTTCTGGGGGAAAATAATTTACATACTAATGTTATAATAGCAAAGCGACAGAATCAGTAACAGTAACAGAACCAGGATATGCGGGCTTTGTACTGTAAATGATGCTCTAAAAGTATTAAAACAATCTCAATCTCTCCTCATTCTGTTAGGTCATGCTGCGTTCTGGTCCTGTGGTATGATGCTATGCTTGTGTTCCATATACAAATTTAATTAAAATCTAATTGATTGCAGTTGCCCTAATAAATAGTATTTTGTTCATAAAATTGTATATAGTAGTAACATGTCCAGGATAAACATCATGTCCTTTGAAGGCCTTAAAATGTCCATAATATTAAAAAAATACGAGGGTCATCCAGAAAGTAAAGAACGTTTGCTTGCTGCGTCTAGCACAGCTCCCCCATCACCGCCATTGCGTGTGCGGCAGTCCGTTCACCTCTCCACCAAAGTATGAGCCGAGTCTCGTTGCTGTGCGGTCACACTTCTTATTTCTACAGCGATTCAAAATGGCGGTGGCAATCGAAAATCCCGCCAAATATGGGATAAGCAGTTTTATTCGGTTTCTGAGTTAAAAAATGTCTAGACCATCAAATCTTTTAGAAAAACACCAAATAAAATTGGTGGTGAAAGTGCAAACAAGTCTTCAAGTCGAGTTTTCAGGGGAAAAAATGGTGCAACAGGTTTAATGAAATAAAATCCATTATGCACGACGAGGATCGGAGTGGCAGGTCATTGCTCGCAAAAGACGATTTGAAAGAAAGACTTGAGGGAAGATTGGAGGAAAACAGCTGCTAAAATCTTAGCACATTACATCAATTTTAAGATTTGTTTTTTTGCACTTTCATCATTAACTTTCTTTGGTGTTTTTCTAAAATGTTTTAGGTATGGACATTTTTTTACTCAGAGACCGATTAACACTGCTTATCTTAGATTTGGCGAGATTTTCGATTGCCGCCGCCATTTTGAATCGCTGTAGAAATAAGACGTGTGACCGCACAGCAACGAGACTCGGCTCATACTTTGGTGGAGAGGTGAGTGGACTGCCGCACACGCAATGGCGGTGATGGGGGAGCTGTGCTAGACGCAGCAAGCAAACGTTCTTTACTTTCTGGATGACCCTCGAATTGTTTTTAGTTCGTATATTATTAGCATACTAGAGTACCCTCGTGCAGCGCAAAGCGCCGCTTGCTTGCTTTGCTCATAATAAGGAGGACTTAATATTGAATTTAATAAATCTGATGATTATGAAAGATTATTGAAGGGAGATTGGGATAAAAATATTTTTTAGTATGGCTAAATTATGGCTGATATTTAAAAGTATGCCATAGTAACCTTCATCACAAATAATAATCAGCTGATAATAGTTATCAGGCGGTTTAAATATAATTTTATGAAAACACTTATGTTAATTTATACAATTTGAATACATTATACAAAATAAAAATTTTAATAATAGTATTTCTAATGTTTTTAGAATTTAATCGAAAAGAGAAAATCAGATATCAATTTTTTTTCAATGTCTGATGACAGATATAGAGGTGACAAATAAAATAAGACATATATAAGCTAAGTCAGTCCATTAGAATGGTCAGGCTCGCTGTCATAAACTTTTGGCCCTATGTACTTAGGTCATTGTAATAAGTATATCTCTACGCCACCCCCAAATAAGTTACTCATAATTGCCTCAAAATGAATCTACACATATTTATGAACAAAATGAGCCATGTGGGAGTAAAATCGGTAGGGTAAATCGGCCGGAATGACTATTTGTGTTCTCTTTCTAAAAATTGGCAAAAAATATAATAAGTGTAACGAAAAGCCGAGAGAACAAAATATTTTTTCAATGTCTGATGACACATCTAGAGGTTGTTACAAAAAAATGAGACATATATAAAGTAAATCGGTCCAGTAGAACGGTCAGAGTCGCTGTCTTTAGTTTGGCAAAAGTTTTTTAATATATAAGAAAGATGATACTAAGAAAAATACCTGTAGATAGGAGAAAAAGGCAGGAGTTGTATTTTTTCTGCATTATTCCTTGGATGGGTGATGTCATATCTAAGCATAATTACCTGCCACTTAAAAAAAGAATCATACAAATCGACCTAGTAGAACAGTTAGGGTCGCCGTCTTTAGTTTTTAATATATAAGCTCCATAAGATTAACATGGGATGGGAACTTTAGAGCCACTGAGGCAAAGCCCATTGACGATATGTTGGTTTGGATGGGTGATGACATTACCTGTCATTTGAAAAAATAATCATGCAAATCGACCCAGTAGAACGGTCAGGGTCGCTGTCTTTAGTTTTAACAAAAGTTGAATAATATATAGGATTAGCTTTTATTTATTGATCTCTAATTTATATATCAATTTAATATGATACGTAATCTTTGTATCTTATTGTTTTTATTTTGAAAGTGACTAAACTAAGCGAAGGAATAGGCGATTAAGCACATATGTCACCGTCATTCAAATGAGTTGAGGCTCTTCAGTATTTCAGGATTAAAATATTATTCAACTCATCCAATAGTGCTCTTAAAGATTTACACTGTTTAAATTTACTGGTTCTATAGAAATTCAAAATACAATCATTAACGACTAGTATCGTTGTGTAACCGCGTGGTCGTGAACTATATGATTTCTCACCAGATTAAAATTTAAAACATTTAAGACATTTATTATTTGTGCAAATTTGATAATTAGACAGAAAAACCTATTTCGTTAACTATTTGCATACATGCATTAGGTATTAGGTACACTTTTAAGTTAAAGAAAGTACGGTTCTCTCAGTTAACCACAAACCTAAATTTGTAATTGAACGTGAAAAATATGTCTTTGGGGGCAATCTTGTATAATAAAGTAACTCCATAATACTAAATTGGTAATATTAACTATAACAGTAATTATAGTTCAAAGAAGAATATTTTATAGAACAGAGGCGCTAATACAGTAGTTCAAAACCATTTGGGTATTTAAAAAAATATTTAAATTATTTTTTTTTCCTCTGCTAACATGATCATATCTGCTATAGTAAATGTTATCTCTGCTGTATTAAAACCTAATGCCGTATAATAAGGTCTTAGTTTTAATAATCATTACTAAATTCGTTTATTTTCCTTAATATGGAAAGCTATTTTGTACGTCTTTCGAAAATATAATACTTGTAAATAACAACCCCATTCAACTGTCGAAAATATTTTACTTGAATTTAATTATTGTATAGGTACAAAGTATCTATTTTACCATAGTAATTATTTCATTCGAATTTGAGACGATCTTTCTATAATAAAATAAATACAACACTTTGTTAAAAAGCTATACAGAAAAATTAATATAATTTTAACTAAAGATAAAGTAATTTATGATAACAACTGAATTTTGTGTTGCAAACAGTAAAGTCGAAACCAGCCTAATTAATTACACGTTTAGCTAATTAATGAAGGAGCCATGTTTGACATCAGCTCTTCTTCATACAGATCCTAAGTTTTAAAAGTAATTCAACTCTTGAGGTTCTTGTAATGAGTTGTTCTCAATTTTTAAAAAACCTTTCAGAGGCATATATTAATGTAGCAAGGGTGTTGCCCTCGTGTAGAGTCACAAGAATCGAGTTTAAACTCATCCTCGATAACACGTCAGTTATTGGATCTTCCCTTACAAATTTGCTATATTTTCCTTTTAATTCGAAAATTATATTTAATTTTAGTGTTGCCTTCCTAACACCAGTCGTATGAAAGTAATTTCATTAAAAAATGTATACCTAAAGACAGGCGTAATATAGAAATTGGCCCAGCCTTCATGACATATAAGCCATCAATTTAAGGAATTTTTATATCCTTAAATATATAATACTAGTAAAAAACTCCGGGCTTAGCACTTAATAATTCACCAGTACTGTACAACAATGAAATGGTAAATTACTATGCCATTTACATATAACTTACATTGTAGCATGTGCTGTACTCATTTATCACCAATTATACTATAATTCCCAAAACACCACTGAAAGATAACCCACTATAACTATTACATATAATCACAATGTAGTATTTGTTGAATGGCCGTGCATTATTAAGCGCACATTATTAAACCATTCTATCCTGAGATCATAAACAATAAAATACCCCTGCCTCATTGCAACTATTTTGCCACTAATTAAACAATGGTGAAATCCCCCATGAACTTTCCGCGTGGTATAGATTTCCAAGAGCTATTTGCATATCAAAAACGTATTTGAGCAGTTTAATATTTAAATAGAATTAATTTACATATTATTTGTTAAACAATCATAATTTTCCACTAGTTTAAAAAGACTTTTTTCAAATTGTTTTCAAGTTGTCTAAAAATTTCAAACATAGGACAGTTCGGGACACGGTGCTTGGGAAAGGCGACAACCTACTAAAATTTATCATTGAAAAAATACAATAACGAAAATAACCAAAAGAAATGTTTTAAGATTAAATAAATGATTTTTCTTTCTGTTGACAAAGGTATACTGTAACACTAATGGTACTAAGCCAAATAGAGGCGAAAAGTTATTCCAGAGCATAGGCTAACCAGACGCCAAGCACCGTGCCCCGAACTGTAATGAGATGTGTGAGGTTACTAGTAAAACTAACTATAAAGTTAGTATATATAAATCAGAACATTATTGATAGGGCCTTAACAATAAGGGTTAAGCAATAATGACAAGTAATATTGATTTCATTAGATTGCTTGTAAATTAGTTGCAACATTTACTTTTTAGAGCAGAATTATTAAAAATTATCTTTTTTGACATAAAATAATCAACTGGTTAGTTATACTGGCCAGGAAAATGCACAGTCTGATATGAGAAGTAGTTCAACGTTATTAAACACAGTTAATACAAAATTAAATATGAGATCTAATAAGTATCTTAACATGTAATATTGTATGTGATGTGGTTTAATTTGTGACGCATTTAATATGTGATCGATGTAAACAAATCGAACAACCGAAGTTATGTTCATGGAATAAACCTAAAACGGGCTGGAATATTCCGGCTATATGTTTAAAAAAAATAAAAGTAATATTTTCCATCGGTAAACTGTATATAATGACGACTTTTACTCGGGTTTGACTAGAGCCAACAAACTGTTATGAAGTTTACTTTGCAAATAGAAGAGACAAATCTGTTTCCTTAAACAAATGTTATGAAGAATTCTGGTGAATATGATCCATATATTAATCTCACAAGCTGGTACCTCGTTCTTAAATCCCACAGTAAACTTGGCAGCTATTAAATAAATTAATAGCCATGCGGTATTTAATTTTGATGATAGATAGTTCGGAATCTTAAAGAGTTTTTTTAAAACAGGAACAGACCTATGTGAGCTTTGGTTGAATTGGTGCATCATTCCACAACACTCAAGCTCGGTCGGTCCATTAGTTTGCAATGATTCACTTTTTATGTAAACATTTTCATCGCATTTTCATACATTTGTAAATAATTAATAATCATATTTTGCATATGTGCCCTGTTTAATAATTCAATATGTTAAAATACCTGTTTGCCCCCATGCGTTACATTTCCCCAATGATGTATTAATATAGTTTAATATAATAATTATGTATTGATTTCAATTTATTTCATCCCTCTGAATATTTTACTTTAGTTGTTAATCATTTAATCCCATGAATATATATTTTATTATAATTCACAATAGTCTACTTAACATTTAATTAATTTAAAGATTCGTTCTGTGCATTTATCTCAGATCACATGTTTATATATAGCCTAAGTATTTAAAATTCAAAATTTATCTCATTTTATAACCAAAAGTGAACAAGTGAGATAAAACATGTGTTTCCTCCAGAAAAACTAACTTTGTGCTCAAGATTAGTGTTTTGTGTTTAGTTCTGTGAACCCTATAGCAATCAACAGAGAATACACCTGGTGATCAAGGACTCCTCCAGAAGACATGGCCTGTGTTAGATGTTTGGTGGACACTGTCCCAATTTGCATTTAAATTTTCCCCACATAAACAGTATTTAGACACCAAAAGTCTAATATTTGTAAAGTCATCGGAGCCCAGAATAGTTTACCTCCCTTTATTTGGCCACCTCAAGCATATTTAATAATATCTGGGTGAAGAAATATATCTGGGTGGGAATATTCTGAATCGGTGAGATTATTCCATTTAGTAGGCCTAACTACAAACTTCAAGACCTCACCAATATAAATTACTTCAAGAGTTATTAAAATATTTAGGCATAAACTTTAAATCTGAGATAGGCTATTACTTTTACAGCAAATCAAATTTACATATATAAACTTTGAGAAGAATATCAGGACTTTAAAATATGGCCTAGAGAACTTTTGTTTATTGGCTACATCTTGAATTCTATAGCAGCTAAAGACTACCTACCAACAGTGACTTTCATTAAATTATTAGAGATCACTAATTAAACTTTTATTAATATCAAATTTGATTTTCATTGGCTTTTACATGAATTATAATTTATTTTATGATATTAATTTATTAAATTATCAAGATTTGTATGGAATTTTGCCGGCACGATCAACTTTACCCTGAGACAGAAGCCCTTGTGCATACCAATTGAGCTAAGCCACCATTATTGTAATCAAACTATAAGTCAAATTTTAGAAAGTCCCCATAATTGCAATATATGATTGTTAGCCCCTTTCACCTTATTAAGAGTACAAACACATAAACAAATTTTGTATTAGCATATTACGTGTTTTTATTACTTACGGGATGTAATAAAAGACGTCTTACAACACTTAAGATATATTTACACTTATACTGATCCACATACAGACGGTAAACATATATAAAAGATGGTACTAGGCTATCGATTTCGACCAGTCACACCAGTCATCATCAGGCCAATGAGAGAACATATTTTATATATGTTTACCGTCTGTATGTGAATCAGTATAAGTGTAAATATATCTTAAGTGTTGTAAGACGTCTTTTATTACATCCCGTACAAACACATGTAAATTTCTTTAATAAACAATCTATCTATCCACTGCTAACAGCTGATTCTTTTTTACCTAAGCTAATTAGTTTTATAACAGCGAACAGAATAAGAGGGAAAGTATTTGAGTAACACAGTTGTTTATTAACAAGTCACACACAACTCACGATAGACATTCTATTTTTATTTTTTATTTGTTCAAGTTCGTGAGTGATGGATCACAATGCAAAAAACACACAAAATATATGTTTTTGTATATCAGTGAATCATATTTCTTAAAGTAGAGGTTTTAATTCGTATTTTAGTTACCATATTACTTATATTATAATCCTAATATTGAACATTGATACAAACCATTTGAAGTTATTAAAGTCAATGGATATATATGTTATATTAGTCTTTGTGTATTCAGAATTCATAAATTAATTTCATTAATTTCTTAAGCAGTAAAGTTGATTTTTACATAATATCATGAAATAAATTAAAATATGATAACAAAGTTTAATATTTATCTTGCTAAGGCCAGGGCCAGAATTAAGAGTTTGGTTTACGTGACCTGAAGGTTAAATGAACTCAACGCAGTCTTAGCGAGGGAGTATTGGTGAGTTTGGAGTATATTTGACGGATTAAATTAGGTAATACTTACTTTATTCACTTCCATTCAACAATGAAATAGGCTAGTAATTGTTTAATTAAGTCCTGTTACAAAATACAAATCACTGATTTCTAAACGGGTTGACTTTTAATATGTTACAAAATACACCAGGATGTATTCGATTAAAATATTTACACTCATAAAATCCTTATGGGTAAAACTTAATAAATATTAAGATTTCTTTGGGAATATACATTTAAAAAACACTCATGTTACATGTTTATGATATGAATAAAAAATCCTAGTACAAAGGTTGGTAAGCATTGTATATTAAGATTGGGCTTTATATATACAATGTGGCGATTCACAAGTGCGTCAAACTTCTGAATGATTTATATTTGAGTTATACATAAAGACAAACTTTAATTTACAACTAAACTAAATTTGGACAAACCTCTTTGGGTTTCCAACTTTCCAACAAACCGATTATGATTAAGAGTTTAGACATAAAACATTAATGTATATTTTACTGTTGTCATATAATGTTTAATTAACCCATGTTCTAACTGTGCTACAACCCAATGTTTACGAACACCTAAACTATAAAAAGAGCGTTTTTTATCACGGTTAATGCTCTCCATTAAATATTAATTAGTTGAACTAAAGTTTAATGACACCGAAATTGAAAATGTGAGCAGCGTAAGTCAAGAGAATATTTTAGCCTAGTTTAAAATTACAGAGCCCGTGTGGTAGACCAGTGTTTTCTCAGCTGGACCTTTGAGTTCCGACATGCACTGAATGCTTTGAGCAAACTTGAGTCGCTGTTTTGTTTAAACTATGTTAAACAGTCAAACATACTCGTTATGCAACATAGGATTTAGTTTTCAACATCATATTTGAATAGTGAATTAGGGTTAGTTGGTTAGTTAGTAGCTTTAACATTTTTACAGTTAATTTAAAATGTTTCATAAAGTATGCTAACTTTTCCAATTTAAGCTGCAGATATTTTAGTTAATTTTTTTATATTGAGAGATTAGTTTTGTCTCTTCATTATATTTAGTTAGTTAGGTTACCCAAGACTGAGTAGAAAAGGCACACTATAAATTAAAAGACACAATCAAGCAGATCGATCAATAGTTGTAGTATCAATGAGTACCTATGGTTGTGGTTCCTAATGGTTTTCCAGTTTTACAGATGGAACCATTTCCGGTTCCATCTTTGGTATATTTCCATTTGTGGGGTTCTATTTGTGGAACCATGGGATACGGGGTTGCTAATATAATTGGTAATCTGATCGCAAAATGTCAAGGATGCAGAGGAACCTCCGCAGCATTAAATATTCTTAAATGAGTATGGATCTGAATCTCACTATTGTTATAACATTATGTTTTTCTTAATTTTCTAGAAGTTTTGTAAGATTTACACATGTATTCCTAAAAAGCATTTTACTCTAGCCTACTATGTATATTATTGAAAACCCCATTTCCATAGTATTCCTTAATAAGTAAGGGTAGGCAGGTAAGTTTATTTTCAAAAACACTTAATACCACCTTACAAATAAAACAATGGATATGCAGTCAAGTACACCAACCCGTACAGTAAGCATAAACCTCGACTAGAAGATCACAATCTAAACTAGGTGCGTTGTAATACATATGCCACAACAATAAAATTATTTCAACTATGGCAAAGACCACTGTTACACAACTTGTAAATCATCATTTGCAGTCCTGAACCCATATGAACTGACTACCCACCCGTCTGTCCGACTCTTTTATTACTACAGTAGAACCCCACAAACCCTTTACCAACGGGACTGAGAGCATGGTTGGAACACAACAAAAGTTGGACCATCAGATGAATATATTTATTTGCATAAACTCTTGATATACTGTAGTTTAAACTGGAAACATTAAAATGTATGTACAGTTTTACAGACTTAATATTACTGTGCATCATAAATAGGCTTACTGGATCAACTGCCCCGTCGGACCTTCCGAGGTCAAACTAGTGCGGGTTTACTGTATGACGTCATACATGGATTATGATTACCTCTCTAAAACTTATTCAATTTCATACAAACATTGGTTTTGCAACGGTTTATTTTTAACAGTAAAAGTAAATAAAGATTGTACAAAAATAAATGACCATTTTTATTATAAATTGTCTATTTCTATTCTAAAAATTTTAAATTTGTAGACGGATTTGGAGATTGAGTATCTTACAAAAACCCACTCAAACATTAATCATGCCAGAGCCTAGATAACATAAATAGTTTTTAAAATCACATCCTAAATCACATACACTCCAGTGTCTAGTGTTGTCAAACTGTTGAGTATTAGTGATTTTAAAATAGATAAAATAACTAAGATTGATCCTGCATAGCTTTTTGGCATATCATGTCAGTTTATAGGATAGAAGAACAATTAATTATTGTTGTATTGCTTCGTTTTACACTTTGAAACCCTTTATAGCGTTATAGTTAACATAAACATTTCTTACATAGGCCTAATGCAATTCTATAGTCAGCCTTAGTTGATTATTATAGTTTATATTTTAATGAAGGACAAACTGTTATGCTGATTAAATATAAAAGATCATCTAAAAAAGTTTCAAATAAACCTTGTAAATATTTTAATACGATTATTTTTACTTTAGCTACACTTACTTATATATTAGTAATCAGGAAAATGTATAAAACATTATTTTTATAAAAAATAGTTAAATTAAATTAGAAATATCAACATTACATTTCTACTGGAACGATGAAGTTGATAAATATAGCAAATGGAGGATTCCATTTTCAATCTCATATACTCGTGCTTTATGTCCGTGCTTTATGTCTAACCAGTAGTGGTGAAATGGCAAAGAGGCATCACTTCCGGCGCTTTTTCCCCATGTTATTCTTATGGGGAGCCGTTTTTGCACCGACGCCAGCTCCCGCCTATAGAGCTCCCGCCCGCTGGCCTATATTAAATATACCCCTGCCTTAAATATATTGTCCCTCCTCTTTTTAAAAACTCTGGTGTCTGATTTGTTTTTGGTGTTTTAATCCAATTTGCATTCATTTTAATACATCCTTTGCAGAAATCCACGAGTTCTGGCTACTTGGGAACCCGAGCCATTTGACATATAATAAATCACCCTTCCTCCTAATTACCTTCTCTACCAAATACATGTCTTTATATTTAGTCTTTAACAATTCTTCTGTATAAAATCCTCCTTTGATTATATTGCCATTCTCATCTTTCAAAATATAAGTCACAGGCTTTGTTTTCTTAACTTCTGCTATTGTAAAAAGCTCTCCCGTCCAGTTAGGGGTATATCCTTTACTAAATACATGTTTATATTTAGATATCCTTACACTATCCCCCACCTTATATTTTGGCTTTTTAACTTGTACTTTAGATGCTAACCTTTCGTGTACGTCTTTAGAGTTCTTAGCACTTACTTGGTTAGGTTTCATCCCTATGGATCTATGTACTTTATTATTATATATCCTTATTAACTTTGGAAGTAAATCCAACCACTTGTAACTCCCTTGTGCACTAAACTCTCTATACAACCAATTCTTTAAAGTTCTCTGGAACCTTTCCACAATAGCCGCCTTAGTTGTAGAGTAAGTGTGGTAGTGATTAATATTTAGAATTTTCATTAGTTTGGTAAAATGTTCATTAAAAAATTCTTTTCCGTTATCAGATTGAATATTTTTAACTCCCTTTGGGAGAATAGTTTTTATAGCTTCTGTGACTACTAATCCAGTTTTATTCTTTAGTGGAGCAGCATAAGCTTTTTTAGAAAATGTGTCTATTAAAGTTAAAATATATTTATTCCCAGAATTCTCTCTAGCATAATTCCGCATATCTATTAAATCTATTTGAACAGTTTCGTTTATACCCAACACCTTAAAAGACCTTCTAACAAAGTTCTTTCTCGCGGGCTTATGCAATTCGTAAGCAATTTTTTCCATTTTTTATTCTTTATTTTTAATGTTAACGTATCTGCCAGTCTCTGTCGTTTCAAAAACACCTCCATTGCTACCAACTAACATACCATCACTCATTCTTTGATATACATAGTTTTTTGGCAAATATGCCTCTCCATCTAAAGTCTTAAATCCGCTTAAAGATGTAGGGTCTGCAACCAACAATTTAGGATTGTACATCATCAAATCGATTTCATTATTGTCTTGCATAAATTTATTAGTTTTATTGTTAAACCTTAATGCGTGTGATTTTAAACAAATATCAAATTTAATATTGTCTTGTCTAAAAGTTTTAATATTATCGTCATACCTCAAAACCTGCGACATTAAACAAACATCACTCCTATCTTTGCCTTCAGGTATATTCTTTATTAATTTGTCCTCTGCATCCCACACATCGCCATCTAATGTTAATACATTATAATATTTATCCCCCTGTTTTATTATGCTTTTCTCACCCTTTGTTAATATTTGCTTAACAACAGCCACATCATTTGGCAATGTCCCAGGTAAAATGTTTGTTAATTGCTTATTTTTACCATCAAATTTAAGACCGTCTAAAGTCACAGTCTGATGTTTTGTAACACAATCGTTCTCATCAACAGCGGGTTTAACACGAACTAGCCTTTTATTATTAAAATCCCAAAAGTTTAGATCCATTTTTGGTACTTGAGAGACGTTTACAACATCATCGCTTTCTTTACCAGCCAACAAATTACTTATTTTTCGCTTTTTGGCATTCCAAACACCATTCTCCGATTCCAAAAATTCATAATTATTTTTGTCTTGTACAAAGACACCATCTTTTCTTATTAAAGTTTGCTCTAATGTGGGCACATCGGTTGAGCTTTCACCTCGTTTAACATTAGTAATTTTGCGTTTATTAGCGTTCCAATTATTATTCTTGGATTCTAAAAACTTATATTTAGTATTACCTTGTACAAAAACATCACCTTTCCTGGTTAACGTCTGCCCCAAAGTCGATACATCGTCAGTAAACTCCCCACCTTTAACACTACTAATTTTATAATTTAAAGCATTCCAACCATCATATTTTAGATTTAAAGTAGTTTCTTTAAAACTTCTAGCTTCTGGTTTACTATACGGGTTATATACGCGATAAAATTTATCTATCATATTTTTATTTAATAAACAATTCCACTTTCCCTCAATTCTTCTATGATAGAATCTATCTCATTATCCACTCCAGAATTTCCCGCCAATCGGCTTAACCAAAGCAGTCTTAACCTATCTACAAGCTCATTAGGATCGTCCCAATAAACATAGTCTATTTTATTACCAGTTACCTGCCTTAAACCTTCACCAACAGTCTTAAACAGGGGTTTAATTATATTAAGATATTTAGTGTGTTTATTACTTGACATCGCCGCACCTGTTTTATAACCCTTTAAATGTGCATTTGTAGCTTCCAAAATCTCTTTATAATTTTGCAAATCAGCCTGACTATAGTTTACGGGTTCTTTTAAAGTTAACAATTCCCACAATCCCTTTGTCCCTTTATAAATTTGTTCTCCAACTGTAACATCATCATTGGCAATTTGAACTTCCTGATTCCCAATAAAAAATTTATTTCCTTCTCGCCTAATACCATATGTGGTGTCTGTCATACTACTTCTACTAAGGTAATTTCCTAAATAGTTTGATGCTAAAAGACCAAAATCTAATTTGTGTGGTGTTATCTGTGTTATTCTTGGTATTCTAGACGGGGTCTTTTCTATAATCATTGGGAGAACTGGCCTCTCTGTTTTTGTGGCTAAATTTTTTAATTCTTGCAAAGGCTCTATTAACGGTTGGAATGTTTGGAACCTCTCTTCAGCCTCTAGAAATTTACCACGTTTTAACGCCCTATATTTTTCTCTTATTTGTTTTGCAGACTCTACCAATTCTTGTTGAATATTTGTTTTCATTTTATTTACATTTTATTTATCTCATTTGTCAAAGGATTATACTCAAACACTTTATCGTGTATTATTAGGCAATATGCAGATGTGTTTGAAGGGACGTTTTCTGCAGTTTCAATTTCTAATTTAATATCTACAACCCCCTCTTTTATTGATTCATTCTGCCTAGAACAATCTATTACAATTAGAGGATATTTATTTATAAAGTCAGCTCTGTTAAACATAGGATCGGGGACGGTGTTGTAGTAACTCTCCCTAAACCTCACAAACATCTCATAAGCTTTAGAGGCATCTCCATTTTCAAAATCGAGATTTAAATCACTATAAGGATAATATTCAGAGTTTAAAAACACTTTGAGATTTTTCAATTTACAGTGATCAAATTCATCAGTTCTTTTTCGTGCACTGTTGTCCCTACCCGTTTGGAAACCAAATATAACATACCTGGGCTTCTCCAAACTCGATGACGTCTTAACTGACCATGTATGTCTCTTGGTTTCGGGGTATGATGGGAGTTCGTGTAGCTCCAAACTTCTAAATGCAATTTGCAAATTTTTATTTTGCAATAACATCTTTTGTAATTGAAGCTTCTCCCCATCAGATGGTACCACGTGCGGCATCACCCACTGAATCGATTTAAGTGTAATTTTAGGAATAGGATCGACACCAGTTGGAGCATTAGATGTTGTTAATATACAATTTAAGTCGTTTTTGGATCTTTTCAACACCAATTCTTGTTTAACATTTACTAAAACCTTATTAAAATCCTCAAACACACCCATTAACAGCTCTAACGGGACACAAGTACTAAACTTGCCGCTTTTATGGAACTCTTTTAAATTTTCATCAGAATCAAATGCTACATTTGACAATTTAGTTGTTTTATTGTAAGAGCACAATATTTTCATAAGACTGGAAATTCCCGGATTTCTTACAATATCTATTTCTTTACCAGCAACTTCGTATCTAATTTCGTCAAATAAGAATGCAAATGCATTATTTATAAAATGTCCTTTATCATGATTCTCTATTTCTCCTTTAATATACAAATAACTCCTACATGGGAGTGTTAGTAAATCTTGATTATTTATGCATATTCGAATTTCATCGGAATTATTTATTGCTAAAGTGTTGTGTGGAACATAGGAGTGATTTGTAATTTTAACCAGGCCATCATCGTATTGGAATTTTCCTGCAACGTCTAGAAAATCTTCCATTTTTATTAATAGAAAATTTTAACTTCAACCCAATTGATCGCAGAAACCTGGCATTTTGCACACTCAGCCCGTTCTTGTAAATTCTCATATCTTTTTTATATGACAAGTAATTGTAGTTTCTTCTTTATTAAAGTCAATTGGCTTGTCGTGTTGATCTGCAAATGTAATGCTAACAACATCTAAACTTCTCTTATTTACAGGGAAGTATATAATATTTCTGGGGACCTCAATAATCTTGTAGCCCGGAGGAGCTTCTGGGTAAAAACTGTGTATGGTGTGTGATTTGTCACCATTTAAATAAGACCCATTCGCAATATTACATTTTACTCTAATCACATTTACATTATTTATGTTGATTTTATTTACGGATTTAAACGCAATATCTGGAGTAGAAAATCCTTTAAATCCCAATAATTCAGACCCTAAACACGGTTTTGTAAAATCAAACACATGGCCAGAATGTAATGTGGCTTTCATAGTTTTATTATCGGCTATAAGTACAAAATCTGGGAGTTGCTTTTGAATTTCCTTCGCAAGCTCAAACACTTCGTATGTACCTTCAGCAATTTCAATTACATTTGGAGCTTTGTGATCGTAATAATACACATCCTCACCCTCGTCTATAGTTAATTTTGTGTCTTTAAGTTTATTTAATTTTGGAACTAGGCCTTTGTAAAATATAAGTTTGACTTTTGTATTAATTAATGCTACTTTATTTTGTATAATAACTTCAACTTTACCATCTAATGCCCGGTTTAATTCGTCAATTGTAACCTCCCCTTTTGGGGTTGTAATTTTGTGCATTTTGTAATATGTCAAAGTATTTAGAGGTTTTTTAACATTAAATATAGAATTATAACTTTGAAAATCTACCAGCCCAATTACATAATCACCATTTAATTCTATAGGAGGAAAGAACACCGACTTCAACTCTGGCTCTGTACCTGTGAATGTTATAGTAAATGAATCCATTTTTATAAACTAAAATTTTTCAGAAATGATAAACATAAAATTCCACAAATGGAACTGTTTAAATCTTGTATTTGATCAGTTGTATAGTAGATTTTAGATGGTACAAAATATTCAATTACCTCTTTTGGAGGCTGTATTCCGAAAGGGTCAAAATATATTACAACATCTTTATTTTTACGATATGCTGTCCAATGTGTGCCCCTGTCACTGTCTAAATTAATAATTCCACATTCTCTTACTTTTGGTCTCTGTTTTCTTAGCTCGTTTTTTAGGTACACTCCTCGAAAGTGAGGCACGTCTCTTGCTGCCTCTAACAGCTGAAAGTTGTCCATCTTTTTTATTAAATTTTAATCCCATTCCCATTTTTGCCTTAGCCTTCATCAAATTTGTCACTGCATAAGCTGCTGCTTTTTCGGCCAGACTGGCGTCCTTTGCCGAAACCCTAGTCCAAGCCTGGTCCGCTAATCTCATATCTGCCTTGTTCCGGGCGGCTGTATCAGGATTATTCATGTAGAATATGTCGTGCTCTTTACAATAAGAGTCTAGCTTATTTTTTGGAGGTACATTTTTGGCTAAATTTTCACGTATATTAGTTGCTGGACCACAATATGAATACGACGGGATGTGGAGGGGGAAAGGAAGGTTGTTTATAAGGGTATTTAACAAGCCACGGCCTCTATATGGCTTTAAGAATAATCCCTTACCTTGGACCGTTTTACACTTTCTCTTTGCCATTTTTATTATATAAAAAAATTAACAAACATAGCACATAAAGAAAATACACCATTTATTCAAATTTAACACAAAGAAAATACACCATTATATAAAAAATGTCATTTATTCAACAAAAGAACAAATTTAAAATTGCACATAAAGAAAATACACCAAAGAAGTTGGGCCTATTTCCTAATAATATTCGCTGTCTTATAATAGGGCCCAGTGGTTCGGGGAAGACTGTTGTAATTTATAACTTAATTGTAAAAAAACAAGGATTAAAGTTTACAAATTTATATATAATATCCAAATCTTTAGAACAAGAAAAATATAAAAAAATAATTGAAATATTCCGTCTGTGTGATGAAGTTAAATTACACACATATTCAAACTGTGAAATCACACCAAATGATGTAGAATCACACTCAATAGTTGTATTTGACGACATAAATAGTCCAAATATCACACAATTTTTCTCAATGGGCAGACACAAAAATGTTAACAGTTTTTACTTGTGTCAATCTTACAGTAAAGTAAACAAACATTTACGTGACAATGTTAATTTTCTAATATTATTTAAACAAGACGATTTAAATTTAAAACATGTGTATAACAATCATGTGGGAAATGATTTTTCATTTAACCAATTTAGAAATCTCTGCCATCAATGCTGGGATAGGTCTAAATATGGCTTTTTTGTAATAGACAAGGAAAGGCCAAAGAATAATGGCAAATACAGATTTATGTTTGACCAATTTTATAGTGACCAAGGGCAAGGGTGTTGATGCCATCCACAATAAACCTCTTGTCGTCATCAAAAGAGAGTACCTTTTTGTTCATCGTTAATGTTTGCAGATGGTGGTTTGTGGATTTAATTCTTGTAACATTCTCGTAGTAATCTTCTCCGGTTGCAAGACAGTGTAAGTAATGTTGGTGTGTTAAGAGATGTTTAACTGTGGCGCCGTCGGCTCCTTTTGCCTTCTTAACCTCTAGCTCATTTTCTTTTTCGTATAACCACTGTAGAGGAATGAAAGAGTATAATTTTGGCCTTAAACCACAATATTCATACATAATTTGACCATTTAATTCGTCTTTAAACTTGCCCGTAACTTTTTTGTTTTTATCAGAGTATAAGAAATGGTCTTTACTATATGCAGAGGTGTCGAAACGGTCCAAGTCGCTTTGTATTTCCTTGTAAAAGTCCTCTGTTACTATAGAATACATCAGAGAATCCGTGTCTGTCATTAAGAACTTTTTATTCTTAAATTTTGACATATAATTATAGTGGAAATCATACATTATTACTTTGCTGATATCCAAAATGGTCATTCCTAAATATATTGGTTTATCAAACTTTACAATTAATTTATTTAAATGCACAGCATGCAACTTGTTATCGAACATTTTGCTGCAGTCAAATCTTGGCTTTGTAACATACTTTGTTAACTTAGACTCGTCTACAAGATGTATATCACGAAACTTGCGTTGGTTCATAATTGTTCGACCAAAGAGACTGTTATTTAACAGTTTGTAAAAGTCTTTTTCAAAATCATGTTCAGCTTTTTGTCGCTTTTCAATATTAAAATTAATATAGGGCGCGAGCCAATTCGATTGTCTGAATTTTAAGATTCTGTGGTATTTTGTAACTACCAAACCCAATTCTTCGTATTTTTTTAGTGCTTTATAATGTAGAATATATTTGGTTTTGTCATTTAAGTTTGGTATTAATTTTCCATTCATTTTTTCTGGTGCGAGCGGGTAGTCATTATGCAAATCGTGTGAACTTTTATCGTATTTTAAATCAACTTCCAAAATAAATCCAAAGTTTTCATTTTTATTGGCTTTATAATCTTTCTCGTTTGTCCATCTAAAGCCATCAACGGGCAACGACTCGCACATTGCTGTAGAGTATAGCGAGTTGCAGTCTAAGTATACAAGATAGGTGCTTTCTTGATTTGGGTCATAATGTTCGCCCATGTACTTATTGTTGGCTTTAGCATAGCGCGTGGAAATCATGCTTACACCACCTCTAATGGCGTGTTCTATAAACAAATGCATGTCAATGTCACTAAATAACTGTAATTTTATGCCAGTCATTCTAAGACACGCCTCCCATGTTAGTCCAGGCAATGAGTACATGTGGACGGGGTCGAGTTTATAATCCTTTAAACTCAAGTCCCTAAATGTCTCAAACACATCAGCCAATAACAACACATCTGTTTTAAGGTATAAATCGTGATATTCTTTTAAATTCTTTATATTAAAATGATTCCATACGTTTTTAGCATGTTCATATTGTGCAGGAGATATACATTCTTTAGTTAGACTGCTGTAAAATGCCTCTATGGGTGGTAGGGTCTCTAAAAACTTTTCTGGTCCTGTCATGTATTCGTATGGAAATTCGCCCTTGCGTTGTAGTAGTGGATTGTCTATAAATCTAAATGTATTTAAATTGGAAGCTAATTTGCTTAAGGGAAGAGACAGAAAGTTGTAGGAATCCAAAAATACCAAATCATCAACAGAGAACGATATATATTTTTCCATGTCTTTGGCTATGCAATTCAATTTGCGATTGAGTTTTCCCAAGTGTTGCATTATTAAATGACCATCATAGTTTTTAAGGTTGTGGAAGAATATTGGAATTTTCTTGGTTACTTTATAGTTTAAATTGCAAGCGTTGTGGGAGGGTCCTCGGAACTCGCCTGTTAGGTGGCAGTGGTCACGCACTTTATCACACAGTAACGGCTGGCTGCATATGTGGCAGTATTTAGAGTTTTTGAAGGATGCCTCTTGCTTTGGAGTCATTACAAGGGGAACATATACTTCCATCTGACTTTTAATAAAGTCATAAGTTTTAAATAACTTTTCGAAAAATACATCCATCACATTTTCACCGCTGTACAACTCTTCGTAAATAATTTTAGAGTCTCTCACCACAACATAAGCAAATCCAGAAGGAGTGTGTTTGCCGCAGTTTATAAAACATTCGAAATCTGCATAAATCACAAAGGGAGCTTTAAGTTGATATTTGTAATTCGTAAATTGTAGTGTATCTTTTTTAGACATTTGTACTCTTTGGGCATCAAAGGTTTTACAATATGTTGTGTGACGTTCCAATATATCTTTGGTGCCAAAATGTTGCAAACAGAACTTGCAAAAATATTTCTTACTATTGTATTTTGTAGACCGCAACATTAACTTGTCAAAATCACGAATTAAACAGTAATGTGATTTCTGACCGTGTTTTAGAAGCAGCAGATTGACGTGAGTATTGCCATTTAGTTTAGTTATTCTCAGTGGATATATTGTTTTTCCTTCAATTCCATATACATTAACACTTATGTTATTTTGTTTTTCAAATTTATCAATGTCGGATATTTTTACGGGATATTTTATGTTTGTCATATTCAACCGGCCCTCATAGGGTTCGTAGTGAACTACTCGATTTGCATTTTCTTTACTATTCCTTGGTCTTAGGCTTGCTAAAACACTCCAGGTGAAACATTTATTATCGGTGTTTTTAATATTTAAAACAGCATGTTTTGATTTTATATTTTCTGGCGTGGGAATGTATGATTTGGGAGTTAGGGGCTTATATTTGTAAACATGCAACTGCCAGTATTTGGTGCGGTCATATATCCATCCACTGCCTTGAGCCTGATACTTGTGCATGGAGGTATCGATTTTTAAAAGTGAATTTTCAATTTGTGTCTTTAATTGTGCTTTCTCAATTGATAAATTAGTTAAACTTCGAAAGTTAGCGATAGTTTCTTTATCAATTAATAATTCACCATTCTTACTAACTGTGTGTTTGATAAATTTCACTCTCCTAATAAGAATCCATTTGATAGGTAAAGGACAAGATTGAAGTGTGTCTAATATATCCGCGGACTCGCCGTAAAACTTAAACACATTATAGGGTCGCTTGTCACATCGTAGGTGGTGGCGTTTCTTGTCACGGGTGATGACTCTCTTACACACATTACAAGTATAGTGGTTCTCTAGCATATGCATTTTAAAATGATTGTTATTATCAAATATTTGATGGCATTTTTTACAAATTTTAGGAATAACTTTGTGAACAAGTCGATAATGGCGTAATAAATTGCTTCTGTTGGAGTAAGACATAAAACAGACTGCACAGGTCAACATTTTGTGTTGAAATGACTGTAGAGATGTCATGCTCTGCTTTTTATAAACAAAAATTACCATTTTAAAAATTTAAATACGATCAAAATTCAAAATATGAAGATTTAAAAAAAAAAACACAAATTCAAAATTTTTATAAAAACTAAGCCCTTTATCAAAAATCTGAGAAACTACTTTTTAGATAATTGTATAAAGTACCTACAAACCTCCAGAGTAAAAAAATCATATTTTAGACGAAATTATTTTAACCACTAAATTTTTCTAAGTCCAGAGTAAAAAAAGCATATTTTAGCCGAAATTATTTTAATCACTAAATTTTTCTAAGTCCAGAGTAAAAAAAACATATTTTAGCCGAAATTATTTTAATCACTAAATTTTTCTAAGTCCAGAGTAAAAAAAACATATTTTCACCGAAATTATTCTAACCACTAAATTTTTCTAAGTCCAGAGTAAAAAAATCATATTTTAGCCGAAATTATTCTAACCACTGAATTTTAAGTTAAAATCTGCAACAGGTCTTGTTGATGCTGGGGCTGTAGGATATGAAGTGAGGACCCTGGCCTGCAACAGCTCTTTATATAGCCGACAATTCACACAATTTGTAAAATTACGCATCGGTTACTATGCATCGGTCGCTGTGTCCTTGGTGCCGATCTTGCAGAATCTCCTTCAAGGTTGATTGTCGCGCTAGTGGCGATAACCGAGTGCACTTCTAAGTTGTTTACATGTGTTGTTTATTTAGTGTGGAGTTATTTTTGAACTCGTGGATTTCTGCAAAGGATGTATTAAAATGAATTTTAAATAGTTTGGATTAAAACACAAATTTCAGTTGGCGGCAGTATTTTTCAAAAATATTTTTTAATTCAACCGTAATAGTGAATTTGGGAAATGTAAGTGGAATTTATTAAAACACTTGCCTAGGACAATAACATATCCAAATTGCAGACAAATCGGACAGTAAACACCAAAGATAGTTTTTTAGCCTGAATTTGAAAATTAATTTTAAAAAATATAGAGGAGGGATGGGGATGGGGACAATATATTTATGGCAGGGGTATATTTAATATAGGCCAGCGGGCGGGAGCTCTATAGGCGGGAGCTGGCGTCGGTGCAAAAACGGCTCCCCATAAGAATAACATGGGGAAAAAGCGCCGGAAGTGATGTTAAACCGCTGTTTACCCACTACTACACAATAACTTCTAAGTTGTTTACATGTGTTGTTTATTTAGTGTGGAGTTATTTTTGAACTCGTGGATTTCTGCAAAGGATGTATTAAAATTAATGCAAATTTTAAATGGGGGAAAATAAGGCAGGGGCCAAAAAGAAAATTTGTGTAGGGTAGGATCGGGCGTCGGCGCAAAAACTGATCCCCATAAGAATAACATGGGAAAAAAGCGCCGGAAGTGATGTCTCTTTCCTGTTTATCCACTACTCTAACCGGAACTGAAACAGATTAATATTCCCCGTTTTTAAGGAGTAGTCGATACATATTTATAACCTTTTTTACTACCATTTGTAATTTGTATATAATACTTATTAAGTTTTGAGTTCAATAAATATTTAACTGACATCTTGTTGAAAGGAAAAACTATCTCTTTGTTTCTGGGAGTTTCTAAACATTTATTTTATGACACTTTTTCTTCTCATAACTATATTAGTGTTTTTGTTTAGTTGTAATAGGTTATGGAATTGTGTTCTGCACAATTCAAAACCGTTTTCTCATTCAAAAGCAATAGTTTGCTATTTGAATTATTTTCAATTTAAAAGTGGGAAACATTCGAGACTGAAAATAGCGAAACTTTCCGTTCTTGAGAGGTTTAGCTCGTTGACACAGATATCAGGAACTATTATAATGAACTTTGTTTTCAGAGCAGCTGGTGTTTTCACCTTCTTCATTCTCGCAATCCGCGGGAGGCAACCGTTACTCTATCTGCCGTTGCTTCGTAACGCTTCACGGCAACCGTTACTCTATCTGCCGTTGCTTCGTAACGCTTCATGGCAACCGTTACTCTATCTGCCGTTGCTTCGTAACGCTTCACGATTTCACGGATTTCAGGTATAAAGATTTAAAAAATCACTCAAAACACTACGCTTAATCTGTTTCTTAATTGTAAGTTTACCTAATAATTATTTATACCTTATAATACCTTACAATAATACCTTAGTTTACCTTATAATATTACCCTCATAACTCTATTGATCTTAGTTATTTTTCACCCTTAAATATATTTTTAGAATAGAAAATTAAATTAAAACTAATAGAAAATTTAAACTATTAATTCATTTTCTTAGCAACATCAAGGATTCTTGAGAAATTGTAGCCTCATTGGAAACCGAATTAATAACGGCTTTTTACAATAATATCTTTAAATAGGATCTTGATATTATGAATTTACATGAACGTAACATATTTATATTAATGTTAATATTATTGTTATGAAAAATTAGATAAACTGGATGTATTAGATTTTAATTTAACGTTATGCTTGAAATATTATTTTATTTTGACATAGTGTTTTTGGATTTAAAGTTCTATTTATGTTTAAACTGACGGGTAAGTTAAATATTCCGGATGGATTTGATTTTTTTTAGATATTTTAAATTTGTACCGAAGATAGTATCAGTTGAAAAGTTTTGCCTTATTTTGTAAAAATTTCTTGTACTCACGTGATGAATTTTTAACTTGACACTTAATTGTATAGATCTATGTGTATTTTCAAAGTAGCTCATATGTAAATTAAATGGTAAACATACAACTTCCCCAAAGCAGTTGAGAATTTGCAAGGAATTGAATGATAACAAATTGGACTGAAAATTTCACATCCAGCAGAAACACGAGTTATTTGAAGCCTATTTCATGCTCTTGAATAAGTAGAATAAACATAATGTGACAGTTCTCACCATTTTAGTGAATTTCCCCTAAAGGGAAGAAGCTATTACCGTAAGTGGCATGGCAACACTTAAGCCCGAGACCATTATAACTTTTCATTTTGAGACTCCCAGATGCCAAACACACCATTCGTTCAAATTTTGTATGTATGTATTTTATTTATATATTTATTTATGTGTCCGTAAGCACGATAACTCTCGTAAAAAAGTTCCGATCTTGATGAAATTTGAAAATCAGACGTTCGAAAACCAGACGAATCACACCATCCGAATGGGGGTTTTTAGGTTTTTTTCACCCCTAAAATGGGTTTTTTGGGGTTTTCACATGTAATTTTCATTTAAATCAAATATTTAGTTATACCATTGAATTCAGCTTAAAAATACAAAAGATTTGGTATTTTGATCATTGCTCTTCGTCAATTGATTACTGATATACAGTAGAACCTCGATAGTTCGACACTTTGTGGACTAAATGGGTGTCGAACTATCTAAATGTCGAACTATAGGAAGTATATGGAACATTTTAACACAGGGAGTATTATGATCAGAAAAACAATAGCGTATCGCAAAAGTATCAAAATCGTGTTTAACTCCCGCAGCGTCTCGAGCTAACTGACTTGACCTACTTACTCGAAAAGGCGGGGAAGGGTGTGGATAGGATGCGATAGGGGGTAGAAAGGAAGTTAGTTATAGAAAAGGCGGTAGCGCACGTTCGCGAAAACATAAGCGGTCTCCCATCACTGACCGGCGAACCCGTCAAGGACACTATCGGTCGCCGCTACTATCATGTCATGTCGTCACGGCTTGTGTCGAAGTATGCAGACTGTCGAACTATCGAGTGTCGAACGATCGAGGTTCTACAGTATTGCAAGTGCTAAACACAATACGTTGTCTAATGATACTCTTATGGAGAAAAATAAATTTTATATCTCGCTTATTTATAAATAGAAACTGACAAAACTTGGTATATGGCTTCATCTGGTTGTGGTTTGCTGTTGTTTGCACACAAAAACAAATTTTCACGTATGGTTCCCGTAGCAGAAAACCTAGGTACTCGGACCCCATGTTATTCTTATGGAGAATAATTAAAATGTTATGTATCGTTTATTTAGAAATGTATATGAATGAAACTTGGTATGACTTTACTTAGATGAGTCTATTGATATTTGCAAAAAAACATTTTTTTGTGATCCTTGATGCAGCAAACCTGCGTACTCATCCCTAATGTTATTCTTATGGAGAATAATTAAAATTGTATTTATCGCTTATTTGTGAATATATTTTTATGAAACTTGGTATGCGGCTTTATGTGGTATTAAGACATTGGAAATTCGCAGAGTACGCAGGATTGTTGTTACGGGGGTATTTCCTTTTATGTAGGTTTTTAAATTTATGTGCATTCCTGTACTACGAATACGCTAGATAAAAACTACTACTATTACTACTACTACTACTACTCCTACTACTACTACTACTACTACTACTACTACTACTACTACTACTACTACTACTACTACTACTACTACTACTACTACTACAAACGCTTTAGAATCTTCGGGAACCACGGGGGAGATCGTGGAGGCCACAATGAGGCTCATCGAGCGTAGTTGTGATGCTGCCATGCCCCGAAAAGTGCAACCAAGAAGAAACAGAAGATCGGCATTCTGGTGGACGGAGGACATTGCTGTACGGCGGAGAGAGTGCCTTAAACTCAGACGAAAGGTCACCCGCAGTAGGAGAAGGGGTGGCGTGGTGCCTGAAACACTTATGCAGGAGTTCAGGGCGGCCAGACAAGAACTGAAGCGCGCTATCTCCGCAAGTAAAGCCTCCAAATGGAAAGCTCTAACGGAGGACCTCAACAACGATCCTTGGGGATTGGGTTACCGAGTAGTTATGCGACGGCTCGGTGCCCAATCAGCTAACCCTAGCTTGAGCTCCGTCCAGTTGGAGGCTATCGTGGATGTTTTGTTTCCGGCCCACCAGATCAGGCCGAATGAAGAGGTTGCTGTGGTTCCCGAACAAATACCTTTGTTCAGCGAACAAGAGCTGTCAAGTGCCATTGGCTCTTTGCGCTGCCGAAAGGCTCCTGGTCCCGATGGAATTCCAACGGAAGTGCTAAAGGTAGTAGGTCTGGACTTTCCAGGCCTGCTGCTGAACATGTACAACCGCTGTTTGTTGGAAGGCTTGTTTCCTCTGCGATGGAAAGTTCAACGCCTCGTGTTGATCGGCAAAGGCAAGGGAGATCCTGAAACCCCGTCTGCATACAGACCTCTGTGTATGCTAGACACGGCAGGGAAGCTTTTTGAGCGACTCCTGAAGCCGAGGCTCACACAGGCAGTAGAAGCGGCAGGTGGACTCTCCGATCGTCAGTACGGCTTTCGGTCGGGCCGATCAACGATTGGAGCTGTTGGTGAAGTGATCAGGACTTTTGAGGCTGTTCAGCAGGTGAACCACAGATCACGAAGGCTAGTCATGTTGGCTACGCTGGATGTGAGAAACGCGTTCAACTCAGCCAGGTGGGCTGACATGCTGGGCGCATTGAAGACGGATTTTGTAACTCCCCCGTACCTGTTAAGGATGCTGCAGAGCTACTTACAGGATCGGAAGTTGGTTTTCAACACGCCGGATGGACCGCGGCGGAGAGATGTAACAGCGGGTGCCGCTCAGGGTTCGATTCTTGGACCGGACCTCTGGAACATCGCCTATGATGGGATCCTCCGAATGAAAATGCCTCGGGAGACTTTCCTCGTCGGTTATGCGGACGATATCGCCGTAATTATAACTGCGCGGGATGTCGATGAGCTGCAGAGGCTGTTGACCATGGCCATGGGCCAAGTGACGAGGTGGATGGGTGACCACGGCCTGTCCTTGGCGACGGAGAAGACCGAGATCGTGCTTCTCACCAGACGGAGGATTAATCCCATTGTGCAGCTCGCGGTCGATCGGGAAGTGATTGTCACTAAACCCGTTGTCAAGTACCTGGGTATGAGACTGGATGTTCGGCTCACATTCCGGGATCAGATCACATTTGCGACGGAGAAAGCTGAAAAGATTGTGGCCAACTTGAGCAGACTGATGAAGAATGTCGGGGGACCGATTGGTAGCAAGCGGCGGGTGCTGATGTCTGTGGTTCACTCCGTTCTTCTTTTTGGGTGCGAGGCATGGGCAGAGGCCCTCCGGAAAAAACGACTGAGGGGAAAGATGGCAGCGGTCCAGAGGAGAGGCGCTCTTCGGATCGCTTCGGCGTACTGCACAGTGTCGGAGCCGGCCGTCCTCGTAGTTGCTGGGGTAATTCCCATCGATCTTCTTGCTTTCGAGCGGAAGCGGATCTTCGATGGGAACGGTGCTTTGAGCCGTGCCGAAGCCCGGGAACGCACTATGGAGGATTGGCGAAACCGCTGGGAGGGGGACGAACGGGGAAGATGGACGGCGAGACTCATTGGGGATCTCCGAGAGTGGGTTGAGCGGGGGCACGGGGAGGTAGATTTTTATCTCACCCAGTTCCTCACCGGACACGGTTGTTTCGGGGCCTACCTTCACAAGATGGGGAAGTCAGCGAGCCCGGAATGTCAGTACGGTGACTCCGACTACGACGATGTACTGCACACCTTCTTCCATTGCGTGAGGTGGGAAGCGGACAGAAGGGACCTCGAAGGGGCCGTTGGCCCGATCTCGCCGGACACACTCGTTCGTCGAATGTTGTCCAGTCCCGAATCGTGGAGCTCTGTTTCTGCATTCTCCAGGAGGGTGCTGAAAGAAAAGAGGACAGAACAGCTGTGATGCATCGACGCAGCTAAACCTGGTGGAGCATCGCGGTTGAAATGCCATCTTTGGCGTACGAAGGCACCCTCTTGAAGTATTGCGAACAGCGTTTCCGAGAGGGCTTCCATTGCCTGGACCGATAGGTTGTTAGTGGGTGAGAGTCCTACACACCGGGGGAAACACCAAACCCTGACGGTGCATAATGCATTTTCCTATCGTAAAAAAAAAAAAAAAAAAAAAAACTACTACAAACGCTACTACAAAGGCTAGATACTACTTACGTTATTATTCTTTGTGATTCCCTGGTATTCCTTTCGCACAATCGAAATCAACAATATATTAAATATGTCGCCAAAGATCTCACGATTTTACACGGATCACACCAACAATCACTGACATTAATGACATTTTACATTACATCTGCGTTCTATCAATCGATTAATCATGCATGTCAGTTTTATTACATTACATCTGCGTTATATCAATCAATTAATCATGCATGTCAGTTTTATTTCGTTAATATTATGTTTCCTATTCTTTTATTGATATTCCTTATGTATTGTATTGCCTCTCAGCTCACAACTTCTATTTTCAAAGTTTAAGCAAAATTCCTTCTTGTTATTCGAAGATCCGTTTTCACGCAACCTGGAGTATAGAATGCTTCAAAAAATGGCTTTAAGCTGTTAGCTGATATTATCCGTGCAGCGATAGAATACTTTTGTTCTTCTTGTATAAGTACTATCTTAATCGACCGGTATGAATGATATTTCTCACATGTTAGTGTACTAGTTCATCCATGTAAACAATATCAGTTTCAACTGTATCACTAAAATATGGTGCTCCAGTAGGACCAGTGAAGTATTCGCTAGAGTGGGTGAGGGGGAGTTGAACTCACCGATAAATTCGTTATCAGCATACTTCTCCCTGAACTTGGCTACCCCACTGCCGTCACTGCACTGATGACCTACATAGTTGTGAGTGGCAATATACTGACAGGTATCTTTTAATCATAAAAAATTTACAACAACACGTTAAAAAACACACAAACCTCAGCACTCATTAACACAATTAATTGTTTTATAATTTTGCACAATAAATACCCTTATTAAATTCAGTAGCAGGATTAAAATATTTGTTATTATAAATATAAGTTATAAATGTTGGTAATAACATGGTGATTTACAGTAAACTGTTATTTGTATCTTAATGCAGGATTATCACGTAAAACAAAATTAAGCATAAATCGTTGTAATGTTTGCAATTCTCCTCATTAAACCAAAAAATTATTGATTTTATCTTGGTTGATTATTCAAGTGTTTACCTTCAATTAAAAGCCAAAGTTAAAACTCATTGTAATACAAATATCATTGCTAATACAGTTATGAGCTACAAAGTTATGCAGTCTAAAACACTAAAATCACAAGAAAAGTCATTAATATTGAACAAACAAAATAAAATCAAACCGTTATAATTAATCAATATTTAAAATTTGACCTTAATTGAACAATTATTCTATAAGATTCAAAATCCTCTTGAAATACAGACCGTGTATTTATATGAAATTTACTCCCCACTTTCCATACGATTATGTAGTTTGAAATATGCGCGAAAATGTATTCATCCGGTTAGTAGAATTACCGGACATCTACAGATTTCAATATGGGTTTACTGATAACTGTTTCTGTTTGGTAACGTTTTTGACTAGTCTTCTGGGAAAATATGCTGCACAGCTTTTATGTAAATATCTCTTTTACAATCTCTTTTAGGTTTCGTTATTTATTTTATTTAAAACAGGGCTTTCGAATGTGTTGGTAGAACCTTACCGCTATAAGTAAAGCAGTAAACTCGACTAATGGATTTTGTAGCAAAATAAATATTGTTCGGCACCACTATAAACGATAAGAATCCATCAATTAAGGAGGAGGGACCGAAAGGAGTCAGAAAATAACCTTAAAAAGCTGCATAAAATTAAACTTTCGATTAGATTAAAATACTGTACAGTAAAAATCCCATGCCACAAACACAATCTTGAATTTGAACGGGCATGGACAGCGGAGACGAAACTGACAGTCTGGCAAATTTTGCATTATTATGAAACAACTTTTTTATTAGCATATTACGTGTTGTTATTACTTACGAAACAGCACCATCGGTTTTGCATTATTATGCAAAAAGCTAAACTTTAACACTCCACCGAATACAACCAATTTATTATTTAAGGTTGAATATTCAGCCGTGAATCTAAGACTTTTGATGATGATTATAACAATTCTTGCGATTAACTTAACTATTTTGAACATTTAACTTTTAATTGTAGCTGTAGAATGGTTAATTAAGCTTGTATTAAAGCTATGGAAGAATAAGTCAGAACCAAAACGATTTATCAGCCTTATTTATATTCAGTAATTTTGTAAGTATTATAGTACATTTTAGTACTCTTTCATTAATATTTACACTTTTATAGATTTAAGGGTGCGCCCTACCCAGATTGAATTCATTGTTGCTTAGCGCCGCGCCGGCCGGCGCCGCCAACAAGCAGGGCCATGCATATTTACGCTTGAAGACCATTTTGTTCTCCTTGATCGCACTGTGATTTTACAGATTTTTACCAAACTATTTGCAGTTTCACACTTTTCAGATTCCAATCTAGGGATCATACGGTTCCTTTTATCCAAAATAATGTTTCTCCATACGTTAGGAATCTTTAGAAAAACGCTTAATTTGAGAACATTACTAATGGCCTACCACTTATTTTGAATTAAAATCACGATTTTTAAATCGTATGATCTCTAGATGAACATTTATTGAATTAAATAACATCAAATTATTTTTAATTGGTTAACAATTTAGCCTACAACGAGGGAGATGCAAACCCCATATTTGAGCGTGCGGAAGGGAGGTACGGCGCACCCTTAATAAGGAATACTATTAGTTTAAAACAATTTAATGTCGTTTAAAATAATACATTTTATTAAGTAATAATTATAACAGCCAACTTTGTAAAATTTATAAATTAATTAACAGTACACGTTATTTAGAAGACCATAACCAATCGTTCCCACAATATTGTAGTTAACGATTTTATCTTTCTTCCCCATCAACGATGAGGAGCACGAACACGAACAGAGATTGTCTTCAAAGATCCATCCATTATATCAGATCAATCCAAACCACTACTACTGGACCGCAGTATTGGACCACATGATACAGAATATACAAATGTGTTAAAATTCATTACTGTTTATTTTTCTTTAAAACAGAATACATAAATTTTTACAACGTAAACAACAATACATAAGGTAAAATATACAACAAATACAATCTTCATATCCAAGCTGACCTTACCTCAGATAAATTACATTTATTTATTAATAACAATTTTTGCATTGAATTTTGTTTTCTGCTGTCTTGAGAAAACGACCTCCAAGGCATTGTCTGAGTGGAGGTTCAAGACACTAACTAAAAAAATTATTAAAGCGGTTAGACAATATGATTATGAGTTATGATTTATTATTTTTCTAACTCATTATCTACATTCAGTGGGTTTCAACTAAGCAGGAAATATCATTTTCACTTACTGCCGTTTGCTATATTCATTCTTCATAATTATTTGGGATGGTACAAAATTGTCACGTATGGTTCCCGTAGCAGCAAACCTAGGTACTCGGTCCCCATGTTATTCTTATGGAGAATAATTAAAATGTTATATATCGCTTATTTATAAATGTATATGAATGAAACTTGGTATGCGACTCTACTTAGATTAGTTCTATTGATATTTGCATAAAAAGCCATTATTTTTTGTTCCTTGTTGCAGCAAACCTGCGTACTCATCCCCAATGTTATTCTTATGAAGAATAACTAACATTGTATTTATCGCTTATTTGTGAATATATTTTTATGAAACTTGGTGTATGGCTTTATGTGGTATCAAGACATTGGAAATTCACTGATTACGGAGGTTTGCTGCGACGGGGGTATTATTTTTAACATATGGTTGGTTTAATTTCTTGGGCACCTCGAAGCACAGAATTAACTTCTCTTGTAATTTTCTTTTAAAAAATGTCCGGAGAATATCCGTGTCATGAACCATTTATGTCAATGACTCGCAGTTGCGATAGTCAGTCATCTCACGACTGCTAAGTTGGGGAGTACCTGGCGAGAGTTAATATCGTTTTGACTTTTGAATGACAGCAAATCGTGCCGACATTGAAGTTTAGCAGTACTATAACAAAATAACTTGGAAAGATTATTTTTAGCGGATTTTCCCGATAGGGAAGAATTTATTACCGTAATCGGAATGGTAAGACCTAGGCCCGGGACCATGATAACTTTTCGTTTTGAGGTCCCCAGATGCCAAAAACACCATTCGTTCAATACTGTGTGTGTGTGTGTGTGTGTGTGTGTGTGTGTGTGTGTGTGTGTGTGTGTGTGTGTGTGTGTGTGTGTGTGTGTGTGTGTGTGTGTGTGTGTGTGTGTGTGTGTGTGTGTGTGTGTGTGTGTGTGTGTGTGTGTGTGTGTGTGTGTGTGTGTGTGTGTGTGTCCGAAGGCACGATAACTTTTGTAACAATGGACCGATTTTGATTAAATTTGGTACAAACGTGTAAAGAAACATTTATGACTTTAAGTTGGAAAACCAGACAGATCGCTTTATCCGAAGGGGTAATTTAGGGGGGTTTTTTATCCTAAAGATGTTTTTTTTGAGTTGTTTACATATAATATTTTAATAAATATAATTTAGTTCTCTCCATTGGATTTGTTTAAAAAACGAACAATTTGGTGTTTTGATAATTCCTCTACGTTGATTGGTTACCGTAATATTGAAAGTGCTAAACACAGTACGTTTTCCAATGTTATTCTTACGGAGGATAAGAAAAATTGTATATCTTGCTTATTTATAAACGTATCCGGACGAAACTTGGTTTATGGCTTCATTTCGTTGTGGTCTATTGATGATTGTCCAAAAAAAACAATATTTTTTCGATGGTACCCGTAGCAGCAAACCTGCGTACTCAGCGCCCATGCTATTCTTATGGAGAATAGGAAAAATGTT
The DNA here is from genome assembly GCA_963675035.1 of Allygus modestus. Classification (NCBI taxonomy): domain Eukaryota; kingdom Metazoa; phylum Arthropoda; class Insecta; order Hemiptera; family Cicadellidae; genus Allygus; species Allygus modestus. The sequence goes on from OY776112.1 coordinate 299,606,207, forward strand.
ATGCCTCACTTAATTATGAACATAAAATAATATAAATGGTATGTAGCTTCACCTAGTTGAGTTACATTGATATTTGTATAAAAATCCACAATTTGTGTTCCTTGTTGCAGCAAACCTGCGTTCTCAGCCCCCCATGTTATTCTTATGGAGAATAATTAAAATGTTATAAATTGCTTATTTATAAATGGATACGGATGAAACTTGGTATATGGCTTCACCTGGTTGTGGTCTGTTGATAATTGCATTAAAACCTAATATTTTCTGTTTCTTGTTGCAGCAAACCTGAGTACTCAATCCCTATGTTATTCTTATGGAGAAAAATTAAAATTTAATATACGGCTCCTTTTAGCGAATTTCCCCTATAGGGAAGAAGCTATTACCGTAGGTCTCATGGTAAGACTTAAGCCCGAGACCATGATAACTTTTCATTTTGAGGTCCCCAGATGCCAAAAACACCATTCGTTCAAATTTTTATATATGTATATATATATATATATATATTTATATATATATACATATATTTATATATATATATATGTGTCCGTAAGCACGATAACTCTCGTAAAAAAGGTCCGATCTTAATGAAATTTGGTACAAATGTGTAAAGTACCATTTATTTGAACGAGTTCGAAAACCAGATGAATCGCACCATCCGAAGGGGGGTTTTTGGTGGGTTTTGTACCCCAAAAATGTGTTTTTTGGGGTTTTCACATGTAATTTTAATTTAAATCAAATTTTAATTTATACCATTAAATTTAGCTTAAAAAAACAAACAATTTGGTATTTTGATCATTGCTCTACGTCAATTGGTTACCGAGATATTGAAAGTGCTAAACACAGTACGTTGTCTAATGTTATTCTTATGGAGAAAAAGAAAAATTGTATATCTCGCTTATTTATGAACGTAAACTGGCAAAATTTGGTATATGGCTTTATTTGGTTGTGGTCTATTGATATTTGCACAAAAATCCATTTTTTGCCCGATAGTTCCTGTAGCAGCAAACCTGCATACTCAGCCCCATGTTATTCTTATGGAGAATAATTAACGTGTTATCTCCTTTAATTATGAACATAAATTAATAGAACTTGGTATGTGGCTTTACCTAGTTGAGTTATAATGATATTTGTATAAAAGCCCATTTTTAGTGTTCCTTATTTCAGCAAACCTGCATACTCAGCCGCCATGTTATTCTTATGGAGAATAATTAAAATGTCATAAATCGTTTATTTATGAATGTATATTGATGAAACTTGGTATGTGGCTTTATGTGGTATTAAGATAAATTAATATGCACTGGAAATTCGCTGAGTATGCAGGTTTGCTGCTACGGGGGTATTTTATTATATATCTATGAAACTTGGTAAGTGGCTGAATATGGTAAATATATATGCATTGGAAATTCTCTGAGTATGCAGGTTTTCTGCAACGGGGGTGTTTATAATATATATAAATAAATAATTTCTTTATTAGCATTACATGTGTTGTTACAACTAAACAGGATAAATAAATTACGTCTGGATTCTCTAACTGGGCCTGATGACAGGTGTAACTGGTTGAAATCAATCGCCTTGTACCAACTTTTGTTTATATTTTCCCGTCTTGTATGTAAGTACAGTATAAGTTATAAATACACTATAAATACACTACAGTATAAATATACTTTATAGTGTTGTAAGACGTATTTTATCTCTTCTGTATAAATAAATGTAGGGTTTTTAATATTTCCCCGTTAAGTGTTTTTCTTTCAACTAACACCCGGTGAGTTACTTTAAAACACCCGGTAAGTATAGAATGTATCTATCATAGTGTATAAAGGTTAGTATATTTTAGTAATAAATATTATTGAATTGTTAAAATACATGTTTTCTATGATCTATTCATCAGTTTTTGGTATAGATATTGATCCACCTACAAGTTCTTAACTACAAGGTACGCCTTAACTGGTGGCATTAAATATGATTTAAAATAACAAAACTAGTATCTTAGATTAACATGAATCAGATGGTTTAAACATATTTGTATCATTCTGCACGAAATCCACCTGTTTTTTACTTTCTCCCGTTATACATAGTATATAGAGAAAGTATTGTTTTCGTAAAAATTTTCGAATTTGAGTTGTTAGTGGAAATATTCGTTTTGGTGCTCCCTGAACCCAAAAAGTGGTTTTTACGTGATGTCTGTCTGTGTGTGTGTGTGTGTGTGTGTGTGTGTGTGTGTCCGTGTGTGTGTCCGTGTGTGTGTGTCTGTGTGGATGTGTACAGAGCTAGAGCCCTAACCTATGGGCCGATTTTTATGAAATTTGGTATGTAGGTACTAATCCACGATATCTCCAGGCATTTTTTTCATTTTTTTGAATTTTTGATTTTTAAGGGTAATTATCCCCCAAAAACCGCCAAAAAACATGAAAAATCCAAATTTCTCAAAAACGGCTCTAACGATTTTGATTAAACTTTAGTGGTTTGTAGAACTTTAGGTTTCCAAAAAAATGACACCACCCGCATTTCTGGAAAAATTCGGGTTCAGAAATTACAGGACTTAAAACATCCAAAATTCAGTTTTTTGGATTTTTCATAAAAAATCATAAATGTTAAAAAAGATTACTATTCACCATTAAAAAGAGCTCAAAAAACTAAATAAATTGGTATTTTAAATTACTATTCTACGATTGCTAGTTGGGGAGAAAATAGAAATTTCCATTTAGCGGTAAACGCAGTACGTTGTCCAATGTTATTCTTATGGGGAATACAAAAATAACTATTTCTCTCTTATTTACTGATCAATTTCATTAAAATTTGATATGCAGGTCAAGTTAGCATTGACCAATAGATGATGTTCAAAATGTGTTGCTATTTAACCCTGGGGGGGGCAAGGGGGCATTTCCCCTCTCAAAACCACTCTGTGTGTAGCAACGGACTCTATAGTTCCTCCCAAAAAGGGATTTGGGTGGATATTTCAGAAAATAACTATTTTAGACAATTTTCTGTACATTTATCAATACTTCATATTCTATATTTAGTAAATAACAAATGTTTTTGTCACTAAAGTTTGGCTTAAAGGGAGAAAGTATGTGTCAGTTTCCTGATACCGTTTATTTATTCTCTAAATAGTACGCAAAACGTCACTTTATTGTCCTAGAACCTAAAAAATCAGCTGTGATCTTTTTTAAGTCCTATGACGTAAAAAGTCAGCTGTTTGCTTTATCATGATAGAAGCATTCCTTACCACACGTTATAAAAACCATTGTTTGTAAATAACAGAAATGTATACACTGTATATTACTTACTTTGTAAACATAACCTCAAAAATACAACTTTATAGTTAAAATTTTCAACAATTAAAAGTATAATTCCGTGATAAAAAACATTATGCTCGGCTGCGCCTCACTTTTAAAACACGATTGCACACCAAAAAGAGCCACTTTTTCTCCTAGTGATGATAACTACTATTCTGTAACACAAAAAAACACATATCACGAATAAACATGTCATACACCCTGTGGTCGAGTGTTTATATTACGGTGATATTTAACATTGTGAGCAAATTCTATTTGTAATGGACATTTTCTTTTTCAAATCCATTTTAATTACAATACAATAAACTCTTGCTTTGTTTTCCTAATAAAACTTATTTCGAGTAAAATATTAAACCCAACTTAACAGTTCTTAACGATCTTCTACGAGTTTTATGTAATATTTCCACGTGAAAGTTTACGTAATATATGGGCATATATTGTGTTTACAATATTAAACCTATTTCTTGACAAATAATTTGTTTCACCATCTCTTGAAAATGTTTGACATTTACTTATTTTAATGTGAAGTTTAGTAAGAAGGCGATGTAGAGGGACATTTAGCAAACGCGAGTAATCTTCATTAAATGCCCTGTCGTAGAATTTCCACAGATTCAACGGCATGAAAAAAACTGGTAAACTCTGTAGTTACTATGAAAATTAAAACTCTTAATGCTTATTTATTTATATAATAACTTTTAAATATATATTTGATATATATATATATATTACTAATTCATAAAGACGAATAAAGCTTTGTATTATAGGATAAACCTATGATGCCCATAATAGATCCATATTTAACTAAAATTATTTTAAAATGGGCGAGTAAGTGAAGGGACATTATCTTGCGCCAATTCATTCGTTTCCTTTAAAGTTATACAATATACTCATTATGGTTATGACTAATTTTGTTGGTTTTTGTTTGGCCAAAAATGAAATATTTTGCCTAAGAATAGTTTATTAAATCACAAAATGATATTTATAAGTCATACTTATAAGCCGATTTGATACATTACCAATAACATATATATTTCACTCCATCACGCAGGAATGTCACAAGAGAAAGAAATATTATAGCAGTTTAAAATAAGATATTAATTCAACGATAAATATACACAACAGATTTTTTTATTTTTACAATGGTTGTTAACATCACAGGAGTAGCAGATTGTGACGAGAGACGTGTTGGACCCACGACGCGAGGCCGACGACAGTTTGAATGTTTAACGACATCAATAATGGTATCAAGGGACCTGCATTGTGTTGCCAGCCTAGCTTCGCAGCTGATGTAGTGCATACAGAGCAACCATACACATACATTTGCTCGCTGCTGTATGAGAGTGTTGGGTGCGGAGCGGTGTTTTTTATTTCCTTTATTATTTCCTTTATACACTTACTAGTGGCTTGAAGGGGCATTTTCCATAGTTCAGACTAACTCTTCAGTCGAGAGTGACTTGATTTTTCGTTTAGTTTATGAAGTATATTAACGACACATCGAGTGTCATTTATATTTCATACATCTACCCTTGTTAAGAAATCAATAAATGCAGTATCAACTGTTCACACTATTTTTAAAAATCTCACTTTATGAAAACACAAGATTAGCCAAATGTACACGTACAATTTTTTTTGTTTAATAACTACATGCATAATGAATATGTACACAAAATATTCTAGATAATATTATGCGCAATATATCTAGTACATTTTGTAATATTTTTAGCCCATGGCCAGCAAGGGTTCTTAAGATGTCTGAATTTAGAAAATTATTGCTTTTAGAAATAAAATTTAGTTAACATTACATAGTGACAGTAACATATAACTGAATAATATTTAGGGTTACAATAAGAATATGACAATTTTTTTATGACTACAAGGAAGGAAACTTTCTTGATGGTATGTATATATGTTAAATTCCATCAGTGAAGAGCCAAAAATGGAAAAGGGAGACATTTGTATATACTAGGTTGGTCCTTCTTAATTTGTATTTATTTTTCAATAATAATTTCAAGTTGTATGTACCTTGCCATTATTTTAGGCCCCTACAATATTTCAATTATTTCCAATAAAGTCACATTACCAAAATACAAACATACCTTGAACTAAACTGAGTTGCGTATAGATTGTTTACGTCATATACTTAAATCAAAGGAAGATTATAAATACCCCCGTAGCAGCAAACCTGCATAATCAGCGAATTTCTAATGCATATAAATTTATCTTAATATCACATAAAGCCACATACCAAGTTTCATCAATATACATTCATAAATAAACTATTTATGACATTTTAATTATTCTCCATAAGAATAACATGGCGGCTGAGTATGCAGGTTTGCTGAAATAAGGAACACTAAAAGTGGGTTTTTATACAAATATCAATATAACTTAACTAGGTAAAGCCACATACCAAGTTCTATTAATTTATGTTCATAATTAAAGGAGATAACACATTACTTATTCTCCATAAGAATAACATGGGGATGAGTATGCAGGTTTGCTGCTACGGGAAGTATCAGCTAAAAAATGGGTTGTTGTGCAAATATCAATAGACCACAATGAAATGAAGTAATATACCAAGTTTCGTCAGGAGAAGTTGATAAATAAGCGAGATATACAACTTGTCTTATCCTCCATAAGAATAACATTAGACAACGTACTGTGTTTAGCACTTTCAATATCTCTGTAACCAATTGATGTAGAGCAATGATTAAAACACCAAATTGTGCGTCTTTTTAAGTTGATTCCAATTAAAAATAAATAAAATTTTACTTTTTCAAAAATTAGACTAAAATACCCCCGTCGCAGCAAACCTGCATACTCAGCGAATTTTCAATACAAAATATATGTCTTAATACCACATAAAGCCGCATACCAAGTTTCATAAAAAAATATTCACATACAAGCGATTTTAATTATTCTCTATAAGAATAACATTGGTAATGAGTACGTAGGTTTGCTGAAATAAGGAACACAAACAATTGGTTTTTATGCAAATATAAATAGAATTTAACTAGGCGAAGCCAAATACCAAGTTTCATCAATATTCAATCATAAATAAGCATTATATAACATTGTAGTGATTCTCCTTAAGAATAACATAGGGGCTGAGTAAGCAGGTTTGCTGCAACAAGGAACAATACCCCCGTCGCAGCAAACTTGCATACTCAGCGAATTTCCAATGAATATATAACATAACACATTAACACTTAACAGGATTCATAAGAAATATATTCACAAACAAGCGATATTTAAAATGTTAATTATTCTCCATAAGAATATCATAGGGGATGAGTCCGCAGGTTTGCTGCAACAAGGAACAAAAAATAGTAAGTTTTTATGCAAATATCATTGGAAGTCATCTAAGTAAAGTCACATACCAATTTTCATTCATATACATTTATAAGTAAGCGATATATAACATTTCAATTATTCCCCATAAGAATATTATGGGGACCGATTACCTAGGTTTGCTGCTACGGGAACCATACGTGAATTTTTTTTATTTTGTGCAAACAACGATAAACCCCAACCAGATGAAGCCATATACCAAATTTTGTAAGTTTATGTTCATAAATAAGCGAGATATACAAATTTTCTTTTTCTCCATAAGAATAACATTAGACAACGTACTGTGTTTAGCACTTTCAATATCTCAGGAACCAATTAACGTAGAGCAATGATCAAAATACCAAATTGTTTGTTTATTTATGCTAAATTAAATGGTAGAAATTAAAATTTGATTTAAATAAAAATTACACGTGGAAACCCCAAAACAACCCATTTTTGGGGTACGAAACCTCCCCAAAATACCCCTTTAGATAGGTCGATGCGTCTGGTTTTCGAACTTAAGTTATAAATGCTGCTTTACACGTTTCTACCAAATTTCATCAAAATCGGACCTTTTTTACAAGAGTTATCGCACCCACGGACACACACACACACACACACACACACACACACACACACACACACACACACACACACACACACACACACACACACACACACACATATATATATATATATATTATATTATATATTATTATATTATTTAGTTCACTGCATAGGGCTACTATCATGGTCCCGGGCCTAGGTCTTACCGTGCCGACTACGGTAATAGCTTCTTCCCTATAGGGGAAATTCGCTAAAAAATGTTGTATGTATTTTTGGTACTTTGTATAACTGTTGTAGCCCATGAACAAAAACAACAAGCAACCAGTTGACACATACGTATATGAGGAAATCTGAGGCTGATTATTTATATTAAAGCTAAGGTAAGCATCTACCAGGTCTAAGATAAAAGCATAATGCCATCCAAGGTAGTGTCAGATGGTGTCATAATGCCATCCAAGATAGTGACAGTGATAAAGTCAGTATACAAGCTACTCAAAGAAGGAAACGAGAGAAGACATTGTAACTGAATCACATTGTAACTGAATCAATCCATTGTTTTCAGATTGGATTTAAAGTCTTAGGTCCCAGTGGAGGGTTGTAGTTAAGTTCAGTAAATTATATTACGATTCTCAATAATGCCATCACCGGTGAACGTAACCTAAACGTAGAAATAATACACAACAAAAGATCACATTATACACTTCAGTCAGAATAAAATAGTAAAAATATAAACATACTACTGTATTCCTAATCTTCATCCTATTCCGTAAAATCTTTTAAAGCTTGCTCATTTTCAAGCTATAATTTTTACTTGGTATGATTTAGTGAATTTTATAAAGCCGAATTTATAAAGCTTAAGTGACAAATAAGTTAGAAGTATCAAGTCGTTCTAGATGGACTAATATCCCACCCAAGTGGATTAAATAAACATAACTAAACCACTTATTAAAAACACTGTTATGAAACGGTTGCTCCACATGAATTTGATCGGATGAATTCCTTTTACAAATTTACTACCCGATTGGCAAGAATAGTTTTAGTAAATGTCGCCTCAATCTGGCAACGTGTTTGTCAGCAGTCCCGGGGCAGGCGGTTGGTAGTCATTTGAGGTAAGAAACCCATCGTTTGATAGTTACAGTATCAGTCACTCTAATACATTATTTTAAAACGAGGGCAAACCCGGCGATCTCTTATATGTACATGACAAGTAAAACACGTCATAAATCTTTATAATAATTCAATGCGTTTGGTCACTACCACAAGGCAGAAAAACAGACAACATTGCCTAATATAGCTTTGAAACAGGATTGTACTTAACATAGTGAAAGGCAATAAAAAACAAAGGTATTTAAAATATGATGTTAAATAAAAACGTTACACATTCAGCACCTATTTACATTACAAGTACTTGAACAGTTTGAGCAACTCTGATCTGTAATATGTTTACATTCATCATATATTTCAACAAGCGGCACAGTGATTAACTAGCTTTAAGAATAGTTATATATCTTCCCTAAATATAAATAATAATATAAATATGAACTGCTCTCCCGCAATATTTTGCGGATATAATCCTTATAACAGCTGTTTTTATTCAAGAAAAAACTTACTGATGCGATTTTAAAACTCGGAATGTAACCAAAATAAAAGTGCAAATCATATATTTGGCTTCACAGTGACTTAGAACTTATAATTATCCTTTAAATAAAAAAAGAATCATCAAAATCGGTTAAGGTTAACTTTAGGAGGTGAGTAAATAAAAGCAGGATTTTTTTAAATATATAGATAATATAAAATAATAATATGTATATTATATATAGTTCTTCACATTCCAAATGGTCTGAACAAGATATTGAGATTAATTTAACCTCATTTATTCCTATAGTTGGGTTAGGAGCAAAATTATAGCTTTAAAGACTTCTATTGAATTCAAATTTATTATAGTATAAAGTGGATACTGAGTAATAAAACAGCTATGAAATAATAGACATTACAACAGCATATTACGGTAATATTATAGCATTGTAAGTCAGTTGTATGCGTAAATCGATTGAAAGCTCTTGAAACAAATCAAAGCGAGAGAAAAAATAAGGTATTACGTGTGAGAGAGAGACATATTTTATTCCCGAACAGATGTTCCTATTTCAGATGTGTGGTTCCTCGTAGCGTTTCATAGTGAACCTTAGAATTACTTTTTAATACGAATTTTAGAGGTGCATTCATATGTATATCAATTATTTAAAACTTTTTTTCTAGTAACCAACAATTCATAACAATTGTATCTAAGATTGCCGTGCTACACAAAATAACTACAGTTGATTAGTTACAGTACAATACAACTAACTTTGTTGCTTTTAGTTAGTTTTGGAGGGAACTTTGATGAGTGCTAAGGTTTTATTTAATATTAGATTTATCTTGGTGAATATCCCCTACTGTTTAAACAAACGGTGGAATTGATAATTTTTAAATCCTAACCAGATATGTATTTTTATTAAAAACAATAGTTTAGGTATATATGTTATCAGATAGTTTATACGAAAATATAATTTTTAAACTATTTATTTAATTTTTAAAACTACTAAGTGGATCTACTTCTGAAATCTTCATCATAAAGACACGCTATTTTAATAAATTGTCAGGGCACGAAATCATACATTTATGTCTTACTACGAAAGAAGTATACTACATCAAAATCAAATACGTCTGTGCTAAGTTATTGTTCTTTAAGTAGTTTTGATTTAGATATACTGTACCTAATGAGAAAAAAGGTATTTAATATTTAAGGGATATGGTATCTAATAAAAAATGTAGGTATTGGTATGGTCTATTGACCTTTTTCACCTCACAAAAAAGAGGTAAAATAGATGTTAACTTTGCGTTAGTGGAATCACTGTTAAACGATTGTCACGTACCACCTACAAATCATCAACCTACTCTATTACGTAGTTACGTAACTTTTAAAGATACGTTTACATATTGTGAATATTCTGTATACAGGAAAGTACTCTTTTATTTTGGTTCATTTATCGTCAAATATATGAAAACGTATAATGATTTGAATTATGATCATAAAAGATTCTTACGATTTTTAGATACATATAAGTTTTTTTATTTTATTTTATCGGTTTTAATACGACTTTAAATTTATATATGATTTATGGGTACTTATTATTTTTACCTTTAATAAAATATAAATATAACAAACATTAAAGTTATAATCATTAATCAGTTCTTTATTATCATAAGACTAACATGTAGCATGGCAAACGTCCAAAAAATATTACACAGTTACATTATTAAAAATAAAACAAGACAAAACAAAAATATACATATCAAAGTATGTTTGGAAAGCGGGTGGCTGATACAAACCAGGTACACAATAATAGAAACTGTACTAGGTGACTGCAAATAGAACTAGTGGTTGTAAACAGTATCAAAGGTATGTATGGCCAGGGTCTGGAGTTTGATTGGATTGTACACACAAGTCGCAGTTCTCACGCTTCATCTGTGATGCGTTTCAATAGACATTTCACGTTTCAACTATTTAATCAACTAAACATTGTTTATCCTATAGACATAAAACTCCTCTGAAGAATACTTCTTTATGTCAACAAAATTAATTGAAAACTGAATCAACGTACCTTCAAATTTTTATATATGTTTTTTATGTCATACATTTCATTTCCTTTTCCCCATTTATTTTGGCATTTCGCACAGGATTTTTATTTATGCAACGTAGTTTATGAGTACAAAAATTCACTGTTGACATCAATAAAAATCCCGATTTCCCAGTTATTTATAATACTATTTTTAGTGAATTTCCTTTGGAAAGTGAACTATTAGCATGACCCGCACGGTGAAACTTAAGCCCGGGACCACCATAGAAGTTCCTAACGTGACCCCCTGAACACGTTTTGGGGGGTCGTTCAAAATTTTATATATATATATATGTTTATATATATATATATATACATATATATATATATATATATATATATATATATGTGTGTTTGCACTCTAGCGGTCGCATTTTTAGCCCGATTAACTTCAAATTTGGTAGGGACGTTCCTTTCTGTAATCAGTTGGACAAGTTCGTTGGGCAAAAGAATCGTAAAACTCCAAACCCCTTTTTTGGGGATTAATCTTCCAAATTTTGAGTTTTTGGGCCCAAAAAGGGTCTAAAACGCCCCAAATGTAAAATTAATGGATGTAATAAGATGGGACTTAGCAAGACAAAAGTTTTAAGCCCTCTCTCGTCATTCTAGCATAAATATTTACCGAGTTATTAAAGAAAATGTGTTTCGGCTAAACACAGTACGTTGTCTTACGGGGGGTTTACACTAGAAGAGCCTGCTACTCCTTTGTTAGAGTACTTTTATCATCCCCAGCAACCTCATGCCTACTTTCAAGCCTGACTGGACCTTCTCCTCACATTATAATGCACAAAATTGTATTCCCAGATTTGCAGGTAAATGAAACCAGGAGCATCAGAACAGCCAAAAAATCAATGTTTTCAGATTTCAATAAAAATTGGAATACAAGTATGTTTTTACACTAATTTTAAGTTTTAAAAGTTTTTATGTGGAAATTCACTTCCCTCACGTCAGCGTGCTGCGTGCGAACTCGTTAAAATCTTCATATACTTTTTTTGACAAAATTACATCTTTTTATTATTTCCTAAATATTACGGTTTTTAAGATATTTAGCTTTGAACAACAAAAAAGGCCGCCATTTGAAACTTGTTTATATAGTTGCTTAACAGTATTTGGTATAGTCTATTGTCTATTGTAACAATAGGATTATAAATAACTGATAAATTGTAATTTTCATAAGTTAAAATTGTTTTGCCATTTTTGGCCTAAAACATAATGTTTTAACTAATAAAAATCCCGATTTATCAGTTGTTTACAATACTATTTTTAAAATCTTCACACAATTTCTTTGTTTTTTTACAAAATGCCACGTTTTCATTATTTCCTAAACATTACGGTTTTTTAGATATTTAACTTTGAAAAACAATAAAGGCAGCCATTTTAAAATTGTTTTGTAGTTGCTTAACAGTATTTGGTATAGTCCTCTTATCAGTATTTGGTATAGTCCTCTTATAAGAGTTTGAAAAAAGGTATTCATCATCTCTAAATAGAGCTAGAACTAAATTAGAACAATCATCTATATCATGGACTACGTATGCCTGAGCGGTTCCTACCGCATTAAGCTCCTGCTTGTATGAAAATGCTCATAGCAGGGTACAATTGAGCAATGAAGCGCAATACAACTGGGCAATGCATCTGGTTGCTTAGACAATTATTTACTCTTTTTGGTAACCCACGAGGTGTTACAGTAATGATGGCAGTGTGCGAGGGTCGTGTAGGGCTGATGGAGCCTCGTCACTCGTCCGCCTCTTCTCAGATAACGCGTGTAAACCTGACAAATGACGATGAGCTCTACTTTGTAAGGATTTGCGCGGCAGCCGAGATAACTAATCGGGGACAAAAACGACGAGGTGAAAGTTTTTTTTCTCGAATTTGTCAAAAAGGGAAGATTTCAGTTTTGATTAGTAAAATGAATTGTTATGGATAAATGATTGATGATCTCATTGTTTATTTTTCGTACGGACGTCATCAAAACTTGGTATTTTTCTGAATTTATTTGTAAAGTAAACTTTCTCTGGAATGGAATAAAACATATACAAATTTAAATACTAATCTCTTAAATATATCTTAAAATAATACTTGGAAAATATTGTGTTATTGGGACTTTTATCTAATACCATTGACTATATTTTATCCATAGTGAATGCTAACAACCCACTCTTGTATGTGGGATCAATGTAAGAGTTTTAAAAAGTTTCATTATCTTAAGAATGTTTGACTTTCATATTAATTGTTTATTTTGCTCTGGAACGGTAGTACTGTGAGGCATTTGTCAATATTACGCACCAATTACATTTAAATTCCAAAAAGCAGGGGTACAGTGCATGGCGTCTGGTTAGCGTATGCTCTGGAATGGTTTTTCGCCTCTATTTGGCTTGGTACCGTTAGTGTTACAGTCTACTTTTGTCATCAGATAGCAAAAGTCACTTATTTTATTTTAAAACATTTGATTTGGATATTTTTGTTAATGTCTACTTCTATTTACGAAAAATTTCAGTACTGTAGTTTCTCGCCTTTCCCAGGTGCCAAGCACCGTGACCCGATTTTATACGCCTTTCTATTTTTTCTTTACCTATAGGTCTATTTATTTAATAAATAATGTTCTTTTACCAGGCTTTTTAAGAGAAAATATTTTACAAGTTTTGAAAACTAAGCTAAGATTTGAACTAAGCCACAAAACAGTTTTTCAAAAACTTAAGGTTTCTCTTTTTGAAAGTTCATTACTATTAAAAATAACAAATAAAGTGTTGACAAAAACGTTGAGAAAACGGATATACCTGGTTATACTAATGAATTAACGAGTAGGATAGATAAGTAATTTAATAATTGAACAACTCCAATATGCAATCGAATATAAGACCAGTATACCCACCAATGTGCGAAAAAACATATATGGTCTCATTATTTTAAATATGGTTAAAAGGTTATTAAATGGTTTTAATTTAGAATCAATGAGTTGTTATATAATATAGTTAAAGTACAGAATTTTTCGAATATGGTGTGACAAATCAGGATTGTTTTTACCGATTTTATATTAATATGATTTACGTACAACCTGTAATTGAATCCCCGCCTGATCCACGGAAGGCCGTCCTGTTACTCTTTGTAACCCCGAAGCCTCTTTGTATTACTCATTCCACTTTTATGTTAGTTTCAACTAAATCAAAAGAATGGAGGTAACCAATCAATACTTAAATATTTCAAACTATTGTATTTTAGGCAGCATTTCACGTTCGAAACTTTCAGGTGTATTCGGGTATTTATTCGGGGTATTTATTCGGTACTTCTCTCACTCCAATTGCGCTTTTAAACTCGGTGATCGAGTGAGCTAAAGCTAGAAAACCCTTGTTTTAGTTTATCACGACGCGACGTGTACCGCTTGAATAATCACCAAAGGGCGTTGGTGTTGGCGGAAGCAGTGGTGCTATACATCAGCAGTGATTGGCTCTGTGGGGTGGAAATGTAATCAATTGTCAGTTGTTGCTTTTTTGGCACGACTGACATTGTTCCAGAGGTTTGAAAATAAAAAGGGTTCTAATATTGTTCTAAGATCATAAAAATGAAGCGAAAAAGAACATTACACTTATTCAGGAAAAATTTAGTAGCTGTATCATTTTGTATATGCATTGTGAGCCAACCTTTAAACTGTTTAACGCAAAATAGGATCATTTTCCAGCCGTATACGAGGTTAATATACCTATCTCCAGTATGTTGCCACCCAACAGAGGGATTTTCAAACAGTTAAAATAAGATTATTAGATTATTTTGGCGTCGTCGAGACATGATTACCGCAATAAAAACAAACAAATTTGCATCGGCATCTTACAAAGAGGATAGGACATTATATAGGTTACATATTTCAACTCCATATTTCTTATAGTTATGAGTATTTTAAGATGAGTCAACTAGTGGTGTTTGGATTATGGATATCCAGATTATAGTATAAGCAAAAGATTTAAAAAATATTATACATTATTTTTAGAGAATAAATCACTGACCAGATATGTATTCACTGGCCAGAGGAATAATGTTGAGTGTTTTATTTGGGTGGCATGTTGAATATTACTCTTGCTGTGTTCATTTCACACGCTCCTGGTTCTCACCGTCATGCACACCTGCCATGTTTCCTCTATGTTCCACATCTAGAAATGAACTTGCCAGGTTTAGTGATAGATCATATTTCTGTTTCACATCCCAGAGTATTGCTTACAAACTACGAAACCTAAAACTCAGACGTACTGGAAGTTTGCTGGATCTTCTACAACTGTAGCCCTAATTAAACTTAACAATATTTTCATAGTATTACTATGTCCCAACTTGATGAGAAACTATACTCCCACTAAGGGAGTATAGTTACTGTTAAAATAGAATAATAAATATTAAAAAGTAATGCATAATTTTACAGATTGCGATTAGTTTTATTTATTTTGCACCACTTATAAAATTGGTTTAAAAAGTAAAAGAACCCATTCATTAAACAAGTTAACATTGTAATATTAAGTCAGCTGTAACTTTATGTGGTCCACACCAAACTCAAAATGCTTTGCAGACCGACCTATAAAATGGCAATGATTGAGCAGATGGCTCCAGGGCACAATTGTGTTACAACACAACACAACGCTTTCGCCATTGCTACGATAATAATGCCGGGGGGGATTAAATCAGTTGTGTTATGCGATGATGCATTAACACCATTAGGTTTATTTCAGGAGCAAAATTAATATATATTTATATATTTTAATCATACAGAGTAATATTATGAATTTGAATCATACACGTGATCAAATTAAAATCGACTCAAACCTTCATCCAAACTAGTTTTAAAAATATAAAAGCCAATAAAACTCAACTCGCTTGTCACGCTACAGTAACTGTGTTACCTAGTATATCCTCGAGGGTTTTGATGCGACAAGTTCTCAACTATTGGCTGGGGAAATTGTGACACTCAAAAATATATGAAGTCAAATTTATATATTGAAATATGATTAGCCTAATATCAATATAAAATCAATTAAAAAATAATAATAGAAGGCTCTGTTGATATTTAATAAAAGGCTGCTAAAACAATCTTTAAAACTAACAAAGAAAATCTTTTTACAGAACTAAAAATAAACGTTGATTTCTTGGAAAGTGTTTAACGATAATTTCACTTCAAATTTTTCTTAGGTAAATCCTGTCCTATGTACAGGAAAACAATGTGATGCGATGAAAACAAACTTATTTTACGATAGTAATAAGAGAAAGAACGGGATAAGAAACTTTATAGTCCTGTAGCCAGGCTTTTCAATTTATATCAATGTAATATGTAAGTTTTTGATATATTGTTTGTTACAACCGTCTTTGATGCTAGTGCTAAATAAAGTCCTAGATTCAATAACAAACTTGTAATCCGTGTATCAAATAATATTGTTAATAATATTAAGGAAACGTACAAATCTGTCCTTAAAAAAGTACAACGCTACAATTGTTATATGTACATCTAATTTTATACTGGAAACAATCTGTTAAAATCGACATATTAATATTATTTTCATTTGAATTATCATCATAAATGTTTACGGGCGGGGTAACCAAGCCAAAAAAGCCAAAGTTTACACTGTGAAGTGACTTGTGTTTACAAAGATGTCTTTTTGTGGTCATTGTGTTGAAGATGTTGAGGAAGAATCATTTATCTTGTAACTTCAATGACGCACTTTCTTGGTGCTCGCCTTTTGTCTATGGTAATACAAATCACCATATTCTTCTGTATTTATCTAAGCCTTCAATAACGATTTTTATGTATGAAGTTCAATCATACATGCTACATTATTGGTTCTGAATTGTTTTTATAAACTGATGTTTTGATCTGGCCACAATCCGTATTTGTGTTGTTCGACAGTGAACTATTCCTATTCTTATTATCGCTGTTTCATAAAAAAATCTAGTTCTGAGATTATTCTCCCTAACCACAGTAATAAGTTAACACTCATGAAGTAATTATAAGTTACATTAATATTATAATTTGGATATTCCAAAATCTCACAATTAATTATATATTATCATATATCTTTCTGCTTTACCTAAAATACTATTTGTTTTCGTTATCAAATGTTTTTTTATTGGTATGAAATTAGAACGTAAATGTACTATGTGAAACGAATACAATTTAATTAGACTTTAATACATTGTTAATACATTGTTTGTTTAATACATTGTTAAAAATTGTGTTATTTCAAAATGTATAGTGCTAACAAAATAATGATGATAATTTTAAAAGTTACCGAAATTTGGTTTAGTTTTTAAAGGTTTGCGTCAGTTTAAATTTTTCAGGTTGTGAAACGAATATATAAGCAATACATGTATGTTGTAGAATGTTCAACACTGGGAGAAATCGTGCAAGTCAGTTCAAAGTCTACTTCCACGTGAACTGCGGCAACGTACTTAATAACGTGATTTGACGTTTTCTTTACACATGTCGTTGGGTACGTATTTACGTCTGACTTACCACTGTTTCTTTTGAGTTATTTAATAAGATGACATATTTGTTGTTTGCTTGTAAAACCAGTTTGTGTCAAGTTGTTGTGATTTATGAGAATTTCGATATGCATCTTACACTGTATACCAAAGTGTGGTTTTGTAATATATTTTAAAACTAATTTTGGAATGCATTTAATCAAATGGAGAGTCAACCGTGTCAATTTTTAGGTGTTAAGAGTCAAAATCCCAACATATTGCACACCAAAATGTTCGATAGGATGTCTATATGTATAAAATATTAGAAAATTATAACAATTCTCTCAAGACTTCACCCCATTAGCCTTCAATGTTGTAATAATTGTTTAGTGGCAGAAGATATGAATTACCTGTCACTTACTTGGCCAGGTGATTATACAAACATGTGTATGCTAGTCGGGAAAATCTTCCTAGGTTGCAGCAAAAACTAATGTTTTTCGCTCTCAACGACGAATGATTTGTTTACGGTCTACTAAGGCCGTCGGGCTCAGTAATCATTATGGTTTTATTTATTCCATAGAAACGCTCTCATCAAGTTATGCAGTTCAAACATTTCGGTTCGATGATTGGAGACTGCCATATTAGTACTCTTCCATCCACTGAAACGATTGCTGTGTTTACCTCGTCTTGTTTAAAGATACCTACTCCATAAATAGCAATTTATATTAAACAACTATTGCAAACATGAAGGAAACTAGATAGCCAAGGTACTATCGAGGCTTAATTCTTGTCGTAACATCCATTGTTAGGAACAAAGGAAGTATCGTTTTCCTAACAATGATCTACGCGCCCTATTTGAGGCAGAAAACTTAGATTGCAGGCTTTCCCCTGTGTGCTCTACGCACATTCAGTTTAATAACAACTTCCTTACATCACGCGTGAGAACCTGTCTTAAGATTTTTAATGTGATCAACTCTTTGGTTATGTACCAAATTGTTTGTTACGGAGACTAGTCAATATAAGAATAAAAATTACTCTAAATATGATTATAAATTAGATAAGGAAGCTATAAGCTTTTCTTTGTAAAAATCGTTAAAGTCCATCATGTTGTGACCTTAGTTGTTTTCACAATTTTGTCTTTATTCGTTCGTGCCTGTAACATAGAGCGCAGCCAAAACCGAGGGTGCTGCATAAAACATTCTTGATTTTAAATACATTTCCCAGATTGTTCTTTATTTAGGTATCGTCTTTATTTATTGCATCTTCGCAGATGCAAACGCATATTCTGATTTGTTTTCTTAATTAGTCAATGTTCTTCTTTTCATTTACGATACAAAGTAAGGAGGTTGCATGTTTTTCTTTCTTAATTCTGCAGTCCAAAATGTTCGACTTACTGACATGAAATTATTATAACACTGAAAGCACTCATTTATTGGTCAAACAAAATAACCCAGATTAAAGGTTTTACCATGCATACTGCTGCAGCATTTTTCATTGAACCAAAATATAATAATTTTTCTATAGGACCTGATATTTTGTCCACTACGAAATCAAAATAACTTTAAAATTTAACTAATTCAATAAAGAGAGGAAATAGTTTCCAGGATAAAAACAAACACGTCAACAAAGACACTGCAGTCGTTATGTAACTTTTACAAATTCATTGTTGAAATCCAATTTCAAACAACAAAGTGGCCCAGAACTGTGGTCCTTTAGTAAACAGCGTCATCAAAGCCACCGGGAATTCAGTTTATATTTTTTTGAATACATGTAAAAAATCGTTTTACATTGAAAGAGTTGTTTTCACCAAATGGTTATGATTAAATTCTCAGCTGATTAGTTTTTATAATCCCCCTATTTACAAATCATTATTAAGAAATTTGATATAAATTTGAAATTTATAAAAAAAATTATAAATTTTTGAAATTTGAAATAAAAACTATTTATTTGTATTTGCACATTTTCAGAGCTGAATCATAATATGAAAATCATTGACTGTCTAAAACTCAACTTTTTCATTATTAAAACAAATCCTTTCCTTTTGCGTTAGTAAAAAATTTTATATTCTTAGCTGTTATAGACATTCACCAACGATTATTCTGTATTCCTAAACGGGACGGAATATATCTGAATGCATAGTGCTGAGTTCAGAGAAGGGTTGTCTTCTGTTTAGGAATCATTCGCAATCCAGTAGCTTTACATTCAGTTGTTTCTGTTCTGATCTAAGCCATCGATAAACATAAATATGAGTATAAAACCGCATACTACAATTATTCCGTTTATTTTAAATTTGTAATAGAGTTTATAGCCGTATTTTACATTCTTAAAGCTTTTTTATATATAAATATAAACCGGTTAGCAAGCTAATCTAAGTATATGTTAGATACGTACAAAGACAACATACCTAAGAAAGTTGTCAGCCTATAGCAAAGACCATAAAGGAAGAGGATCAGCTTGTTATCAATCATTTACATCATTATCAGCAGTACCCAGCTCGTGTGATCACAGTTCTGTCCAGTCCATGGAGGCATTATAAATGGAAAGACTCCACCATAGTCCTACCGCGTTGTTCTGTTATTATAATGCTATGTTAAAATGTATTAACTTTCATATTAATCTCGTTTGATCTTTAAATATATGTTGGTCTTTTCATAGCAATTATTAAGATTTAGCGTTCATTAAATTAACCTTATTGTTCATTTACCGACGACTGCAGCAAACAATACTAATAAGTTACTTATGTAAATATATTTGTATCCTTAACGAATCTATACTCCCTAAGAACATGTATAAATAAACTCGAATCAGAAGTGGAACAGCATCAGAGCGGTTGAATCGGATTAAAACTGTGATATGATTACATGCCGGGAGCAAACCAATTCCAACGGGAGGTTTTTAATCGCACAAGGTCTGAAACGAGATTAGATTTCCACACGATTGCATCGTCCTTGGTTTATCATGTACTAGCTGTGCACCCGTCCTTCGTACGGGTTGTATATAAATGGTAGATTAACTAAAAAAATTAACAACCCACATAATTTTACAATATAAAAATTACATTTCACACTTTTAAAGTAGAATTAAATTAAAGTTAACGAAACATAGTATGGCAGATAGTTTGGGTACTGCTGCCAAGTCGAGGAACTCTGTCGGGTAGTGAACGGTGTGTTTTTTGCGACTCCAAATCGGTACACGTAACACTTTGGATTCGATTTTAGAAATAAAAGAACTCAAGTACAACAAAATATTAACCCTGTTTAATTTAACATTTTAAATACTTTGATACATTAATCTTTACATTCCAATAAATTAATAGTAATGTAACAAAACATTAAACTTTAGAACATTAACAAACCACTTTTAAAATTACCATTCTTGCCAGGTCCTGTTTTCATTATCATTGTAAATAAACAATTTAAACTTGGAAAAATTATATGTTTTAAAAACATATGACTACTTGATTTTATTTAAATAAATGCAAATCAATATATACGAACTGTTCTAACAGTGGTCGTGGTTAAATGAACGGAATTAAATATTGTATATGACCGTTCCTCCCTTTAGAATAGACCTACATTTGTGTTGTCTCCGTTGCTTGTTCATTGGTGGACGTGAGGACGTGAGGAATCACAGAGCACTTTCCAGATTAAACTGTTTATGAACCACGGTGTAACAAACTGTCAATCAATAAATCCTGTGATTCATCAATAGTGCCGAATGATGGATAGATGTTTCCGAGACTTAATTTGTTTTTCAATGTCCCAATCTCAACTTTTAAAAGCGCATAAGAAAACTGCTCAACCCCTTAATCTTCTCAAAGATACATTTTCATGTTTACTGTTAAGTTCAGACGCTCAGTGGTCGGCTACATAAAACATGATTTTAGAGAGGCGTAGACTCGTCCACTCATGTCTCACTTACGACAAAGGGTCTATGTGAAATCTCTAGAGAACAACACCGTGACTCCCCATGATGTTGTTTCTTATTTCCTTTAAGGCATCAAATTTCAGCTCTACTGGTTGAGTAGTTGGTGTGTTATGACTAATACGCTTATATTAAAGGCCATTGGGCCAGCTTGAGAATATTTGTGTCTGGCGTAGGTAAATGTCTGCACTGAGCTATCAGCTACATTCCTACCGAATTTCAGATCCATCAGTCCAAGAGTATATGCAAGATTGTTAAAATATTATATTTTGAAATTCCGGGGGGCGAAGCCCTTAAACATTTCCGTAACAGGAATAGGCTTGCGTTTTGTTTTGATGAATTAGTTATGTTCCTACCGAAATGTAACTTACAAATTTCCAGTAAATACTAATACTCATAACATTGCCATAAAAGTAAATTAGCGAAGAACCCTATAGGACTTTTTTAAACGTATTCTTATTGTGAATCTAAAGCATAAGGGGAACCACCTTCCAAAATTGTATCTTCAATAGACATTGTCGTTTCTTAGATAAAGTGATCACTATGCCAGTGAGTGCATGAGTCTGACAAATATAGATTTAGATCATATATCCACTTATGTTATTTATTAACAATCTTCACTCAACGTTTTAAAAAAGAACTACAACACCTATTTATAGAATAACTATGCCATCATCTGGGTCAATATAAATAAATGCTTTGTCCATAAGAATAGCATAGGATCTTTAAAACCCTATGGGGCAGTGTCCTAGGGTAATTTAAAACAATCCAATTAGCCTAAAACCTTCTAACGCACATATAGAACATAGAAAAAAAGTTTCATAAAAATCGGTGTAGGCCTACCCGTTTTCCTGTGAAAAGCGAACAAAACATGACCAAAACCGCACAAAATCACGATTTGAGCGGCCGCCCTTTTTTTAAAAAAGGCATATGCCAGTTTATAGTGCCCTAAAACCTTCTCACGCATATGTAGAACAAAGAAACAAAGTTTCATTAATGTCAGTGCACCCGTTTTACAGTGAAAAGCGAACAAAAACCCGTCCTTCAGCGTTAAAGCGATAAGATTTGTTTTGGTTTCCCTAGAGTGTAAAACGTGAAAATATGCAAAAATTTCATAATTCCAAGCAATGTACAGACAAAACTCTAATTTTATTTATATAGATTAATTATACGGTATATTGAAATAAATATATATATACTTGATGCACACGTTCTTCGCACAGGGGTTTTCATTACCCGTTCTATAGTCAATGAAAATTGCATTTTAATTAGCTTGAAACAGCTGTTGTTCTTGCTTCTGCTCTTCAAGCTATCAAATGTAAGTGCCCTCAGCTGTTCGCATTACTGTTTCTGAATGTTTATTTTCTTATGAAATGTAAACATTGAAACTTAGAACGTTCACGGGGCGTAGCCCGAGGGGATTTTAAGGAAGTGAATAGGCCTATGTGTTGCATGGGTTCAAGATCTACTTTTGTGTAAAGTTTCAGCCCAGTCGGTTAAGTAGTTTTTGCGTTCACCCGGAACATCAGACAGGCAGACAGACAGACAGACAGACAGAAACCACCTCATCTTTATAATATTACTAGCTGAAGTACCCGTTCTTTGCACAGGGGTTTTCTTTACCCGTTCTATAGTCAATGCAATTTGAATTTTAGTTAGCTTGAAACAGCTGTTCTTGCTTCTGCTCTTTAAGCTGTCAAATGGAAGTGTCCTCAGCTGTTCGCATTACAGTTTCTGAATGTTTACTTTCTGAAATGTAAACAGTGAAGCTTAGGACTTCAGAGGGCGCAGCCCGAGGGGATTTTAAGGAAGTGAATAGGCCTATGTGTTGCATGGGTTCAAGATCTACCTTTGTGTAAAGTTTCAGCCCTGTCTGTTCAGTAGTTTTTGCTTTCATCCGGAACATCAGACAGACAGACAGAAACCACCTCTTCTCTTTATAATATTACTAGCTGCAAACCCGTCCTTCGTACGGGTTGTACATAAATGGTAGATTAACTAAAGCAAATAACAATCCACATTATTTTACAATATAAAAATTACATTTTA
Source organism: Allygus modestus (assembly GCA_963675035.1). Classification (NCBI taxonomy): domain Eukaryota; kingdom Metazoa; phylum Arthropoda; class Insecta; order Hemiptera; family Cicadellidae; genus Allygus; species Allygus modestus. The sequence continues at coordinate 299,629,455 of OY776112.1, forward strand.
CACGTTTAATGTACAATTAAATCAAAGTTAACGAAATATTCTGGCAGATAGTTCGGATCATGTTGCTAAGTCGAGGAACTCTGTCGGGTAGTAACGGCGTGTGGTTTCTGACTCCAAATCGGTACACGTAACACTTTTGATACGCTTTTAGAAATACAAAAACTCAAGTACAAAAAAATAAAAAAAATAACGGGATACGGGGGAGGGGAGCATCAATATAAAATCAGCGGGGGGGAGCAAAATGTAAAAATTGGAGGGTGGGCAAAAAAAAAATCGGGGTGAGGGGGGAGAGTAAAAATATAAAATGGAGTGAGGACATAAAATAAAATCGAAGAGGGGGGAGCAAAATATATAATTGGGGCAGATCAAAAATATAAAATCGGGGGGGGCAAAAAATATAAAATCAGGGGGGCAAAAATATAAAATGAGGGGGGGGATAAAAACCGGAGGGGGAGCAAAAATATAAGATAGAGGGGGCAAAAATATAAAATGAAGGGGGACAACATAAAATAAAAATATGAAATCAAATAGGGGGAGCAAAATATAAAATTGGGGGTGGGGCAAAAATAAAAATGGGGGGAGAAAGAATTTAAAATCAGGCGGGGCAAAAAAATATAATATCGGGGAAGGGGCAAAAATATAAAATGGGGGGGACATAAAATAAAAATATAAACTCGAAGTGGGGGGGGCAGAAATATCTAAAATCGGGAGGGGGCAAAAATATAAAATGGGGGTCATAAAATAAAAATAAAAAATCGAATGGAGGGGGGCAAAAAATATAAAATCGGGGGGGGCAAAAATAAAAAATGGGGGGGAGGAACAATATAAAATCGGGGGGAGCAAAAATATAAAATGGAGGGGGACAACATAAAAGAAAAATATAAAATCAAATATGGGAGGAAGGAACAAAATATGGGGGTGGGACAAAAATAAAAATGGGGGGAGGAACAATATAAAATCGGGGGTTCAAAAAATATAAATTTGGGTGGGGTGCAAAAATAAAAATGGGGGAGAGAGAATATAAAATCGGGGGGAATATAAAATGGGGGAGGGGGGCAAAAAAAATGAAATGGGGGGACATAAAATAAAAATATAGACTCGAAGTGGAGGGGGTCAAAAATATCTAAAATCTGGAGGGGGCAAAAATATAAAGTGCAGGGGATAACCTAAAATAAAAATATAAAATCAAATATGGGGGGAGCAAAATATAAAATTGGGGGTTGGGCAAAAATAAAATTGGGGGAGGAAGAATATAAAATCGGGGGGGCAAAAATATAAAATCTGGGAGGGGGGCAAAAATATAAAATGAGGGGGACATAAAATATAAAAGAGCAAAAACATAAAATGGGGGTCATAAAATAAAAATAAAAAATCGAAGAGGAGGGACAAAAAATTTGAAATCGGGGGGGGGGCAAAATTATAAAATTGGGGGGCATAAAATAAAAATATAAAATTGAAGAGGGGGGAGCAACATATAAAATCGGGGGTGGGGCAAAAAGAAAAATCGGGGGGAGCATAAAATATAAAATCGGGGGGTCGTGGGTGGTACAGGAAGTATCGGTAAAAATTGTTTTTTGTGCAAATAAGAATAGACCACAACCAGATGAAGCCATACCCGATATTCGCACAGGGGCTTTCTCTACCCGTTCTTTAGTTAATGCAATTTGAATTTTAGTTAGCTTGAAACAGCTGTTCTTGCTTCTGCTCTAAGCTCTAAGCTGTCAAATGGAAGTATCCACAGCGGTTTGCATTACAATTTCTGAATGTTTACTTTATTCTGAAATGTAAACATTGAAACTTAGAACGTTCAAGGGGCGTAGCCCGAGGGGATTTTAAGGAAGTGAATACGCCTATGTGTTGCATGGGTTCAAGATCTACCTATATGTAAAGTTTCAGCCCAGTCGGTTCAGTAGTTTTTGCGTTCACCCGGAACATCAGACAGACAGACAGACAGACAGAAACCACCTCTTCTTTATAATATTATAGATAGATATATAGATTTAGATATCATAACATTTATTAATTCATAATTTCCAATATTTTAATATTGATATTTAAAACATTAACAATTTGTTTAATTATTCTTTGTTTAAAAAGCGTTGTTGGTGATAGTAAATTTATGTTATTTAAGAAATGATTGCAGACATTTTTCTTTACTGATTAGTACAAACATGTTTCACGGCGTTTCGGGATATAGAATGTGATCCCATCATCAGGTGATAAAATACCTAGAACATAACAAAATTTGTATTTTGTTCAATTTTGTTATGTTTTAGGCATTTTCTCACATGAAGCTTTGATAGAATCTAGACTCCGAAAGGTTGTGAAACTTATTGGTTACGTATATTTGCATGTCAAGAACAATTTGCATGGACAGTAAAGAACTTCTCCAATGCAGTAAACATTTCAGAATAAAATGTTATGAATAGGTAATAGAATGTTAACACAAAAGAAACTTGTCAACACTTGTTAACTTGTGACACTTGTGGAAACTTGAGTTGAGTGTAAGTGACTTGCTTGTCGTGGCTGAGGCTACCTTTCAACTAGATTGTAAGAAAATGACTAGGCCTATGCTCTGGGAAGAGGGTCGGCGGGACGACTACATAGGTACGAGGTACGAGGTAAGAGGTACGAGGTACGAGGTGCGAGGTGCGAGGTGCGAGGCACGAGGTACGAGGTGCGAGGTGCGAGGTACGAGGTGCGAGGTACGAGGTGCGAGGTACGAGGTGCGAGGTACGAGGTGCGAGGTACGAGGCACGAGGTACGAGGCACGAGGTGCGAGGTACGAGGTATGAGGTGCGAGGTGCGAGGTACGAGGTACGAGGTGCGAGGTACGAGGTGCGAGGTGCGAGGTGCGAGGTGCGAGGTGCGTGGTACGAGGTGCGAGGTACGAAGTGCGAGGTACGAGGCACGAGGTACGAGGCACGAGGTGCGAGGTACGAGGTGCGAGGTGCGAGGTACGAGGTACGAGGCATGAGGTGCGAGGTACGAGGTACGAGGTACCAGGCATGAGGTGCGAGGTACGAGGTACGTGGTGCGAGGTACGAAGTGCGAGGTACGAGGTGCGAGGTACGATGTACGAGGTGCGAGGTACGAGGCACGAGGTACGAGGTACGAGGTGCGAGGTACGAGGTGCGAGGTGCGAGGTGCGAGGTACGAGGTGCGAGGTGCGAGGTGCGAGGTACGAGGTGCGAGGTGCGAGGTACGAGGTGCGAGGTACGAGGTGCGAGGTGCGAGTTGCGAGGTGCGAGGTGCGAGGTACGAGTTGCGAGGTAAGAGGTACGAGGTGCGAGGTGCGAGGTGCGAGGTACGAGGTGCGAGGTGCGAGGTGCGAGGTACGAGGTGCGAGGTGCGAGGTACGAGGTGCGAGGTACGAGGTGCGAGGTACGAGGTACGAGGTACGAGGTGGGAGGTGCGAGTTACGAGGTGTGAGGTACGAGGTGCGAGGTGCGAGGTGCGAGGTGCGAGGTACAAGGTACGAGGTGCGAGGTACGAGGTGCGAGGTACGAGGTGCGAGGTGCGAGGTACGAGGTGCGAGGTGCGAGGTACGAGTTGCGAGGTACGAGGTGCGAGGTGCGAGGTGCGAGGTACGAGGTGCGAGGTACGAGGTGTGAGGTGCGAGGTGCGAGGTACGAGGTGCGAGGTGCGAGGTACGAGGTGCGAGGTACGAGGTGCGAGGTACGAGGTGCGAGGTACGAGGCACGAGGTACGAGGCACGAGGTGCGAGGTACGAGGTATGAGGTGCGAGGTAAAAGGCACGAGTTACGAGGTACGAGGTGCGAGGTGCGAGGTACGAGGTACGAGGCATGAGGTGCGAGGTACGAGGTACGAGGTACCAGGCATGAGGTGCGAGGTACGAGGTACGTGGTGCGAGGTACGAAGTGCGAGGTACGAGGTGCGAGGTGCGATGTACGAGGTGCGAGGTACGAGGCACGAGGTACGAGGTGCGAGGTGCGAGGTGCGAGGTACGAGGTGCGAGGTGCGAGGTACGAGGTACGAGGTGCGAGGTGCGAGGTACGAGGTGCGAGGTACGAGTTGCGAGGTAAGAGGTACGAGGTGCGAGGTGCGAGGTGCGAGGTACGAGGTGCGAGGTGCGAGGTGCGAGGTACGAGGTGCGAGGTGCGAGGTACGAGGTGCGAGGTACGAAGTGCGAGGTACGAGGTACGAGGTGCGAGGTGCGAGGTACGAGGTGCGAGGTACGAGGTGTGAGGTGCGAGGTGCGAGGTACGAGGTGCGAGGTGCGAGGTACGAGGTGCGAGGTACGAGGTGCGAGGTACGAGGTGCGAGGTACGAGGCACGAGGTACGAGGCACGAGGTGCGAGGTACGAGGTATGAGGTGCGAGGTAAAAGGCACGAGTTACGAGGTACGAGGTGCGAGGTGCGAGGTACGAGGTACGAGGCATGAGGTGCGAGGTACGAGGTACGAGGTACCAGGCATGAGGTGCGAGGTACGAGGTACGTGGTGCGAGGTACGAAGTGCGAGGTACGAGGTGCGAGGTGCGATGTACGAGGTGCGAGGTACGAGGCACGAGGTACGAGGTATGAGGTGCGAGGTACGAGGTGCGAGGTGCGAGGTGCGAGGTGCGAGGTGTGAGGTACGAGGTGCGAGGTGCGAGGTACGAGGGGCGAGGTACGAGGTGCGAGGTGCGAGTTGCGAGGTGCGAGGTGTGAGGTGCGAGGTGCGAGGTACGAGTTGCGAGGTAAGAGGTACGAGGTGCGAGGTGCGAGGTGCGAGGTACGAGGTGCGAGGTGCGAGGTGCGAGGTACGAGGTGCGAGGTGCGAGGTACGAGGTGCGAGGTACGAGGTGCGAGGTACGAGGTACGAGGTGCGAGGTGCGAGTTACGAGGTGCGAGGTACGAGGTGCGAGGTGCGAGGTGCGAGGTACAAGGTACGAGGTGCGAGGTACGAGGTGCGAGGTACGAGGTGCGAGGTACGAGGTACGAGGTGCGAGGTGCGAGGTGCGAGGTACGAGGTGCTAGGTGCGAGGTGCGAGGTACGAGGTGCGAGGTGCGAGGTACGAGGTGCGAGGTACGAGGTGCGAGGTACGAGGTACGAGGTGCGAGGTGCGAGGTACGAGGTGCGAGGTACGAGGTGCGAGGTGCGAGGTGCGAGGTACGAGGTGCGAGGTGCGAGGTGCGAGGTACAAGGTACGAGGTGCGAGGTACGAGGTACGAGGTGCGAGGTGCGAGGTACGAGGTACGAGGTGCGAGGTGCGAGGTACGAGGTGTGAGGTACGAGGCACGAGGTACGAGGTACGAGGTGCGAGGTACGAGGTGCGAGGTGCGAGGTGCGAGGTACGAGGTGCGAGGTGCGAGGTGCGAGGTACGAGGTGCGAGGTGTGAGGTGCGAGGTGCGAGGTACGAGTTGCGAGGTACGAGGTACGACGCATGAGGTACGAGGTACGAGGTACGAGGTACGAGGTGTGCCTCTTCGTTTTAATTACGACAAAACTAAAACTGGCTTGTAAGTAAACAACTGCTATGAACAGGTAATTATTAAGAAGATTTAATAGGCTAATTTAACTCATACAGCTGACATAACAATGATTAATGTTTATGAAGCGGCGTTTTATGAGGCTTATACATATTCCTTTTCAATTCCTAATAACTTCACCGTTTAGGTTTATATTTCAGAATCTAATTCCACATTTAATCCAACGTGACAGCCATTAGCAGAAAGGATTTAGTGAGTAACCCTCGTCACCTGTCAAGTATATCAAACTCGACCTTTCTCTGATAAAAATAACTATTCCATTACTTCAAACATTTTTACCACAGTTATTTTGAAACTGATATACAATTGTTTTAAATTGTAGCAAAATACAACTTTGAGAACAGACAGAAAACAGGATTTGGTGGATTAAAATCAAATAAAAAGTAAATTGCCGTTATTTCGAACACGTACTAGATACGTATTAAAAATCTAAGTAAAAATCCTCTAAAGTATAAAGTTATAAGCACTTTTTTAAACCTTTTAACTTACGAATTCACCATAGCTTGAGGCCTCCGGTGAGTTTGGAGTTAAAATAAAAACCAAACTACGGCACGAAGTGCGGAATTTACGGCAGGAAGTGCGAAATTTTCTGTTGCGGAGATTCCGCCACGTAAAATCCGGAGAGGAGGTTCCTGTGACTCCGTAAATATCGGTGCGGAAATTCAGTTGTGTCCAAACTAGTGACGAGTATGGGGAGGAAAGCCCTCGTGGCTTTGATGCTTTATGATGACATTGATGATGATGTTGTCGATCTTTTGTCTTTATTAGTGCCAACTTATAGTGATCGGAGTGATATTTTTAAGAATAGGGACAGTGAAGGAGCTTACAAAATACTCGTTCGTAGACATTTGGTAGACAATGAAACTAAATTTAAGCGCTACTTCCGCATGTCGAAAGACCAATTTTTCTTTTTGGTTAAACTCATTAAAGATTACTACCATTGTTATTATTATTATTTGTTTAATAAAACTACTAGAATACCATTAAAAATTAATTTTTTTAATCACTGACATTTGTTGATAAACGGTAATTTTATAGATACATTTTTTTAGGTATATTGCACACATATTTGTTTTTTAAAAGATCTATTTTCAATATAAAGGCGTAAACTTGATTTCAGAAGAATAATCATTTAAATGTTTCCATGTCACAAGGGGGAAACACCCCCCTGATCCCTATCAAATATAGGCCACTGGAACTTATGACAACTAATGATAAATTAAGATTATCTGTTTCTAAGGTTTTTCTCCTATTGTATTCCAAATTGCGTATTATTTATATTCCGGAAAACGTCATGGCCTGACACCAACTCAACATGTTCCTCCTCTTCGGTCGAGGAAAAGCGGTCATCAACAATTTTTTATGCACAATACACAATATTACAACAAAATCTGCCCAGTCTCAATGATAGAAGGCTTCTCTCCGCTGGCGGATTCCGGACGGGCACTGCTCTCAGACCAGTATGATTTGTCCGCCGGGCGGACCGAACATTCCGGATGCGTAAACCGCACGTCAGTGGAACCAGTCAACAGGGAACTCCATTGAACCAGTGTCGTTATAATTACGCAGCGGAAAATTTCGCACCGCCCGCCGTAAATTCCGTAGTCGTCTGTGTAAATAGCTTGACACCGCTCGGTTATTGATTCGTCCTGCTGCGTAACAGACTGGTTCAACATAAATAGTACTGTATTGGCCTGATATATTGGGGTTATGCTCACATTAGATCCAAACCCTTCAGGAGCAAATAAAATAACCAGTTACTTTGAACCTCTAACTGATGCGAAGGAACGGTTGGAAAGAATTATGTTTCAGAGATGGGAACAGTATGAGTTGGACAAATATTTATGCTTGTTATCATTGCATGGTAGTTGACAGTTTTTGCTTTGGTGAAGGAATGTTGACTGGTTGAATTCTTGCAACATATTTAAGAAAAAAGGCGACACTGTATTTCTTTGAATAATTTATATCTTTATATGATTTGTATTATAGCTTACTGTTTAGTATTAATTGTAAACAAATTTATTATTCATTGCTAAATATTTTTTCTGTTACAATTTGTAAATATTTGTCTATTTAATTTGAATTTAAATTTTCGGACAGAGAGGTGGACCCCATTTGATTTTCATTGGTCGGCAGATTAAACCGCAAAAATAGCGATCTGTCATTTGTGGATAAAAAAACTCCCGTGATCCTCCGAGTACAGAGCGTCTTCCGTCGTCTTCACCAACAGAAAAGACAGTGCAGTTTTTGGCGTCATACCTCTCGGTCGGCCTATTTCTCTATTCTCGGCCCACTTCATTTCGCTGTTGGGCGTTACTTCTCTAATTACCTCTCCCTCATTTTAACGTTTGTATTTTTTCTCAGGTGTCGTGTTTTGTACTATCACTGTATATTTTTAGAATTGTGACTCTATTCACCAGCTCTTCTGTTCAGTGCGGGCAACTCGTGTTCGCGGTAAAGTGGCCACATTTGGACAAACTCTCGTTGCGTTGCGTTAAGCCGGCATCCGCGTATTTTCAAGAGCGCTTTCGTCCTCAAGAACTCAGTGCAGTGATCACTAACTCCCAATTAGTCTCCAGAAATCTAGTGGACCTCAGTGCTGACCTGCTAGCCACCAACGGCCTCCTATGGTGATGGTGGTGACGCGACGCCGCCCGCTACCGATTCAAACCGACCATTAATCTCCATGGGTGAGTGACAATATCCATATTGTGTGAAAAGTGCTATATTTATTATATTATTGTTTGTGAACTAATAACCAGATTTTCCAATCAGGCGGTAAATAAATCCATCCTCTCTCATTCATACAGTCCACAAAGAAAGAACATTAATTTTGCATTAAACTTAAATTAATTTTTAATGCGGAAAAATCTCCCTCGCCTCAACATTTGGTCCGTGACCGAGCCGGATTTATTGAAACGTCCTGTGGATTTTGAAAATATAATTTTGTGAGCATTGTGTGAAAATCCGCCATTTTTTACCTCGTGGTATTTGGCGCAAATATTCCTCGTGGTGGTATCGTCTGTTTTGCGTCCTCCCCTCAAGATGGTAGCGTCCTTGGGTAGGAGGGGGATATGACAGAAATACGTCATCTCGCGTGATTTGCTCATGCCCCACCACTCTTGCAGTTACGTTACGCGTACTAATACTACGGCTGACGTCACAGCCCGCTACCCTCTCTGTCGCTCACCTGACGGGAGCTCAAAATATATCCGAGATGAATAGATCAGATGATCGATCGTCGCGGCACTCCATCCTTTGTATATTCTCTCTCTGTCCGAAACTATTTTGCTCTGTACTGTATTTAATTGAATAATTAAAATAACGTTTGCTTTTGTATTGATAGCATTTTTTAATTATATAATTCAATTGTATTTTGTAAACTCATAGGCATATTATCAGACTTGTAAAACATATACTTTTCAACATAATTTTGTTTATATTTCTCAGTTGTATATAAAGAATATTGCTCTCGAGTTTTTATCTCTTACATTATAAACATTATTACGTATGCTAGCTTTTGTCTCTTATATTGCATATCTCTTGTATAGTGTTACTGTCTCACTGTATTATAATTTTAATTCATAATGGGGAAAGAAACCGCTATAAAATTTAGTACTTATCAACGTTCCACTGAGTTAATTAAAAATAGGTTAACAAAAATCAATGAATCTGTCGAAGCTTTAATTAAAGTCACAGAACCTTTGACTCTTGTACAACAACGAAATCTTGCCACTTTGGCAAAAGAGGCCGCTAATAAGCGATCTGAATTTGAAAAAGTCTTGCAGCGTGTACTTGAAAGTGTCTCTGCCGAAGAAGCGAGCAATGACCTTTTATCTAAGGACCAGGATACAATCATCGATTTGTATACTGAGATAACAAGTAAAATTGAATCACTCTTGCCTACGGAAGAACCCTCAACCCCTTCATCTATTCATTCGGGTCATCAGGGCCCTACGGCCTTTCAACAATTCTCTGGTGTGAGATTGCCCAAATTAGAACTTACGAGCTTCTCTGGTGATCCTCTCCAATGGGTGTCATTTTATAATTTATTTGACACCACTATACATAAAAATGCCAGTTTGTCAAATGTTGCAAAATTCCAGTATTTACTAAGCGTATTATCTGGTGAACCACTAAACCTAATTAGGTCTCTCTCGCTCTCAGCGTCCAATTATGTTGTGGCCTATGAACTACTCAAAGATCGTTATCACTCCCCAAGACGTCTTATCACTCTTCATTTAAATCAAGTCTTGGACTTGTCGTCTATTTCTGCCTCGTCACCAAAACATATGCGCTCGTTCATAAACACTCTTTATGAAAATACTCAGGCTTTGAAGGCTCTTCAGTGTGAAATTACTAACAATAACCCGCTTTTGTCCGCACTGTTGTTGCGAAAAATGGATAATGAATTACGGAAGCGTTTAGAGAGCTACCGGTCAACTCATGATGATCAAAGGGATACCACTCCTCATTCATTGCCTGATGTTCAGATAATTGTGAAATTTCTTAATGAAGAGTGCGCTCATGTTGAAGATGCTAATCTTCACAATCTCCCCTCACACTCTAAGTCTAATTTTAGCACTTTTCACCAACAGGTAAAACAAAAGCCTGCAAAAAAGGTACATTTCAGCACCTCGAATGTTTCGATGGTTGCCACTTCTCATCCTTCTCATGGCTCTGATTCTCATAAAAATACCACTGGCTACGTATGTTTTGCATGTGACAAACCAGGTCATAAGGTGTACTCATGTCCACGGTTCCAGGACAAATCCCCTCACGAAAGACATGCAATCGTCAAAAATAAACAAAGGTGCATTTCTTGCCTTGGAAACCACTCTCTGAAGTAATGTGCTTCAAAGGCGACTTGTTTAAAATGCCATAAGCGCCACCATACACTACTCCATTTTGAAAAAGAGACACCTCTAACTAAAGACATTTCTCGTAGTGTCCAAAATAACTCAGATAGCGATGAAAATAATCTCGTATCTGCTTCCGCTCAGCAGGTTTCCCCTCTCAATTCGAAGTCAACTACTACTGTGCTACTTGGGACTGTATTAGTCCAATTTTCTGCTCCGAATGGCTATACTCATGTCTTCCGAGCATTACTGGACAGCGGGTCAATGTGTGACTTTATTAGTGAGCGAGCTGCACAACTTCTCAATGCCCCACGACATAAATTAACTCACTCTATATCAGGCATATCTCAAACGCCCTCTCGAACACATGGTTTCACTCAACTCAATCTATCTTCTCTCAGTGGTCGCTCTATTGTCACACAACACTCTTTCCATATTTTGGAAAAAATCTCGGTTGAATTACCTCGAGCTCGTATCTCTATGGAAGTGGTTCAGCGGGTAAAACCATATACTTTGGCCGACCCCACCTTCCACTTGCCTGGAGCGATTGATATCCTCTTAGGAGGCGCTCTTTTCCCTCGCATACTCACTCATGAGAACCACTCACTGGGTCCCAACATGCCATATGTCATGGGAACTCACTTCGGCTTTACAGTAATAGGAGAGGCCCCTTGCCTATCAATGTCTCACTCATCAGAAACTCCCATCTCCCTCCTCTCAACCACAGATGTCGAACTTCATGCGTCTCTCCAGAAATTTTGGCTACAAGAGGAACCTCCTTCATATTCAAAGAAATCTGAGGAGAAAGAACTTTGTGACCAACACTTCGAAGCCACTCACTACCAGGACCATGACGGACGTTATGTTGTCAGACTCCCTTTCAAGCCTGATCATCAAACTCTAGGCACCTCTCAACACCTCGCTGAACAACGTTTTCATTCTCTGGAACGTAAGTTCAAATGTCAGCCTGAATTTCGTAGTCTGTATGTTCAGGGAATGAACGAGTATATATCTCAAGATCATATGGTCAAGGTGGATAACCTCGACACCACTTCACATCACTACTTCCTCCCTCACCATGGAGTGCTCAAAGAAGGAAGTAGCACCACAAAATTGCGTACAGTATTTGACGCCAGTAGCAAAACTAGCTCCGGATATTCACTCAATGACCTCTTGATGGCCGGGCCCAAATTACAAACGAACATTTGTGATATTCTTTTGCATTTTAGGTCACATAAGGTGGTATTTTCTTGTGACATCCGCCAGATGTATAGGCAAATCAAGGTCCATCCTAATGACCAAGTTTTTCAGCTGTTGGTGTGGCGTGATGACCCTTCTCGTGAACTGTGTGTATATAAACTAACACGGGTGACTTTTGGTGTAAATAGTTCGCCATTTCTCGCTATTAAGACCCTCCTCAATCAGCTGGCTCAAGATGAGAGAAATTCCTTCCCTGAAGCGGCACGGGTCTTAAAAACACAAACATATGTCGATGACATAATATCCGGGGCAGACAATGAAGAAGAAGCTCTCACTCTTCAGAATCAGCTGATATCATTGCTGAACAAGGGAGGTTTTGAGCTCAGGAAGTGGTGCTCCAATTCTGAGTGTCTACTTCAAGCCTTTCCCAAAGATCAGCTTGAGTCTCCAGTCTTTTTACAGTCTGAGCATCCTCACTTCTCAATATTAGGACTCCACTGGTCCCCAGTAAATGATTGTTTTATGTTTCATTTAAATTTTCCTCGAGAGTCTTGTACTAAACGCAAAGTGCTCAGTTTAATTGCTCAAATATATGATCCATGTGGATTCATTGCGCCCGTCATAATGTGGGCGAAGTCATTTATGCAAGTCCTTTGGACAAAAGGACTAAACTGGGATGATCCTCTCCCCTCCGATCTTGCCCAAAAATGGCAAACCTTCGTGCTTCAAACGAAGGAACTCAAGGAAATAAAGATCCCTCGGTTTACTCAAGTGTATACAATTGATAGCCTAGAGTTACATGGGTTTTCGGATGCCTCGGAGGGCGGTTATGCGGCCGTGATATTTTTTAGAAGCCAAACCCCTCAGGGTGATGTTACTGTACGCCAAATGATTGCCAAAACTCGAGTAGCCCCACTAAAAAGGGTTACTCTTCCTCGCTTGGAACTTTGTGGAGCGCACCTCTTAGCCCAGCTAGTGGCTTATTGTTTTGAAATATTTTCAAAAAGCACAACTTTCTCTTCTGTACGTCTCTGGTCTGGCTCTACTGTCGCTTTGACGTGGATACAGATACCACCATACAAGCTCAAAACGTATGTTGCCAATAGAGTGGCACAAATACAGGAGTTGGTCCCTTCTAACTGCTGGAACCATATTAGTTCAGTCAACAAACCAGCAGATTGTGCTTCACGTGGCTTGCTCCCCTCTCAACTCCCGGACAAACACTGTGCCCTCACAGCACAGCATAAAACCGGCTGTAGCAAGATGATTGGGTGCCGAGAGTCATATTTTAGTGGCTCCTGTTCTTGCTTGTGGTGGACCGGACCACAATGGCTGCAGCAGCCTCAAAACTATTGGCCTACCTCATCTTTTCGGCCTCTGAAAGAAGAATCACTAGAGGAAATCAAGGACACTCCTCTTCAAGTTCTCGTCTCTGTGGAACAAGAAGAATGGGATCTTCTCTCCAAGTTCTCGTCGTGGACAAAACTTTGTTCAGTCACGGCTTACGTGCTGCGATTTGTACACAATCTTCGTCACTCAAAGAAGCTTAAAGGACCTCTCTCACATTCTGAAATAAAGTCAGCGAGTACTTGTATATTCAAACTTGTTCAGCTTTCAAGCTTTTCAGACGACATCTCGGCCTTAAAGAAAAATAAACCAGTTTACTCTCGCCTAAGACGTCTGACACCTCTATTGGACTCGGAAGGTATTCTTCGTGTGGGTGGTAGATTAAGTGCTTCAGAACTAAAATATGACTCTCGGCACCCAATCATCTTGCCCAAGAGACACCATGTAGTCAATATTCTCGTCGACTACTATCACGTAAAACATCTCCACGCAGGTGCACAACTCACACAATCGCTTCTCACTCAACAAGTGTGGGTGTTATCAGCCAGAAGCGTAGTTCGATCTCGCATTTACAAGTGCCTCACTTGCTTCAAACATAGGCCACAAAATAAGACACCCCTCATGGGTAACTTGCCCAGCACTCGATTGACCTCAACAAGAGCATTTCTCAAAACCGGCGTTGACTGTGGTGGTCCTTTCACCGTAAAAATACAAAACCTCCGTGCAATTCGACACACCAAAGTCTACATTTGTGTGTTCGTGTGTTTTGCAACTAAAGCCGTTCACGTAGAAGTTGTTACAGACTTGTCTTCAGATGCGTTCATCGCTGCCCTCACACGTTTTGTGTGTAGACGTGGCTTATGCACAGATATTTTCAGTGACTGTGCCACAAACTTTGTTGGAGCTGACAACACCCTGCGCAAGCTCATTCACTCTTCTGGCCAGGATCAAGTCAACACTTTCTCTGCAGAAAATGGCATAAAGTTTCATTTTAATCCTCCCGCCGCTCCTCATCAGGGAGGCTTATGGGAAAGTGCCATTAAAGGTGTTAAACACCATTTACGCCGAGTGATGGGAGAAAACGTCCTTACTCTTCCTGAATTTACCACTTTGGCAACCCAGGCAGAGGCTATGCTGAACTCTAGGCCGTTGACCCCTCTCTCTAATGATCCTACGGATCTTACTGCATTGACTCCTAGACATTTCTTGATTGGACATCCTATCGCTGCGGTTCCCGAGCCAGACTTGAGTTACATTCCCGATAATCGACTAAAACATTGGCAGCTTATACAAGCCCTTCATCAACGCGTATGGAAGCGTTGGCATTTAGAATATCTCCATACACTACAACAGAGGACAAAATGGAATTCCCCGTCAGAAAACTTAAAGGTTGGAGACCTAGTCCTCGTACACCAGTCGACACCCCCCCTCACTTGGCCACTAGCCCGCATCGTAGGTGTATCTCCTGGAAAAGACAATATTGTGCGTGTGGTACAACTAAAGACTGCTCGAGGCCCTCTCACTCGACCTGCGCACAAAGTGTTCCCCCTACCATGTAACTCGGATTAAAGAAGTTCATAATGCTCATGTATATAATAACTATAATTTAGTTTTAAGCCATAAAATAAACAACTTTTATTTATCATATCTCTTGTTGAATCCTACGACGATTCAAGGCCGCCGGTATGTTTAGTATTAATTGTAAACAAATTTATTATTCATTGCTAAATATTTTTTCTGTTACAATTTGTAAATATTTGTCTATTTAATTTGAATTTAAATTTTCGGACAGAGAGGTGGACCCCATTTGATTTTCATTGGTCGGCAGATTAAACCGCAAAAATAGCGATCTGTCATTTGTGGATAAAAAAACTCCCGTGATCCTCCGAGTACAGAGCGTCTTCCGTCGTCTTCACCAACAGAAAAGACAGTGCAGTTTTTGGCGTCATACCTCTCGGTCGGCCTATTTCTCTATTCTCGGCCCACTTCATTTCGCTGTTGGGCGTTACTTCTCTAATTATCTCTCCCTCATTTTAACGTTTGTATTTTTTCTCAGGTGTCGTGTTTTGTACTATCACTGTATATTTTTAGAATTGTGACTCTATTCACCAGCTCTTCTGTTCAGTGCGGGCAACTCGTGTTCGCGGTAAAGTGGCCACATTTGGACAAACTCTCGTTGCGTTGCGTTAAGCCGGCATCCGCGTATTTTCAAGAGCGCTTTCGTCCTCAAGAACTCAGTGCAGTGATCACTAACTCCCAATTAGTCTCCAGAAATCTAGTGGACCTCAGTGCTGACCTGCTAGCCACCAACGGCCTCCTATGGTGATGGTGGTGACGCGACGCCGCCCGCTACCGATTCAAACCGACCATTAATCTCCATGGGTGAGTGACAATATCCATATTGTGTGAAAAGTGCTATATTTATTATATTATTGTTTGTGAACTAATAACCAGATTTTCCAATCAGGCGGTAAATAAATCCATCCTCTCTCATTCATACAGTCCACAAAGAAAGAACATTAATTTTGCATTAAACTTAAATTAATTTTTAATGCGGAAAAATCTCCCTCGCCCTAACACTTACAGTTCTAGTTAGTTGGTTGTTTGATTCTAGGAAGCAATGCATTTTTGTAAAGCTCTAATATTTATGAATTGGCAGTCTATGTATATCTATAACAAAGACATTTTATTTTAATTAGTTTGTAGATTACGTCCACTGATACTATCCTTCTATGTCTTGTAAATATGGATGAATATAATAGTTTTCACCACAAGGGGCAAAAGTGGTTGTTTTTGGTGCGTAATCGAAGCGAGGTGAAGCCGAGCTCGGAAAAACGATTAAGCAGCAAAAACTCACTCTTGCTCCGTGTGATGAACAACGTTGTTATCATACTGCCCATATAAGCGTTTGATAGATGAAAATCTGGACCAAAGATTATGTGATTTTGTTTAGTTTTAGAAGTTCAGATAGGTTAACTTTACAATATTTACATTTCTTTTATTTACAAACAAAATAACACGTGTTTGTTATCTTTAAAATGCACAAACGTTAATTGGAAAAATAACAATTTTTGAGGTTAGCGCACTGAAAAAATTCACAGCTGATTTTTCGGGGCCCTATTTTAAGGTATCAGAAAAATGTGAATTTACAGACTAATTACAGACCCCAAAACAGCCGCTTTTGGTGCAGTATGATAAAATATTATATTTCACAACTAGTGGGAAAAGTGTGATTTTTCCTGGTGCGATCGTAGACGATCAATTTAAAGAGAACGAACACCAGGAAAATTAATTTTCCACGAGTTTTGAACACTATTTTTCACGATACTACAGCAACAAAAATATTTGATACAACAGCAAGAATTACGAAAAAAGACGAAGTAAACACAACAACCAACCCAATTTTTTAAACAGATGGGCATTATTTCAATATTGTATTGTATTGTTAGGCTGATTTATAATCAGCTGATTTTTTTCACTAGTGAGAATATATTTCCTCACTAGTGGGGATATGACGAACTTTACCTGGCAATATACGCAATGGAAAAGCAGCTGATATTACAATAGTAGGCCCTATTGTGAAAAGTATATATTGATTTATTGTCATTTCATCTTTATTAGCACCTTTATTGGTGTCCATTGTAAACCCATTGTAGCACTCGCGCGCGCGCGCGCTCATATGTATTTGAGTGTGTATGTTTGGGGTTGTAATTTTATTTTTTTAAATTTATAAAAAACTAACAACATCAAACAAGTTATTCAAACATATGGATTTAAGAAGTAATTAATAATAAAATAATCACCTTAATGGAGGTAAATATGTGTATATGAGTTTATCAGATTAAATTATTATAATTAAATAGTATTTGTGGTGGAATATAATTGAAATAAAATTGTAATTTCCTACACATACACGTATACTGTAACAATAAAGATGAAGGTGTAAGATTGGACTTTCACTCTCATATCCTGGAGCGACGTGCTCGAGGCTTCAACCAAAATGGAACAAAAATATCTCCCACATCTTCAGATAGAACTGATACCAACTTATACATTTGTTTAGATCATAAATTACTCTCCGCTTACGTGTCATATAAGTATTAATTCAAATCAATATTTCATTAGCGTCATTTCTGTCTGATAAAAAAAAAACGTTATGGATTAATTTAATCTTATTATTAATCTTACTTATTTTCACTGAATATTATTTCAATATTGCATGCAACGACATGAAATTACAAAAATAAATTAAATTAAATGCTTTATTGTTCTTTGTTGCAATTTACATGCATGAACTAAGTCAATAATAGAAATCAAGTATGACATCTTCACAATTTTTGCAATAATGTACAGAAATAACATGAATATATGGTGGCTTAGCTTGGTTGTCACAGAGAGAGCACAAATCATAAGAACATTTTTAATTAATTCAAACTCTTAGTTCGGCTTTAAACCTCCTACAATAAAGCCGAACACTGTTAGCAATCCAATTAATTAGTAATCCAATTAACTCTGGATAATTAATGAGTAAGTAATCCAGTTGCTATAGTTTAACTAATCGGTAGACGGTAGATATATAAATAATCGGCAAATGGAGTGAAATGAGCCGAACAAAGTAATTTTTATTGTAGGACTAGCTGGCCTAGACGTTGTCCTGTCCTAATGTCATTAAATTTGTTTTTTGTCAAATACTCGTTCATTTTCAAGATGAGCTCGTTGCTACGCTCAATCGCCTATTTTTATATAGTGCTAACTTCGGCATTGAAAAAAGAGTTTTTCGTCATACTGCTTCAAAAACAACTGTTTTTGATAGATGCGTTGAGATTCAAAAGTTCTTCTTTTTAGTCTTTGGATAATAACATATGTTTTGATGATCATTATCGTACTAGTACTAAAAAGATCATTGTTGATGATACTTTTGATTCGAGGTCGTCATAAATCGATTAAAATCCATTCGATTATAAATAATCGAAACATTCATTGTTATTATCGAAACATTCATTGTTGTATTGTTATTATTTTTGCGTTCGTTTCCCGTACACCACTGGTGAGTGACACGATAGACGAAGTTAGTAGGCCTAACGATTCGTATCGAAATATAATAGAAAAAGCCCAAACAATCATATTTCCATGACAACCGTGCCCAAATCGAATGTTTGTTTTGAAGAACGACCGATTGATTCGAACCACAATGATTGGTTTGAAGTGATCGACTCAACAACCGGTAGATATGAATGAACCGAAGTTATGCATGTGCGACAGCTGATTGTTTCAAGAGACAAGCTGAAAGAAACATTTGAGGTTATGAAGACAGAGTACGTAAATTTTATTTTTGTTTTTGTTTAAACCTTAAGTTTTTTGGCAGTATGACGAAAAATAAAGTTCGTCACTCGGATCAAAAGTGTCTTTTTAATACTTGCTCATTTCCCAGCCTCGGCTTCGCCTCGGCAGTTAAACTGGAGCTCGTATTAAAAAGATCCACTTTTGATCCTAGTGACGAAATATGCTATTAGTTGCCATTCAAGTGGATTTGTTATTTCCTTAATGAACATATTTTGATGCCTTTCAAGTATGTTCAGATATAATCCTTGTCCCAGGACTACCTTAAAACTGGTCTATACCAGTTTTGAGGCTGACATTGGGTACAGCAAATGAAGTAGTCATTACATATGGTAAGTCTTTTGGCTGTCCATTATGACAAACTTCCCTTTCACCTTTGGTCCCTCCATTTGCAGTGGCTAGGGACAGAATCTCCGAGTTTGGTCCCCAACCTGCCAACCTGAGAATGGATGTTCCCTGGCTGTTGTACATGGATACCCTGTCAGTTGATTTGACCAGTTGGAGGGGAGAATGCGGGTCCCCTGTTTGAGAGCCTCATCCCGGCTGTCACAGGGGCACGGGAGTTATCCCTCTGAAGGGTCGAATTTGCTGCCGTCCTATCCCACCCGTTCCTTTCCTGCTATATCCCATCCTTCTGGTAACCTGCGCAATATTCTCGCTTGTGGAAGATGTGCCTAGCAGCTATGCTGGGGTTTCCTAATCTGCAACAATGATGATGATGATGATGATGATGATCCTTGTTAACAGCTGTTTGGTGTAACTAACTGAACTTTGATCAAATCAATAGGAACTTTGAAGGCCAGTGGGACAGAGCCCTTAGGTCGAATTAAACATTTTTCTTTAATAAAAACCTTGTCCTGATATTAACGAACACAAAAGAATTATTCAATTTGGTGCACTCTTCTCAAGTTATGGGGCGTGACCAAGGGAAATCATTTTTATATATTAAGATTTTCACTTTGAGGCAATGTTAACTTAAAAGGTCATCTCACTAGCGTTACTGCAAGGCACATAACGGTTGCATATTTTAACTATATGTAGGTGTAATTTTTCTTTGATTTATTTTGATTGTTTTCTGTGTTTTTTGAGCATGAACAATGCTGCATAGTTTTCATAGACTATTAAGGGCTGCAAGGTGCTAAACAACACAAAGCTTGTGAGTCAAGAAGTTGAATATTATTTAATTATTATGTTTTTTCTTAGTTTAAGTGACATGACCTATTGTAAAACACACTGAATGGCTGCAATAAATCATTTGAATCATTAAAAAAACAATATATCATCATAAAGCAAGCTATTACAAAATTGTTGCAATTTATTGTAAAAGAATTGCCTTATTTTCTAACTTATGTTGTGGTAGGTCGATATTCTTCTCCATAATAATATATAGTTGTCTCTGGATAAAGAATTAAAATTACTGTGGGAGTAGTTCTACTGCAATGTGCCACACGCAACACTTATTTTTGTAAACCTGTTAACTGAAGGATAAGCTAGGCTCAACAATTATGCTGTTAATACTGTACAAGTTACTTAGCAAACTCTTAAGCTCCAAACTCCAATCCCATAAATAAAAATCCGCATACAAAAACTATTATAAAACCTGCTCTTCCACACTGTTTCAAAAAGTGGGTGCTAAGAAAAAAGACGGAAAGAATTATAGTAGTACTCTAAAAAAAGTACTAACGACAACTATAGACAATGTTAAGAAAATTGAGAAAAGAACGATTATTTTATAAAGATATATTATTCTAAGCATATGTTGTGTAGTATTGCAGTTGGGATTTGTGTTTAGCTAAAAGAAAATTGGTATTTTATTAATCTGTTATTTTAATAATATGATTAAAGACTTAGGTGTCCTCCTATCGGCTAATCTCGATCCTAGTCAGCGTATAATGAGTGTATGTACCAAAGCTAGCAAGGCTCTCGGACTTATTGGTCGTACCTGTCGTCAAACATTTTCTGTCGATACTATGAGGACACTGTATCTCTCT